>MU865292.1:176158-570512 GCA_033297215.1 Podospora fimiseda | reverse complement strand
CATTGCGCTGCCGCGAGATCTATTTTCCACACCACTTTCCACCAATCAAGCCCGGGCATCCATGTGCCAGGCCCGGCTATCCATGTCCCAGATCCAGATTAAGCTGTTAATCCAGGGGACCCGGAGAGGCCGGAACCGGAATATTATTTTTCCGACATCTGAAGGTATTCAGATATTTGCAAATATCTTTTTTTAATATATGATTTGATTGATCTGAAGCCTGTGTGGAATTGAACTGAATTGAATTGAGTTGGTTGAAATAATTGATCTGTAATTTGATCTGGCGGCAGCGCTGCCACAGCCCAACCTGCCTTGGGCGGCTGCCCATAAACGGTTGTGCAAGCACCGTGAACGTACAAGAGCACCTTTCTAGGGGCATTAACATTTCTAGCGACGAAACGACACTGTTCCCCAGTGACAGTCAGGATTGAATGGAAGAGTCCAGGTTGGGCCTTGAATACCGACGGAAACACCCGAAGTTGACTATTATTTCCGCCTCGTATCTTTTTCGGTGCGACAGTACTCACCTTGAGGCCACTTATGTATGCAGGAAGCTCAGGAGGGATCCAGTCCGAGATGATTCTGATGGCGTTGTACTGGGCGTTCTCCGACACTCGCCAGGCGTTCAGGCACTGGGTGACTGATCTATGAGCTTCCTCCACGGATCCCCCGTGAAGTACATGTTCAACATCGTCCGAAATATTAGTCACCTGAACCTCAATTATCTCGTCTTCTTTCAAAACACCCCAGAACCACCTCTTCCACTTGGTGACTTGATCCCGAAGAATTTCGAACTGTTCCTGGAACATTGCATGTTGCACTCGGCGATCGGGCGTGTTTGTCGACATATAACTGCGGAGCTTCAGGAGAGTGAGGATGACAAGGTGACTGAGGTTGTTACAGGGGCTTACCGAGACGAATTGGTCGACAGCTTCGAAAGAACCGACGTTATCGAGGCGGAGATATGAGTCGTCGGGTCCGTCTTTGTCCCAATCGTAGGTTTTGGCCTTGGTCGCCCACCATTTGATGAATTTGTAGCACCTGTAGTCCAGATTCAGCTGCACCAAGATGCCTGGTATTCGGTATCTCATTCTCAAGACATCTTTGCGGTCCAGTGCCATCATCTCTTCTGCGTGTCTGAGGGCGAGTCAGAGGAAACTGTTACATGGGGAGCCTTGAAGATTGAGAAGAGTTCGAAACAAGGCTAGCTTTGACTTCATGTAGTCATGGGTGTCCGGAAAGTACCAAAACTTTCCCATGGCAGGCGAAGGTCCGAAATATCCGCTGGCATCAAATGGGGCCCAGAAGTGGTCATGCTGTAGTTGGGCATCGCATGTTTCTTTATGGCGTACACAGTCGGCAGTAAGGTGCTGCTCTGAGCAGTAGAACAACCCATGGCACAAAAGGCAGGGAACCTTTTCGGCGGCGTGGAGGTTGTAACAGTGGGAGCAGTAATCACGATCCATGGTTATTGATGAAGGGCTGCCCTTGATGAATATTGATGAAGTGATCAAAAATGTTTTGAAGCGATTCAAAAGAAAGAGAGCGGAAGGTGGAAGATGGAAGACGAAAGACGAAAGTCGAAACAAAAGATGAGAGAGATGTGACGTCGTCCACTTGCCTCTTGTCAAAACGGAAACAACCACCGAGTGAAGGAAAGAGACGCTCATGCATGCACAACTGACATCATCAAGATGGGTTTTTGAAAGGGAAAACGCCTATTTATATTAAAACAGGCCTGATTTATGAATAAAAGGCATTTTCAATAATGAAAAGGACTTTTTATAGATAAACAGCTATTCCTTGAATGAAAAAAACCTTTTCGATTTTAAACAGGCTTAATTTATAAATAAAAGGCATTTTAAATAATGTCACGGCGTGTACTAGGAGCCATTCTGCCCATTGAGCCATGCCCTTACAAAAGGATACAAGACTACAAGTCCCCAGGACTTGCACTCGAATGGCTTATATAGTAGGCTTTCTCCTAGGTTTCCCAGGCCCAGGACCAGCGCCGTGACAAATAATAAACAAGACTTTTAATACATAAATAGCCATTTCTTAAATAAAAAAGGCCTTTTTTAAAAATAAACAAGCATTTTCGATTTGGAAAAGGTGTATTTATATTCATGTATTGGGCTAACAAACATTCAAGGGTGTAATTGTGACCAGTCGCACCAGACTCGAACGGTATTCGCGTCAGGCTAGGATACTATTCCCACCCGGCTCGAAAGATAATTACGAAACCTCTGGCCCCTTGTCGATGGTCAGAGGAGTGAATAAGAAATATTTTGAAAAGAGAAAATATTTTGAAGAGACAATGTTTGTCCAATTTCTTTTTGAAAAGACGGAAACAGCTAACGACTGAAGGAAACAGATATCATGCAAAACCGACCTCATTGAACAAACTCTTTTCTCAATCATACTGCTCAGTTGTTAAAAACGCCTGTTTCATTTAAGGAATAGCTATTTATTTATAAAAAGTCATTTTTATTGTTAAAAATATCTTTATCCATTGAAACGCAGCGTAAGATGGAAGATTGTGACGGTCGGGACGACTGGCACTGCAATGACCAATTGACCAACTTTCCAAAAGGAACGTCGAATTGTAAAGTCAACACTTTACAATTCAATTGCAGTATATATATGGTTTCTACGGTGACCAGCCGTCACAAAGATGAGAGATGTGACGTTGTCCAACTCGAGACTGATTTGACCTTGCCTCTTTTAATTTTATAAAAACGGAAACAGCCAACCATTAAAGGAAACAGATCCCATGCAAAACTGACATCATAAGACCCAAAGAAAAAGAACAGGGGTAATCACCATCAAGGCAGGCCTTTCTCGTCCAAGGAAACACCTTTTATATCGTAATCAAGGCTGTTTTAAAATAAAAACGCATTTTCCATTTCAAATATTCATTTTCCATTTTAAAAAAGGTATATTTATAATCAAGTACAAGTATCGCGTTCATAAAAATCTAAGGGGGAATATTGTATTTACGCAGGTCTGCACAAGTAATTCGAGTATAAGAAGGAAGATGGGGGCGGTTAATTAGTCGTATTTGTGAATTCATAATCATCGATACTTAACCTTATGAAAAATATTTGGAAGAGGCGGTGTTTGCCTAAAGAAAGAGCGGAAGACGGAAGATAAGAGATATGACTGTCGTCGTCCAACTCGAGACTAATTTGGCCTTGCCTCTTTTTATTTTATAAAAACGGAAACAGCTAACGAGGAAAGGAAACCCGAGATGTCTGCAGACTTGGCTTGACTTGACCACCTATTAACGGAAAAGGAACCATGGAAGGGAAGGGCATTAAAAATCTTTTCATAAAGTGGATCAACCAGATCAAACAACTCAACGCTCAAGAGAGAGTGAGAGGTGGGGCATTGCACCAGACTCGGTTTCCAAGGCTAAAAATCACTTTTTATTTCCTCACCCAGGACTCCACGACAACAGAAGGGATTTATGCGAGATGGCAATCCGAACTGAGGATGTTGAACGTGAAGATAGCCTTTATTGAGGGACGACGCAATTAGGCTGCCGACGCCCTGTCGAGGACGATTTTCTCATCGGAAGACTGCCACGAGGCCGAAGTCATCCATAAGATTGGCCACCTCACCGAGGGAGGTGTTTGGATCTGGAAGGATGGCCGCGGTGGATATCTGGAAATACTGGCCAAGCTGGATGCGGCAGAAAGAGAACGGGCTATCTGAGGTGAGGGTATCCTGACGGGGTCGACTAAACTGGTCAGAGGCGTGCTGAGACAGGACCAAGGCTAAAAATCACTTTTTTATTTGACAATACTCGTGCGATGAAATTACAATTGTCTGCCAAAAACGCTCCCAAGATTCATACATACACAATAAAATCCACAAGTAAAAACAAATGCCCCATACATTGCCACATAGTCCAACATTCATATTCATCACATGTTCCTCTCAAGAAAAGTCCCGTCCAGCCCGGCCTGCCAACGCTAAAAATAAAACTGCTGCTGCTGTGGTTGACCGGGTGGAGGATGAGCCAAAAAGTCAAAGTTCATCGAGTCCATGCCGCTGTTGAATGGATCAGGAGACTCTAAAGCTCACATGATACAAATAAGCATCTGACTCCGGACATTGGAATCAAAAAGACATACCCCAGAAAATAGAATCATAGAGATCCATAGGTGACATGTATGTGGACGGATCAAAGTTTTGCATGTCTGACACTTGGTTTTGTTGTTGTTGCTGCTGCTGTGGGTTCATCTGCATATAAGGTAACCTAGCACGAATTAGTGATGTTGTCATGTAGATCTGAATGTATAGGCAAACACACCCGCTGTAATCAGACACCGGACCTCCATTCTGTTGCATTTCCGCCATTGCAATTGCCGCATTCTGATGAGGATCGAGACTGGGTTGAATGCGAGGGAGTTCGGGAGGTATAATATTACTGCTGTGACCCCCAGGAGTGGAAGTAGTTTGTATTGATTGTAATGGGGTCCTGGCGCCGGATACCGAGACTGAGTTACTGCCGTCTCTCAAGAGGTTCGGGGCGACGACAGAGCCGTGGTCGTATATGTTTTTGAGCGCCGTCAAGGCTCTTGAAAGAGGACCAGAAAGTTCAATGTCGTGATCTGACTTTTGAATATGTGGTTGCGGTGACGTTTGTTCTTTTGCTGCCGTAGCAGAGAGTGCCGAGATGAGGTCACCCTGGAGTTGGCGGACTTCGGGATCGGTTTTGGAATCTCCCAAAATGCCGAGAAGAACTGCCGAAGACAAGCCATGGTAGGTAAATGCCCAAGATCGTGTGGGAATGACAGAAAGTTGATGCATGGCGAGGAACATCCGAACTGTTTCTGTGAGATTCATCTTGCATCTGTCTCCGAGAAACTTTTTCTGAGAGGCATCAAGAAGATTGTTTCCACGCATGAGAGCGGGCCGACAGCAGACAGAAATGATGAATGATGTGTGCAGTCGTATTGCAAAGTGCTGTAACCGATCCAAAGCTGATTTGCATGCATCCTTGTTACGTAATTGACTGAGGCAATTGTCTCTAATGCGCTCGACGGTGGCGCAGTTGTCCAGAATCTGATTGTACGTTGTGTTTAATGCTGCCTCGGGGCTGAGGCGATCCGAGATGATTTTGCAGAGGTGATACATGGCTTCGAGATATGCCCATCCGTCCTTTTCTGCCGTCGGAGACATTGGAATGGGACAACATGGAATGTTTGTTATGGGAGAGCGGTCAAAGGACAGTGAGGTCAGTGTGTCATGCCACACACAGGTCCACCAGAGTTTCCGTCGAGACATTTCCCGCTTTTGGACATCTTGAGGGTGTCGACTGTCGATGTTCTGGGCTCGGTGCAAGCCGAGAGACTGCGCCAGTCGACAGGTCAATCCGAGCAGGGCCCATGACGCTTCAGCTTTCATGTCGTTGAGAAGAACGAAGCTGGTCATGAGGAGGGCCTGTATTGAGTCGAGATTCGGCCTGAGCAAGAAATTGCCGTATCGTAAAAAGTGAAATGATATTTGAATGTACTTTTGTGAGTCTCTGGTGCGGATATGGTATGGTGAGTCATGGTATTGAGAGCCAACGGCAAGGACGGCAAAGAGCACAGCGAGCCACGAAGCAGAGACGGGTTTGGTTGACTTGGTTAATGCCCTGGCGTTTTTTGCTCGTTCCTCGAGGTAAACCATCAACTTTGATTCAAGATCGTCAATGTCAATGACGAAGCCCCAGAAAGGCTGGGGAATCTCCTTGTAAGTTCGAAACAGTTTCATTACCTCTCTGTCGGAGGGCAATTCTGCCGAGATGTCGGTGGTAAGCTTGTCGAGATGACGAGAGGACATGAGCGGAAAGGGTGCAGTATTGTCGAGGCCGAGTAGGGAGCCCATGTCTTGGCGTATCTCGTTGGCATCCTGGGGCTCGTGGGCTGTCCGCTCTCTGAGAAGCGCTGGTATGCTGTTTTGACCGACATATCGCGTCTCACCAGAATCGGGATCATATGTGCTGATTGCCTCTCGGGGGTCGTTGCTTTGGCTCCGAGTTTCGGAGTCATCGGGTGACCGTGCCCTCTTCTTGCTGATATTGAGATCAAGAGAAGAGATGCTCTTGCCGGTAGCTGACCGATTTGGTTTGTACGAACAGAGCTGAGGGTGTTCCCTCTTGACGCAATTCTCACATGGGCTCTTATTGTCACATTTGACCTTTCTTTGTCTGCATGGCCAGCATGCAGTACCTGGAGAGATATAAGTATGTGGGCAATGAGGTGGGTCTTGGATGACCATGGTGATGGGACGGGAATGTCCCACACGTACCATATCTCACTTTGCGGTGGGAGTGAATGATGCGGTTAGCCTCCTCGGGAGTTAAATCCTCAAGGTTTGGGCTCTCGTGCGTTTCCGACATGTTGGAGTCAAAGGTTATTGGTAGCGTTGATCAGTTTGTGGGTGGGCCGAATGAAGGCCGAATGACGATCGAGATGCTTCAGGGCTGGCGCCAGCAGTGTGTGTTTGGTAGCGGTCCCCGCGCAACCGGGCGACGGACAGGGAGCAAACTGTGGAGCCGGATGGACTCGTCTCGGGATCTTCCAAGAAGAAAAACAAAACAGACGATGAAACACAAACAAGAAAAAGAGAGGAACAATTGGATCAAACGGTTAACTTTTGAAATGATACCGATGCAAATCCGAGGAAAGTGTGTCTAGAGCTTTTTTGACCGGTCGAAGAAGCCGAGCAGCCATCAAATTTGGGGGTGGGGTTCGTTCGGAATTGGCGGGGAGCCTGTGGGTGATCGTCGCAGGAGAGCTGATGGTGCTGACTGAGCCTATCTTTTCTCATCCTCCATTGGGTGGTCGGCAGTTTTAAGTGGGTCATTGTCTCAGTTTGGCAAGGATGAGAATGGGATAAAATGGGCATTCCTCAGGCTGACAGTTACAGATCAAAGGCTTCTTTTCTCCTTTTATTCTTTTGACTGCAGTTTTGTTGTGCTTCCTTTTATTCATCCTTGTTCCGCTGATGTCTTGATCTCTGAGTTGATATTCTCAAAGGGTTCACCCTTCTTTCGCCAACCAGCCACACCCCGAGAACCAATGCAACGGCTTGTAGTTGGTGTTCCTTTCCGATTTTTATTGAAAAGAAGAAATCATTTTTATTCCCGTCAAGTGTCTTCAATCCACTCTCGACCTCCTCGATCTCAAAGTCAAACGACCCCGTGAACCCCCACCTTCAATTGCCAAATCCCGTGGCCCGTGCAGACTTGCGTGATCAAGCTCAAGGGTTCTCTCTCCAATGTGGGGCTTTAGAAAGAGGGGCAGATGCGAGGAGAACGAGAGAACAGAGTTTGGGTGACATTCATGAGGGTCTGAGGCTCTTTCTTTCATTCGTCAACTAACCAAAATGTGAACTCGACATTGCATCTGTTTGATCATTTTACTTTGGCGCAAACAACTGAAAAAAATATGCAATGCGGCCAGCCGCGATATCCGCCAATTTTCACAGCCTTCCCCCTCTTTTCGGGTTTCTTTTTTCTGTCGCCCGATCTCGATTTGGAAACCCCAGTTTGTCGCAAAAAGCCTTGCAGAGGCAGGGCCAAGAGACTTGGGATGAAGATGGATTTTCTGCAGAGAAAAAGGCGCCCATTGCATCTTTCTCTCCTGTCAACAAACCCAAAAAAACAACAACCTGGAAATCCCAGTTATCGCGACCGACCCCACTGACAGCGGGCAACCAGGGCCGCTCCCGTCGCAACCCGCCATCGAGGTTGAAGATCCAATTCCAATTTTCAGAAACCCGCGATTTGTTGTCTCGTTTCCACTTTTTTCATCGCTCCCATCTCTCCAACAACAACAACAACTGTGAAATCTGAAAATAACAAAAATTCCAACATCCATAGGACCTTCAACCCACACCACCAAATTCAAATTGCAAGTTTACTTTGCAAACACCCTAATCAAACATAGGCACCCCGGCATGGATTCAGTACGCGACTTTAAACTCGATTAACTTTTCACCAAAGCCAAAATGGCGCCGTTCATTTCTGGAGGAATGCCGCCGTCCTTCCCCTTCACACCCAGCAGAAAGGACTCCGAGTACGAGCTCAAGAAACTGGTCGATGATCTCAACGTCAACTATGGTCTGGCCGTTCAGTTTCCCGACCGTACCCTATCTCCGGCAAAACGCCAGCAATTGAAAGCGACGGATGATGCTTTTGCTCGTTGGGATACCATCACTCAGAGCATTCGCTTTCTCCATTTCAAAGGCCTTTTGGAGACATGCCTCGGAGATTTTTATTGCAACGCCAGACTCGCCAGCCAGAACTGGGTCCCTAAGCAAAGGGCCGATCCATCAACGCTTCCTGAGCAGACTTCTTACCCAAAGGCCACCACTCCTCACCATCGGGTTGAGCTCGAGCGGCTTCTCTCGAAAGTTCTTGAGGACTGGAAGGAGCAGGCGTTACAAAAACAGGTTAAAACTCCTTCGAGAAGAAACCCCCCGGAACAGCAGTATATAACTCCTTCCTCAAGGATGTCTGCCATTGCCGAGTCTCCCCTGTCCCACAAACGCTCTTCTGGCGATTCAGATTCGGATCAATCGGCGAAACGCCGAAGAGCTCAGCCGCCAAGGTTCGAGCTGAATCAACCACCGATGCTCACAAGGACGACATCCACTCCAACACCCAAGGCGGCGGGGTTACCAATTTCGAGCATTCTCGACACTGTGCCGACTAGGCAGCGGCCAGGTCTTGATCGCTTCAAAAAGGATCCTTGGTCTGAACAGCGCAATAGCTTCCCAGGAGTGAATGGGTTCAACTCCACACCAAACGTTCCTCAATTTTCCAACAATGACAGCACATTGAGCACCCATAAATCTCCAACTTGGACTCAGCCACTTTTTACAGACAGTACCTACACTCGTCGTACTACTCACATGGATGTGTCTGATGACGACAAATCACCCACAACATATGTAGTTCAACAAACGTCGCGCATGTCCCTATCGAATCCCGATTCCCCAACTCACCCCTTCAAACCATCCCAGTTCACACCGCGCCCCCAGCTGCCTTCGTTCGAGTCAGAGACGCAGATTAGAGCCCCCCAGTCAGCTCAGAAAAACGTGTCGAGGATTCTTTTCCCGCCGGGAAATTTCAATGGCGTTACAAACAAACCTCGCCAATTATCAGATCCCTCTTCCGCGGTATCCTCCGAATCTGAAATTGAAGATCCGGACTTTATCGTACTTGGTGAAGCCCCAGTAGCACCCAAGAGATCTCCAGCAGCTCCGGCACCTACATCCATTGAACCAAGACTTGAGAACATCTGGCGTGAGTGAAAAGAGGAAGCGACTTTGAGAATCGCTACTGACAGACTCGAGCAGCAAACTTCCCTCCGTGGCTTCACAAAGCACCGCTTGCCGTGGCGTGGGAGATCACAAGAATTTGTTTACACTGCAAGGTAGACCTCGACGATTCCGCAACCCACGGCATCCAGTACAATCCAGCGTGGGCCACGGCAACCTACACAGACCTTTGGAAGAGCCTTGCAAAACTTCCGGTCTTTCAAGGGAAGGACTTTCCGGAGCGTCCTTCTCAAGAAGCATTTGCTGCCGCCATGACATCAAAGTTCGAGGCCAGAGGAAGCGTTGTTCTCATGTCGGCCAATCTCGAATTCAACCCTGACAAGACAGGGCCGCTCTTTCTCATCGACATGAAGCCTTTGCGACTTGACCAGGGATGCAGACTGACTAGGAAGTTTGGACCGGATCGTTTCTTGGAGGTTCTCTTTCCTTCCCCCACAGGAATGAGCGTGCCGGACATAGTCAAGAAGGACGGTGGCGCCGAGAAGATAATCAAGTGGGTTACTTCCGCACCACATCAGCTTGTCGGACGTCAATGGAGGGCCTTTTATGCCAAGGATGCAGGATACAGAAAACCAGCCAAAGACTTTCGACTTGGTCCGGAGATCAAACCCTCATTCAAAGAGAGAGTCCACTTCTTTGCCGAGGCCGGACAAGGATTTGGGCGAGCGACTGGCAAGAGGTCAGGTCGAGACGGCCAGTTTTCCTCCTCTGCTTCCGCCACACCGAGTCAAATTATACACACAGAGCTCAAGGTCAGCCAAATGCTTGACTGGCTTTTGGAGTTACATCGTCCCAAGAACCAACAACAACCAGTACTCAAGCTCTTTTCTCGTCTGCAGCTAGGTCTGAGCAAGACTACCCCGACAGTGGTGTTTGAGCCTCATCAGATACGTCAACACCAGCAGGATTTACTTTCACCGACTGGGAACGTGATGAATGACGGTATTGGCCTCATGTCTCGCAGCGTGGCAAGGAAAATCAGGGATATCCTCGGTCTCACCGATATCCCTTCTGCCGTGCAGGCCCGTATAGGACCAGCCAAAGGAATGTGGTTGATGGACGTCAAGGACATGGGAGAGGAAGATTGGATCGAAACGTATCCATCGCAGCGGAAGTGGGATTGGGACGTCAACGTTGCGGATCAATACCAGCGTACTCTGGAAGTTCGGAGCACGGCCGTAGAGTTGAAGTCTGCGGGACTCAACTTGCAATTTTTGCCGGTACTTGAGGACAGGGCTCGCGACAAGGTGCTGATGAGACAGGCCATCGGGGAGCGTCTGAAGAATGATCTAAAGAAGGAGTTTGAGACACAAAAGACGGCTATCAAATCTCCACTTTTGCTGCGTCAATGGGTCAACGAGCATTGGAGTGGTCGAGCGGACAGACTGAGAGTTGGGGCCGTCCCGTTCTTGGGTGGGCTTCCTGAGAAGAAGGAAGAGATTCTCAATCTGCTTCTGGCCAGTGGGTTCGACCCCATGAAGCAGAGATACCTTCAGGACATGGCTTTTGAACTGCAGAAGCAAAAGTGCGACCTGCTCAAGACCAAGATGAACATCAGAGTTGGTCGATCTGCTTACATTTACATGGTGGTCGACTTTTGGGGAGTCCTCGAGGAGAACGAAGTCCACGTGGGCTTTTCGTCCAAGTTCCGGGATGAGGGCGACGATACTTCGTATACACTCCTTGCAGATTGCGATGTTCTGGTAGCCAGGTCTCCAGCACATTTCGTAAGCGATGTTCAGAAGGTTAGGGCGGTCTTCAAGTCCGAGTTGCACGCGCTGAAAGACGTGATTGTGTTTCCGAGGAAAGGAAACGTCGCACTCGCTGATAAACTTTCGGGCGGTGGTAAGTGAAAAACAGTAAGGAGGTTTGAGTTTGAGCTCAACGACTAATTGCATCTGTTACAGATTACGATGGAGACATGGCATGGGTATGCTGGGACCCGGACATTGTTAACAGCTTTGTCAACGCCGAGGTGCCCAAAGACCCCGGTCTATCAAAGTATCTAGGCAAAGACAAGGTCACATTCAAGCAACTTGTCAGCTCTGCCAGACAGCAAGACCATGCTACGTACGACATGATCTCTAAGAGCTTTCAGTTTGCCATGCAGCCCAACTTTCTCGGCATCTGCACCAATTTCAAGGAACGGATGTGCTACCACAGAAACAGCGTCGGCGATAAGAAGGCCGTGTTGCTCAGCACGTTGGTAGCCAAGCTGGTGGATCAGAGCAAACAGGGAATCATTTTCAACAAGGAGAGCTGGGACAGGTTGAGAAAGGACCATTTCGGAATCATGCACCCGGATGATCCAGCATATCAAGGCGACGTCTGGACCAGCAAGGAGGAGCCGCAACACATTATTGATTACCTCAAGTTTTGGGTTGCCAACCCTGCCATCAATCGGGAGCTTCAAGCCTTTGATGCAATGCTCAAAGGGAATAATAACAAGAGCAATGATGAGAGCGACCGAGCCTGGCACTACGACCCGGATTTAGTCTCCATCTACAAGGCATTCAAAGAGAGGGCGGCCGGCTCCAGAACGTACGAAGGAATCCTCGCGGCTCTCAGCAACTCGATCCAGGCCCTCGGAAATGAATGGAAGCGGCTCATGTCGAACAAATCCAGCGAACTGACATATCAGGAAAAGGTTAGGGTGATTTACCAAAAATGGTGTCAGATCCCCATCCGTTCCACTCCAGGCACAAGCGAGCCATCTTCACAGAAGTTAGACTCTAAGATAGCGTTTCTTCTCGAGATGCCTCGCATTGGCATGGGCTCTGACAGTCAGTCGGCCGGGCATTATAGTTTCTGGGAGCTGTTGAAGGCCAGTACTGCGTTTTGGATTTGTTATGACAAAGCCGTTTCGTTTGTGTGGCAGATGGCTGGTGTTCAGTTGGCGTATATAAAAGCTGCCAGTGCGGGTCCAGGGCAGATACCTATTGCTGTGACTCCGTTGATGTATGCGGGGTTATTGGCTGATGGGAAGTTTACGAAGCAGTATATGGCGAGAACGGCTATGGATAATGGGAGTGAGTATTTTGGGGATGAGGGAGAGATTAAGTCTGATGATGAGTGAGAGGGAGGGGGGTTTGGAGAGTTGCAACGAAACCGGTTTTGACAACTTTTAACATGATACCAATCTGCTATGTTTGTTATGTATTATACATGACAGATATTGCTGTTTGGTGTCGTGTTTGAAGTTGAGGTTTCTCGGTTTTATTCTGAGAGTTTGCGACAATTCATCATTCGACTAGCGGCGGTCCTCATCCTTTGGGAGCTGGCGTTTGGTATGGAGTTGGCAGGATAGGCGGGTTTATAAGGAGATACCCAAATTCAATGGTAGAGGAATTTCTTTTTTTACTTTCGAAATCTCTTTTCTTATTTCATTGTCAATGTTTGCATGGGTGTTGTTCACAATGTGAATCACATGTATTGAAAAAATAATCTTAACGTCATCAATTGTTGGAAGCGAGGCTTGGTTGAGGGAAACAACATGATTGATGGAATTTTTTATTTCTTTCAAAATGTCATTCCCTTTTTGGTTTGTTTTTGCGATGCAAGTGATCGCCTAGATTTTGTGGAGTTGTATGAATGGTAGCGATAAGCGACGACTAATAATCTTGGGCCGCTGGAGCGTGTTTATCCAGAATGGGGGTTACGGAGGTGGTTGTCCCACCCACCAAAGACATTTTATCCGGGGGGTTGTTGTGTGATGGGAATGCTACGTACATTTTTTAGGTATTTATCCACTTTTTTAGTCTTCGGAGATGTTATTTTCCATTGGGGATGGACGGGACGGGAATTACATTGGGTAGTTGTGGACTTGTGTGTGTGTCAAATGCTTCGGATGAAGGGATTCTTTGGATTGAAGCCTTGTTGGAATATATATATTCTGTCATGAGTCGTTGATTGGCAGACAGACAGACAGATCTTTCTCAACAAACCCAGACATACACCGGCATACTCGCCAAACAGCAACGACAACACCAAAGCCAATCAAACAACAGCAACAGCAAGATGAAGCCCGTCTTCCTATCTCTGCTCACCACAGCAGCAACAGTCCTCGCCCACGGCTACGTAGACAACGCAACCATCAACAACCAACTCTATCAATTCTATCAACCATATCAAGATCCCTACATGGGCGAATGGGCACCCAAGAGAATCTCCAGACCTGTTTATTCAAATGGACCGGTAGAGAATGTTACCTCTATAGACTTACAATGCGGAGGGATTTCTTCAGAGGGAAAGATAGGGTCTAGTCCGGCCCCGTTGCATGCGCTGGCTTTTGCTGGTCAAGAGGTTAATTTGAGATGGACGTATTGGCCTGATAGTCATATGGGACCTGTTATTACTTGGATGAGTCGGTGAGTTAATCTGACTTGAACCTCGTTGGAATGCTGTCGAGTTTTTTATTTTATTTTTATTTGGGGGTTGAGTCCTGATTGGATGAATGTGTTAGGTGTCCTGATACGGGATGTAATGAGTGG
Source organism: Podospora fimiseda (assembly GCA_033297215.1). NCBI lineage: Eukaryota > Fungi > Ascomycota > Sordariomycetes > Sordariales > Podosporaceae > Podospora > Podospora fimiseda. The sequence continues at coordinate 556,680 of MU865292.1, read as the reverse complement.
CAACCGGAGGATAAAAAGGTTTGGTTCAAGATTAAGGACGGGGGAAGGGAGACGGTGGATAAGACTTGGCCGGATGATGTTTGGGCTTCCGTAAGTTTTCTCTACCATGTGCTTTGTAGAGTGGTGCTTTTTGTGCTCAAACAAAACAACGGGAATCGTGAAAAAGAGAGCATGAATGAATACTGACAAATAACAAAATAGACTCCATTCATGTTTCACGGAAACAAAGGATACAATTACACGATCCCAGCTTGTTTAAAACCGGGGTTTTATCTAGTTCGACACGAGATTATTGCACTTCATTCTGCCTGGGCTGAGGGAGGAGCACAGTTTTATCCCAGTTGTCATCAGTTGGAAGTCAAGGGGGATGGAGATGTAGTGGTTGATGATGAGAATTTGTTGGTTGGGTTTCCTGGGGCGTACGAGGCGAATCATCCTGGGATTCATGTTAATGTTTGGAATGGTGAGTTCTTTTTCTTCTTCTTTGTGAGGATTTCGATGAATGCTAATGAGTCAATGGCAGCTGGTGGATATACGATTCCTGGACCAAAGGTGTTTGAGTGTCCTGTTTGAGGTGTAGAGTCAATGAGATGAGGTTAAAGAGATGTTTTGTCTTTTTTGTTTGGGTTAGACGGTCTTTTTGAGTCAATAATGGAAGTGGTCATTTGTTTTTGCTTTGATTTTATTGTTTGTTTGATCCCAAGCTAATTCACTTTGAGGAGGGCCTTTCACAAGGTGACATTGTCCTGGATGACAGGTATATGTACCTTCCAACAATCTTTTCTTCCGTCAACATTCCAGCAACCACTTCTCACAGTAACATCCCACAACGACAATTCCCCAAAACACTTCCCACACCACCCCCAACCACAACAATGTCCCACCTCCCGACCTCAACCCCCCTCCGCTCCCAATCAACCACAGCCCTCCACAAAGACTACGAAGCAGTCCACGTCCTCCTCTTAAAATTCAAATACGACGACCTCTCCCTCTCAACTGAACTAACCAAACTTGAATCCACCTATTCTCAACTAGGCTACACAGTCTCTCGTTTTGATATCGGAATGAAAGACGAATGGAAACCAAGGAAACTCAAACGTCGCCTCAATAAATTCTTGAAACGCGCAAGAAACAAAAATATTTTGAGTATAATTCACTATAGCGGACATGGAGGTTGTGAGAAGAATGATGGGGGAAAGGGATTCTATTTATCTAGTCATAATTGGCCTAGGGATGCAGAGAGTGTAATGAGGGCTGTTGGGACTGTTTGGAGGGATGGTAGATTGGGTAGTGGTGATGGCTTTGAGGAGGCTTTGAGGAGGAATAAGTATGTTTTTTTTTCCTTTTCTTTACCTTTACCTTAGTTTGTTGTTTGGTCTTCATGTACACCATCTTTCCATTCCCCCCCTTCAACGCTCAGATCATCTTCATTTGCACAAAAGAGTATGATACTAATATTCTTCTGCCCAGAAACCCCTTTCAACCCGTAGCAGGAATCTACTGGTCCGACCTCTCCCCAACAATAATGTCCGCCGAATCCGACACCCTAATAATCCTAGACTGCTGCTGCGCAGGCCTAGCCACAATCTCCTCTCAACATCCCGGCGGTTTAGGAGACAACATGGAAACCGTCTCCAATTACAGAAAAGAACTAATCGGTGCATGCGGATGGTTAGTAGATACCTACGGGGACATGTCCGACGCTTTGTGCTCTGCACTCCAACGGGGTTTGCCGAATTGGAACAGAACGATATCTACGCATACGTTGGTCAGATTGACGAATAATAGACTTGTTCAGCTATTTAATACGAGACAGGAGGGCCAGGAACCTCCGCAGGCGGTGCATTATTTGTTGCAGAGGAATAATAAGAATAAAATGATTTTGCCTAGGTTTGAGAGGAGGAGGGAAAGGGAGAGGGAGAGGTCGCCGCCGATAATGAGGGTTTCGTCGAGCAGCGTGAATAGAAGTTTGATTAGGTGTGTAAAGAGACGGAGACAAGATGAGAGTGATTTATTGCAGAGGGAAGAAGAGGTGAGGGAATGGGTTGAGGGAAATGATGAGAGTGTTTTACCTGATGCGGCGGATTATAATCCGAGTCAAGGAGGGGAGACTCGGGGGTTTCAGCGGCAGGGAACTTCACCTCCTGAAGTCCAGGAAGGCAGTGACAGCGGGATGGCAATGACTGTTGATGAGAATAATCTGATGCAAAAACAAGCTATTAATGCTGTTCTTGCAAATATCATGATACCTTCTGGAACGGTGGCAACAACTCAGACTATTACTACTACCACCACACAGGATGAGATTCTCTTTCAGGCGCCTGGTCATTCAGATGGATTTGATGTGGATTTTGAAGGTGGATTGAGTCTAAATTGGGACCCCAATGCTCTGGCACTTGGAGTTGATTATGACTACGACCTTCAGCTCATCATGGGAGAAACGAATACGAGTCATCAAACTCCAAAAGGTCAACTACTGACAGACCAACAACCTCTCAGATCCAGTACGGACAAATATCCTGATCATCCGTGGTTGAGTCCGACTCCTCCACCCGGTACATAGTATACAGATGGGAAATGCCTGAAGTTAACGTATGTATGTAGTAAAATAAAAAATCTGCCGTGTTTTATAAACATCTCGGATGATAGGATCAAAAGGTGGGGAAGTTGCATTCGCGCATTTCTGCCGGGACTTGTCTTTGCCACGCACCCTTCAATCTCTGAATTGGAGAAAATAAATTGAATACCCACCTTTTCGGATGTTCATCCGAGAGTGTAATTCGACGCTGCTGTATCATGAAGTTGTTTGGATGAAGGTTCAATTGTTGATGCCAAGACTCCTTTGTTGCCATCACCAATATCCGCTTGTTTTCCATCACCAATCGGGTTTGAGTTTATGAAGAGGGGGAAATGGTCAGGGGCGAATAATAAAAATACAAATTGAAGCAAAAATCCACATACCTCGTGTCTCTTGGTCTCCTGTTTTGTCGTGCCAGGCTCTGATCCATCATGAAACTGTCCATTGGCGAGAAAAAAGGGGGAGGACTCGGACTTGTCCAACTCCTCTCCCTCGCCCTCCTCATCAACAATCCCTTTGCCACTGCTCAAACCGCCCCTGCTGATGGAGCCACCTACGATTACATCGTAATCGGTAGTGGCCCCGGCGGCGGTGTCGTTGCTTCCAACCTCGCCAAAGCAGGCTACTCCGTCCTGATTCTCGAAGCCGGCGACGACAATCCTGGCCAAGGATTCGGTCGATACACTCCCACAGTCACCTGGGACTTCTTCGTCAAGCACTACCCCGAAGGTGACCCCCGTGATAACACCTACAGCCATCTCACATGGAGAACCAAAGAAGGTCGTTACTGGGTCGGACAAAGCGGCGCACCCGCTGGTTCTACCCTTCTTGGGGTTTATTACCCTCGCGGTGCAACCTTGGGAGGTTCATCCATGATCAACGCAATGGTAACCTGGTTACCCAGTGACAGTGACTGGGACTATCACGCCAACGTAACCGGCGACGACAGCTGGAGGTAATTCTCCCCCTTCCCCCTTCTCCTCCCCAATCCTAATTTTTGTTCCCAGAGCCGAAAACATGCACAAAATCTTTCAAAAAATCGAAAAAAACAACTACCTAACCCGCGGCTCCCCCCAAGCCTCCAAACACGGTTTCGACGGCTTCTTCAACACAAACATGGGATCCGCCTCCCAGCTCAAACAAACCGGTTCCCTCTCCGGAAACGCCGTAATGCGCACCTACGCCTCAGACTGGAACCTCACCTCCTCCCTCAGCATGTCCCAAATCCTAACCCGTGATCCAAACGAGCTCACCCCCAACCGAGACCAAACCTCCTCAATCTACGGCCTCGTAACCCACGCATTCGCAAACGGTCAACGTTATTCGTCCCGCAACTACATCCAAGACACCCAACGCACCGTCGGTTCCTCCAAACTCACCGTATCCCTAACCTCCCTCGCCACCAAAATCCTCTTTGACACTTCCTCAAAATGCTCCGGCACCGCCGCCACCCCCCGAGCAACAGGCGTAGAATACCTCTTCGGTAAATCCCTCTACAAAGGCGACTCCCGTCGTTCCTCCACCTCCACCGGCACCAAACGAACCGCATTCGCCCGCCGAGAAGTAATCCTCTCCGGCGGAGCATTCAACTCTCCCCAACTCCTCCAACTCTCCGGAATCGGCAACGCCACCCTCCTCTCCAAATACAACATCCCCCTCATAAAGGACCTCCCAGGAGTAGGCGAACACCTCATGGATAATCAAGAAATGCCCATCGTCGGCACAGGATCCGCCGGCGCAGGAATCGCCGAAGTCTCCATGTACAAAACCAAACATCCCGCTCACGGCGAACGCGACATGTTTCTCATGGGAGGCCAAGGCTTCATGTTTCGTGGATTCTGGCCCGATAATCCCGTTCGAGTACCCACCGAGCCCAGAAACCCATACGGAGTCAGCATGGTAAAAGGTTCCAGCGTCAATAACAAAGGATGGGTGAAGATTCGCTCCAACGATCCGACAGATACGCCAGAGATTAATTTCAATCACTTCGCTCCTGGTTCAGAGATGGATTTGGAAGCAATGAAGGATACCGTTGCCTGGGTTAGGACTGTATACTCTCGGGTTGGGATAACGACCGTTGAACCGCCTTGCAGTACCAGACCGGATGCAAACGGGTATTGTGGTAAAGAGGATGTGGATTGGATCCATAAGCAGACTTTTGGTCATCATCCTACTTCCACAAACAAGATTGGAGCGGATGATGATCCGATGGCTGTTTTGGATAGTAAGTTTCGGGTTAGAGGAGTCGCGGGGTTGAGGGTTATAGATGCCAGTTCTTTTGCGAGGATTCCGGGTGTTTTCCCTGCCGTGTCGACCTTTATGATTAGCCAAAAGGCTAGTGATGACATGATTGCTGAGTTGCAGGCCGGAAATGCCATCAAGACTTGTTCTGTTTAAGGGGGGAGTGTGATAGGATAGTGTGTAGCTCAGTCTAGGTACCTACGCGATCTGTGCACCACAGCCCGCTTCTTCCCAGTCTTCCAAACCTCGCCTTTCTTCATCTCTCCTACAACCACCCACCAATACACATCACTTTTCAATGGCTTCTTTGCCTTCTTTGCCTGGGTTCTCCTGTAAATGAATACGGTAAATATCGTCTTTCATCCCAAGACCAAACTGTGGTGGAAAGGCTGAACCGTACAGAGTCCGGCGCTTCAAATCGTCGAAATTCCCTTAGTACTCTGGTATGTCCCAACTGTGTCGCTATATCCTTTGCCGTCCAAGGCATCATGAGGCATACCACTAAACGCCACACCGCTGGACAGCATCCTATGTACTGCCACCCATTGGGCATTCGCTGCGGCAATGTGTAAAGGAGTGCCTCCGCATATAGTATCGGTGTTATATCTCGCGGGGTTAGTCCATGTTCGAAACATTTCCAGGGTTACCCCAGGCCACTGTCTCCCTATAATCCTGCAGACAACGTTATATGAGTTCTGCAGCGCAGCTTCAGTATATGCCAGATTGGCTATCAGCTGTTGCTCTCGGTGTGATCTCTCTTCCTCTTCCTTCTTGGTTTCAGCAATGTATAGTTCACCATCGAATTTGCGTCCAACACAGCGGTTCAGCAAATTGTAAACCACTATGTGAGGGCACATTCGTAAACCAATGTCGACTGAGGATTCGGCCCTACTGTCCACAGCCATAAGACTGGCTTTAAGGGCTAAAATGTTCTCGTACCTTCTGGAGTAGGCCACATAGAGGGTGTATGATGAAATAAGGAATCCTTTCTTGCTTCGACGTCTTGTGCGACTTTAGTTTCAGAGATGTGTTACAACCTGCACCGGGTATGGGTACAGACTGCGAGGCAGTACGCCAAAAGGTAGCTTGACAGGATAATCTAGGGTTGTGGCACGCGTCTCAGACAAGGGGTTCACTGTCAACAACAGGTTGTTCTAAAAAAGAGCTACTCGGAAGTAGATTGTAGACAAATGAACTTAAACATATATTGCTTGCGTTAGGAACCAGATTCCTCGGGACGGGGAGTGTCCGGCACTCTTCCTACTTATAGGAAGCTATCTACACATGTTTCCTCAGTACCTTTGTACCTTGCTCTGCGTCCTCGTTGTCTTGGCACTAGGCAATGTCTATCCCCAATGTCCTGGCAGTAGGCAACGTCTCTCCTGAGTGCCATCGGTTGTCTCAGGGGCCGCCCTGCGGTCCCTGTGCGGGGGTATTATGCCTGGGGCGTAACAGGATGGTCTGAAGAAGTTTTAGAAGTTCCTTGAATTTCTCAGGCCGCTCAAGAAAATTTAGTAGATGGTCTACTAGACGTTGCTGGAAACTTTTGATGGACCAAAGAAGGGACCAGATGGCATCACGTCGTATTTTAGAGCCAATCACGACCGATTGAAGACGCTGAAGTGCAAGCCAAATATCTCTTCGGGTGAGCTTGGTGCCAAAGACATCAACCGACCCAAAAATGTTATGTCCTCCACGGGCTACCGAGGAAATGAGGATACATAGTTTTTGTAGGTCCATAATATGTTTGTCGCTGCGCCAATCGTAGGGGATTGGCTGATCAAGGTTGCCAGTGTGCAGCTTACGATCTTCCTCATAGAAGCACAAGGCGCGTTTGGCTAGGCTCAAAAACCCATCCAGAATACGAGGCGATATGAGTTCTTCAATCGCATCTTTTAACCGATCACGAACCCAACCTTGAATCTTAACAGCTGTATGTAGAGCCGTGCTTCCTGCGACATCCTGTAAGTTTGGATCGGCACCGCGATTGCATAGCACAGCCAAAGTCTTCTTCTGTGTTGTCTCTTCCGAGCCAGATCGTAGTATGGCCAATTGAAGGAGACCAACTTGATCAAAGTTGTCGAGAACCATGGAAGACCGTATCATTTCTTGATGGAAACGAGAATCATTCTTTGGAACTGGATAATGGCTGTTGGTTTGGTCCTTGTGAAGAATAAGACGGTCGAGACTGTGATCATCGCCACGGGCTAGTGCCTCAACAAGAAGCGGTTTCAGAAGTTCCACAACGCTTGCCATTTCTTGTCGTAAGCTGGTGCTGTTGGTACCAAGTCGGTATGCCTCTCTTAAATCCCGAGGTATGGACAGGAGCAACTTCTCCAGCTCAGCAACGCTGCAAAACCCATCTGTCGCCCTTTCGTCGAGCTGGTCGAGGACCAACTTGACCCAGAGGAACACTCCATTAGAAGCCTTGATGAGATAAGTCGAGATGAATGACAGCTCTTCAGCGTCACAGTCGAGTATATCATTCGCAATCCGCTTTGTCTCAGACTGAACAAAATTGACGATATCTGACCCGGTCTCATTCTCGAGCACTATTGTATCAACACCGCGAAGTGACTGCTCAATCTTGGGGCTTGGTCGACTGGTGAGGAAGATCTTGAAATCGATCGGCCACGAAGAGTCTCTCCTGGCAACGACACGAAGCAGCTCAATGATATCCTGTCGTCGAACCTCTTCCGACTCATCAAGAGCGTCAATGAGGACATAAGCTGTAAGGCGGAGGTTTGGACTGCGGATGGACCCTAATCAATGTAGCAGAGAATTCATGGTTGAGAAGTCGCAGCACTCCGACTGTTCATCCGGGTTGTGGGCGCCTGCACGGGCTGCTTTCCAATGCTTAAAATTCTCCCGATAATTGCCCCAGAGCCCGGGCACCTGAAGCAGAAACTGATAGAGAATGGATCTCAACATCCAAAAATGTTGATTCTGCCTGCTGCCACCACGAGCACTGTAGAAGTCGACCACGATGGTTTGACGGCCAGAGTTGGACGATCCAACACGACTCCCAACACAACTCCTGACGAAGTTTGCGAGTGTTGACTTGCCACTTCTAGGCTTTCCCTGAAGCCACATCAAAAATGACGTTCGAGACCTTTCCCACTGTCGGTACTTTGGATGTTTCCATATCCAGTCAAAGGTGCTGTGGTGAGCTGGAGAGACGTTACTTCGGCGGGCACGGTACTCTGGAAAGTGAAGCATGTCCAGGCAAGCCTTGATGTCGGAGTCTTCTACAACGACAGACTCCCGAATCATGTTCGAATCGTGGGTAGGATGCTTTCGAACCGTGTGCCGTGTTGGTCCGAGAATCGGCAAATCTCTCGGTGATCGGCGTCGACGGGGATTAAACGTTCATTTGGAAGATTCATCACGGTTGAAGCCCTGCCAACCACCACAGGTCCGACAGAAGTCCCAACCGGGCGTCCCTCATAGACCGTGACGATGTGCATACGGATAGCCCGTTCAACGAACTGAGCGGCAATTTCGACGAGTTCATCCGAACTTCTTTCAAGGTTGCCGAGAAGGTCTGCCCTGAATGTTCCGACGGTACAAAATGAGACGAGAGGCGTTGGCAACATCTGAGCCACAGCGAGGAGTCCCGAAGAACGCAACGCCTTTGGCTGACTCAATGATGGAACCGTATTGACTCTGCCGTTCATGGGTGACGGTAATAGCCTGATGCAGGGTCAGAGAGAACGACCAAATCAGGGGTGTGACAAGTTCACCTTTTTGAACACGATACCTCCAAGGCTGTGACAGATGAAGACCAGGGGCACGCGTTCTGTGTTGGTCTTGGTGTCTTCATTAGCCAACTGTCAAGACAAAAAAATATGAGTTACCAATGGCATACCTCAGATCTCTTCCCATGAAGACTGGCAAGCAACTGTGTCGCAAAATCCCTAACCTGGAACACGCTACCGCCGCCTAGAATCTTGGAGTTGTACCCAAAAGTCGATATCCGCAAATCAAGTTCAGGCAGGGTGCTCGGAAGGAACTTGGCAAACCAGATGATGTTCTCTTATTTCCATGTCTTGATGGGATGACCATTCAGGCCATGGATTGCGACGATGCTAACTCACGTTAGCCAAGAATTCAGATTCGATAATCAGCACTTACTCTACTCTCTGCTTGTTTCCCGAAGGGTCATCGAGCGGCTTGAGGGAAATCAGGCCCTCTCTGCACCCGTCATCAACTGCCAGTGTATCCTCCCCACGCGGATGATCTGGCGATGCATCAATGATACTCTCCTCACCACCTTCCGCTGTCTCCCGGAGTGGCGAGAATTCTTTTTCGTGAGCGTCGCTTGGATCTTTCCCTGTGCATGGGTCTAGACCAACCTCCAAGCCCGACCTCTCACGCACGACAGTTTGACTCTCGTCCTTTTTCCTTCCCGGACAAAAACAGCATGAAAACATTGCAGGCCACTATTGAATACAGCGTGAATAAAGCGGGGTCGCGTGGTGAATAGGTACGGTACCGATTACTGGTATCGAGGAATGGAAACGAGGGAGGACGACGGGAGGATCGCTGCTGGCCCGGGTCCTTCATTCCATCTCCATTTTCGCGAGTGGTGCCCGACCGTCTACGCGAAGGTTGGTTGCGCCGCACTCGAGCAGCAGCGTCTCGGATGCAGCCAATGAGAGGTGCGCAATTTGAACTACCAAGGCAACCACGCGCATGGTTTGATCAGTGCCCGGTTTCTGGGGAATGGCGTGCATGTCGGGATGCCATTTTTGGAGACAAGGTACGGGCTATGAAGTGTGTCGAAATAATGTATTTTTGTGCGGTAGATGGTGTATGCGCATGCTTGGTACCTTTGGTGTGATAAAGAAGTGCGGGGAAACGGGGATGCAAATGCAAGTTTGGCTGAGAATGAATAAAGTTTGTTGTCTTCTGCACGGGTCTGCAAGATGGGTGAATTTGCATCGAAAGAGCTCTCTAAAATGACGGAAACTCTGGTGGAAAAAAGTCCAAAGGTCAATCGTTGAAAAGTGCAGGAGCACCAATTCCACTTCCAAAGTCAAATGGGAATTTGCAAATGTTGTCAAAATGTGATATAAACCTAAATTTCGAAGCCCATCTCAACAAATTCACTCAATGGCCGTGTGGTGTAGTGGTAGCATACTTGCTTTGGGCTTCTGTTTCAGAGTATGCAAGTGGTCCCAGGTTCGAGCCCTGGCTCGGCCCCAATTCTTTTGCTTTTTTTTTTTTTCAATCTTTCCTTAATTTCAGTTGCCGTTCTCCCGTCGGATTCGCGGCTTGGCAATTTTCTCACTCACCCACACAAAGGTGTAATACTAGTGTCGTATGTGGGCATTCCACGTGAGGAATTCCTTTCGTCGAGTTCATGTCTGCATATGCCTCTTAAGCCAAGGGATACTATGAATATTTTGTCCTTGAAAACCATCCGAAACTATTGTCTTCAAGGACCTCCTCGACCAATCAAAAGAGAAGGTGGCGTTGCACAAGACATGAATGGGGAAGAGTTCGAGTTTATCTCTAATAGTGTAGATGCACCATGGTCTATAGGTGATCTGATATGCTGTGACGTGGAGTGGTAGCATTCGGACCTCAAGCTGCATACTGCATACCCTCTACTGCATGCACTCAATAATATCACCAGAGAGAAAAACAGGATAACAGCCGCACTTGAGCTTGGCAGAACGTGGGATAGGTTACAGTCATCACAATATATTCTTAATCTAGTCCGATGTTGCTATGGATTAAACGTCAAATTACTAATTGGCATGGGGGGTTTTGGTCTTGGTATCGTCGATCACAATGATTCAGGATGAGGGGAAAGAGGGGGCATTTCTCTAGCTATCAAAATAGATAAAATATCGTCCTGTTCTCTCAACCTCCCACCAGTTCCCAGCTTCCATCCTGATCATTCACCCACCTGTCGACACAAGATGGAGGAAATTCTGCATCGCCTTCGGGACTCCCCCTCCTTTGCCGTTCTCACAGCTGGCTCCCTCTTCATCCTCTGGTACATCATCTCATCCATCAAATCATGGTATCGTCTCCGAAACGTCCCAGGTCCCTTCCTCGCCCGCTTCTCCTACGCCTGGCTCGCCTATCGAATCATCCGAGGCGACGTCAAACGCGTCTTCATCAAAATGCACAACAAATACGGTCCCATAATCCGCATCGGCCCCAACCAAGTCGTAACAGATGACCCAGACACCCTCCGCAGCTACATGTCGGCCAAAACCAAATACCTCCGTCCAGACTGGAACCTCGGCGGCAGGGCCCATCCAGACTACGACAACCTCTTTTGCATCCTCGACAATGATGAGCATGACGCACTCAAAGCCAAAACCATGGGTGGATACAGCGGCAGGGAACTAGGTTCCCAATTCGAACCAGCCGTCGACCACGAAATCAAATCCCTTCTCTCTCTAATCCGTCGGAAATTTCTTTCCAATGACAACATCCCCCGTCCCATGGAAGTCTCCGAAGTGATGAGATACCTCACAATGGACGTCATCACCCGTCTAGGCTACGGTAAATCCTTTGGTCATCTCACAAACGGCACAGACGTCTACGGCTGGGTAACAGCAACCGGTAACTACTGGATGATGGCTCTTACTCTCTTTATTGAACTCCCTTTGACTCGAGGGATGATGTTTTCCCGCTACGGAATAGGCACCATGGGACCAAAACTCACCGATGAAATGGGTCCAGGCAAGATCATGTCGGTAATCCACGATATTGTTTCTGAACGCTTCCGCGCCCTCCGCGAAGGCGATGGAAAACCAAAAGGAGACATGGTTTCCTCTTTCATTCGTAACGGTCTGACTCGAGAACAAATCGAAGGGGAAGCAATGCTCCAACTCATCGCCGGTTCCGACACAACCACCAATGTCCTTTCCGCTACTATAATGCATCTAACTTCAACCCCCCAAGCATACGCCCGTCTCAAAAACGAAATCCATCAAGCAATCGCAACAGGCACCGCGCCAGCAGACGATTTAATCTCCTATCAACAATGTCTCAAACTTCCCTATCTCCAAGCAGTAATCTGGGAAGGATTCCGCATGGCATCAGCAGCAACCTATTCTCACTACAAAGAAGTACCCCCCGGAGGCGACACCCTCAACGGTATCACCCTTCCCGAAGGAACAATGATAGGACATAGTTCCGGCGCAATGACTCAACGGACGGATATCTTTGGTCCAGACGCTGCGGTATTTCGACCGGAGAGATTTTCAGAAGTAGACGAAGCGACCCGACAGGCTAGATTAAAAGCATGTGATATAGTTTTCGGAGGAGGCAGATGGACTTGTTCTGGAAAAACAGTTGCTATTTATGAAATGAATAAAGTGGTTTTTGAGTTGATGAGGGAGTTTGAGTTTAAATTGTGGAATCCGAGGGATGGATGGAAGGAGTGGACTTATTTGGCGCCAAAGTTTGAGGGGATGGAGGTTGTGGTTACTGATGCTGTGAAGGGACAGGGAAGTATTTATTGAGGATTGATGAGGAATTAGTTTTCTTAAGAGGATAGTTTGAGTAAATGCTTTATTATTTTGTTTTATTCTCGGAAGTTCTAATGTCTATGCAGTAGTAACCCTGATCTCTATCTCTCTCTCCAAGCTTTCAAGTTCTCTACTAATCCTTCCCCAGTTCCTCAACTATTTCAGCCAAATCTTTCACTCTGTTCTTGAACCACTGACTATGCACAATCGTCTTGCCAAAATGGTCTTCCAGGAAACCACAAAGGGTCGAAGCGTCCTCGTGACCTTTATGGAAGATTTGAATCATCAGCTCGACACAGAATCGCTGGCAGTTGGCATCCACAATGTTATAATAGGGGATCGTTTTGATAACTGCGTCGGCTAAGTAGTTGAAAAAAACAAAACCTTTGGTGTTGGAGTTCATTCCTTCTAGAAGCACTGACAATACAAGAATGCATACCAATGTTGGCAATCTCGGCGTCAGTCTTATCACTCCAACCAACAAAACATGTCTCCCATTTGCCACCAGGCTGAGGCCCAGAGAACGCATCACGGACGTAACGGCTTGCACCGCCGTTGAAGTTAACCGTGTCTAGCTCGTGATAGGGATCCTCCAACCCAGATTGCCCACTGTTTGGTGAGACCGGGGTCTACCACGCCCTTGGACGCCCTTGTTTTGTATGCTGGCCATTTGGCGTGAGATAATGTAGACTTTTCGCGTGGGTGGTTGAATCTCGGGATTGGTGGTGTCTGGGAGAGGGTCGTTGCCGGAGCCGGTGCTGAATGCCCTTATATTAAGGTCCCTAGTAGGAGGAAAAGAGACATCTTCGACGGTCATGATGGCAAAAAAGAAATGAGGATTTGAACTGAAAATGAGAAATAATCTTGGTAAATTAGGAGGCAGGTGCATGTACGAAAGTGGGTGTTTATGTATATTTTGTCTCACGGTGGTAGTTTCGATCAGCTTTTGACATGTCCAGTTAGCCCTTTTTTCCCCCACGGCTACCGCGCTTCGAAACAGAGAAGCATCAACGCCATCACGAAATCCGAGTATTGGATGCGCCTTGGTTGCTTAGGTATCTATACTAATCCAAACCTGACAGTCTACATGTACCTCTGTGGCAAATGACTATTGGAGCGCTTATCTCTTAGCTATGGTATCTGCACCAAAATAGGAGAGCTAAACCATTCATGATATATCGTATGCTAGATATCTATTACGTGGCAAGGTTGTCATTGAAGTCTCATCGGTCTGAAAGTAATAAGGTATTGACATGGAGGCCCATATCAGGTGCAACGCACGCTTCATGAATGTCCCCACAGGTGCCCAAAACTCCTTTTCATGGAGCAGACAAACTCTGACTCTTACTTGCCCATGGCTTCCCCCTCCCTGCTACCAGTTCAGCCCAATATGCGCCATCCCACCATACCTATACGTGGCGGTGGATCGTGATCGAGTGCAAGTGGCCAGGAGGAGTGCCTGCATGGGAGAGGCAACGCACCGGTCGTCAGTCTCTGGCACCAGCGGTTTTTTGGCAGGCAATATCACCCAGCATACCTTATTTATCCTGCCAAATCGTTCAAATCATTTGTGTATTTTTAGAACCATCTGTTGACTATTCTTCCACTAACATGTACATACACATCACAATCAATGCCAACAGAAAAGAACAAAAAAGAAAAACTTCAAACATCACATCAGATGATCATTTCATTTCATTCATCATCATACTATCTACATCCCACCCCCAATCTCAACTCCCATCTAGGTACCTTATCTACACTTTCTCAAGCAGGAATACTAGGTCCCAACCCCTTGTAAAACCCACACCTAGCCCCTCTCCCACTCTCCCAGATATTAGCATTCCTCAACTCCAACTGATTCAACCCACTCTCCGTAACATTCAAGTTCAACAACAAAGAATTCATCCCACTGAAAACCGGCCAAGCTTCCAAAGGATGCGCTGCCGCCGGATTACTGCTCGCAGCACCATTCGCCACCTCTTTAGTAATACTAGGATTTCCTGACAGCACAAAATTACCCCAAATCTTTCTAATGGCTCTATTAAAGTCCGCTGTAACATCTGGTGCAGTAGGATTACCGAAGAGTGGAGTCAATTCGTTACCGTGCATTGCATAGGGTACTGAGTATTGATAGAGATAAGAGGATTTTGACGGGCCGGAACCGGAATAAGCTTCTGCGAGCCAATAAGCTGGACAGGCAAAAGTTGCTTCTGCGTAAATGTTGTTGGCGCGTTGTTGTTGACCGTTTGATTGAGGGCCGGTGTTGAGTGCGTTGAATCCACCGGTGTTGAGTCCATCTGTCTCGAACTTGGGGAGGGAAGGATCGGTCAAAGCTGAGTTGGGGTTTTGTCCAAGGATATCATTGATTTGCCAAGTCGAAAGATTGGGAAACTCAAGATGTAACCAAGCGGTCAGGTCTGAAACAGTAACGATCTCGGGATCCGTCGGCACGAAAAGAGGTCCCTCATGGGCGTTATACCCCGTCAAGATCGCACGTCCATTGACAGATTTGGAGTTTAGCAGTTGAGAGGGAAGTCCTTTGATGTAGACTCCATCTGTCACCGGCCAGAATCCCCAATAACCATAAGTGGAAGCCGCTGTGACCATCCAAGAAGCCGTTTGGAGATCGGCGCTGGGTTTGGATTTGAGGCAAGAGAGGACTGAGCCTGAAGCAGGGCAGCCGGCTGCGACGGAGAATTGATAGTATTTATCCGTTGGCATAGCGGCGTTAAAGTTTGGTTGGAAGGGGAGATAAGGGGATTGAGCGATGGATTTGTCAAAGAGAAGGGATCCAAGACCGCCGTTGAGTGCGATATCATGATACATGACTGAACCGCCGCCGGCTGATTGACCTGCAATCGTGATTTTAGTCGGATCACCGCCAAACTTGCAGATGTGAAGTTTGACCCAGGCGAGGGCAAGTGCTTGATCGAGGATACCGGCGTTTACTACTCCGTTATCCTTTACTTCCTGAGAAGAAAGGAAACCAAAGGCACCAAGACGATATTGAATTGAAACTCCAATGAACGACTTGGAGTTTTCGTTGATCAGCAACGAGAGGTCTTGGGAAGCGTCACCATAGCCATAACCGCCGCCGTGGATCCAGACGATAACGGGGAGGTTGGAAGCTTCAGCTGGTGCCTGGACGTTTAGGAAGAGACAATCCTCGTCTCCTCCGGGGATGGGAAAAGTGCCTGGGACGGAAGGCAAATGTTGAGGGCAGCCGGCACCGGGAGTATTGGCGTCGGTGATTGGAGCAGAGAGGTCCATGTTTGGGAAGCTGGGGGCTTGCCATCTTCGACTGCCGGTTGGGGCTTTGGAATAACGGATTCCTTTCCATTGGTTGAGACCGGTGGTGGCGTCGAAATAACCTCTGTATTTGGCGTAACCGGTGTTGACGACCAAGCTGGAGGCTTGACTGCAGGTTCCGGGGGTCTCGAGGCTGGCGGCGGTGAGGTTGGAGACGATTTCGTTGACGAAGAGAGTGGCTTTGTCGGTTTCGTCACGGGTGGTATGAGGGGCGGAGTTGGCGACGGAGGAGGTTGCCAAGAGCAACCCCATCAACTTTTTGAGAGCCATCTTTGAGATTTTTTCTCTGTTGATGATGATTTTTTTTCATCTAAAGATGGAAATTGTTGCTGCTATTTAACCTTTATGCCTTCATCATGACATCCCACCCACTCTCATTATTTGAGGGGCGATGTAACACAGCCGAACCCACCGAACATCCGGTATCCATTCAAGTCCAGGCAGAACTCTTATATTATTGTCCGGCCCGAGTGGTGAAGTGGTTCGTGTTACGTGAACTTGAATACTAGGTAAAGGTATTCCAGTCCGTCGGATTGGATATTTACGATATTCCCCTGGGTGATGGTAGCCACTTTGTAGCCTTCCAAGACAATTAGCATCATGATGGTTGTCCACAGGTTGTCCACTTCCCCCACATCTGACAGCTATAGCGGTGACCAAGTTTCGGGACGGTTCATCTTGGCATCTTTCCGACGGTGTGAACCAAGGTAGGAAATTTGAATGGGATCAAAAAAGAAGAAGAAAATGAATGATCATGCGATTTTGAACGCTCAGACCTTTGAAGATTTTTTTTGTACACTAAAAGTGTGATTGCTGCAGGTTTTTTCACATTTTAACTTGCTCTTAAGTGGACACCCTATTATCCTGTATGCACAGACATTGAACTGTGGAAGCGAATGCTGAGAATAGCCAGGCGAGTGACGAACGAAAACTCAGGTACCGAGAGGTTACTTTTTAATCGTTTCATCAAGAAAAAGAAATATGATATGTCTCAATTATGATTCAGGATTATGTATAGTCGTGTAAAGATGAGGATTCAATTCCTTGCATTTTCAACGGTTAAAAGGTATCGTCAGAATCTTAAAAGAACATCGGTTCGACGACTGACCCCTCTTTCTTTCAAAACACGGAGAACCAAGACGCTAGTCCCAGATCATCAATCACCCCCAGCTTCTCCACATCTTTTCCACCGGACTTGTAACCAGACTTGGATAGCATCTCGTTTGTGGCTCTTATCACCGAACGTCGAACGTGCACTCTGGAGTCTAGAATTGTAGCTGAGTCTGAGAACCATCACGTCATGATCTTTCAACGGTTCACAATCTTGCTTCTCCAAGGGTTTCGTTCATCATGAACCGACTGAACCAAGACGGAAGAAACAAAACAAGCAATTTGACCAACTAACAGCCCTGTGGTTCCTGATCTGATTCCTACGCCACCATTCCTTGTTAAGAATCAACGTCGGTTCCAAGGATCTAGAACCTGGTCTCAGCCCTCAGGGACCGTCAGTGCGTCAACTGGAAACCCGTGTGAAAATCTCCCCGTTAACAGTTACTCGAGGGCGAAGGACCCTTCCGGCCCCTGACTGAAGAGAAGTCAAATACCTTGTCTCCACCGATCCCGATTCCCAAGATCTGATTCTGATTCTTGCGATCGAAATATCTTGTTTGTTTCAATTATGGCTGCGTCTTCAGAGGTGCAGTTACCCCCTGGGGCGTTGACAGATGATGTTTCGGGTACCGTTATTGGTGTGGTCATTTTTCTTTTGATATGGTCGACGATCATGGTTGGATTGCGGCTTTGGGTGCGTGCAGGGTTGATCAAGCAGGCTGGTTTTGATGATTATGCTTGTGTGCTGGGGTTGGTAAGTTACTATCTTCACTTGCCACTGAAATAAAAAATCGCTGACTTTCACAGCTCAGCACATTTGGCTCGGGGATAGCCATCATGAACATGACGAAATGGGATTTGGGAAAACACGTCTATGCAATGAAACTACCCGACCACCTCGCTCCTTACCTCAAATTAAGTTTTCCTTTTCCTTTCTTGGCTTAAACCATTTTCTAACAGATAGTTATGCAGGACTTTTACGTCTCAATCGTCATGTACTGCTCAGCCCTCATGTTCCTCAAACTCTCCTTCCTCTTCCAATACTATCGAGTCCTAGCCGTACAACACATGCGCAACGTTTACCTGGCAGCCATATTCATCGTCGGCGGTTGGGCACTTTCCCAAGTATTTGTGGGAATATTCACCTGCACGCCAGTCCAAGGCTTTTGGGATAAAACAATCCAAGGAGCAACATGCATCCCAAACCTGCCTCAATGGTACATCAACGCCGCGGGAAATATTATTACAGATCTCGCCGTTTTCGTCTTGCCGTTACCTGCTTTATGGAAGTTGACTCTTCCGAATGCCCAAAAGTATTTTCTTATTGGAGTTTTTAGTTTGGGTCTTTTGTGAGTTTTATTATCTTTTTCTTCGTTGGTGCTCATTGCTGATAACCAAAAAAAGCACCGTCATCTTATCAATCATTCGAATCCGTTACCTCAAAATGTTTGATGATTTTCCCTGGGAAAATGTCCCAGCTGCGCTTTGGTCAATAGCGGAATTGACCTGCGCCATCACCTGTGCTTGTCTACCTACCATGAGACCTCTAGTCAGAATGTACCTGCCTGCTCTTGCATCAGTATTTGGAATCAGTGTTTCAGAAACAGGTCAGGCATCACAGAGTGCAAGGTCTGGACGTCGAGAAACAGATATTGAGAAAGATGGGGGGAGACAAAGCAATTCGTGGGTTAGGATGCAAAAGAGTTCGGATCATACACCTGGGGGAAGCGAGGTTGAGCTTGCGCATGTTGGTGATCAAAAGAATCCTTTTGAGTTGCATGTTGTAAGTCATAAGCCGAGTGTTGATAGGATTAGTCACATTACTTCGTAAAATAGTATCTTTTCTTTTGTTGATGTTGTATCACGTATCACTGCCAAGACATCACGACATTTATTGTGCAATGGTGACAAATCACGCCTTAATTAAGGTGTACTTCAATTATTAAGCTTAAAAATCACAACATCCCGAATCCGGATTACGAATCGAAGCTGACAAACAAGAGTTTTGGAACCGTGCCGGCGGGATGGGCGGAAGTGTATGCAAGGCACAGAATATCCTCCCGTCTTCGGCGATGTCTTGTCTAAATGGAATTAAGCCTTCAAAGCACGTAATCTCTAAAGTCAATCTACATCAACATTAAGTATAAAGCATTCTTCCTCCTCTTCAATTTGCCACTTCCATGAACATCATCAACACCATCAACAACACTCTCAACCTTACAAACCCACATCCTCAAAGATATCCAAAAATGGCAACAATCACCCTCTCCTCCCTAACCCTCTCAACCTTCTCAACCGGCCTCCAAACCCTAACCCACATCCTCCAAAAAGCCCAATCCCACGCCACTTCTCAATCCCTCGACCCCGACACCAATTATCCCTCCGCCCGTCTAATCGAAGATCAACTCCCCCTAACATTTCAAATCCAAAATGCAACTACCACAATCCGCAAGACTTTGAATCGGCTCCAAGGGATTCAAGATCAACCTTGGGAGGATACCGAAACGACTTTTGCGGAGCTTTTCGAGAGGATTGAAAAGGCGAAAAAGGTTATTGAGGGGTCTGATAAGGAAAAGATTGATGAGAGGGCTGGCGAGGAGGTTGAATTGTGAGTATCCCCCAAAAACCAATATGAAGGGTGGATGGGGACTAATGTGAGATTTAGGCCGCTGGGACAAACAACAATTAAACTGAGCGCGAGAGACTCAGTCTTGAATCAGGCAATCCCTAATTTTTACTTTCATTTGAATACTGCTTATTCGATTTTGAGGGCCAAGGGGGTTCCTGTGGGAAAGAGGGATTATATTGGTGCTTGGGTGGGACCTTTTCTCGGTCAATAAGTCACCTAGACATTTCGTTCAATCGATGATGTAATAAAGTTGTTGTTTGAGAGTGTTAAACATGAATAGATTTTTAAAGTGATGAGTTATCTCCTAGATACTTTAGAATAGCGGTCGGTAGAATATTATTTTACTACTTCTTATTTTAATTGGCTTACCTACAGGTTTTTCTAAAATATCTACCAGGCTCAGTGTGCCATCATCATCATGCAATTTCACGTCTCACCAAAGCCTTAACCAATGACATCTCATCCCCTTCCTTCTTATTGGCCAGTAGTTTTCTGTCCTCTCAGAATTAGCAATAAAATCTCTTGGACTTTTCAACTCAAGCAACCAAATCCCAAAAAATCCTCGTTTCAATCATCACACTCCTCTCCAAATACTTCACAGCAAAATTATCACAGCAACATCATCACAGCCCCAACACACAGGTACAACAAAATGTCAACCCCGGACGCCGCAGACTACACCTCAAGCGAAGAAGAAGAAGAACAAGACGCAAGAAAAACCCAAACACCAACCTACCGCTCCCGAGTGCTCCCGCACAATGGAAATAACTCATCTTTCCCAACTGCCCCAGCCTACGAACCAGGAGAACAAGTCTACGTCGCCGTCTTTGGTCAAAGCACTCCCTCCGGCCCATACATAGTCAAAACATATATTGGAGACGGCAAGTACACGCTCGAAAAGAGTAACGGGGTTGAACTCGCTTCGCCAGTTGACGAGAAGGATCTTTTGGTGAGGCAGTGAGGGTGAGAATGGGCCGCGGCCCAGGCAGGCGGGGTTATTGGGCACCGATGGGTTGGTTGCCTTTTTTCTTTTGTGCAGGAGCTTGGCATATGTGTGTTTGCCTCGCTTTATTTCTACTTTCCAGCTCAAGCGAATGTGGCACTGCTCCGACCAACAATTCAAGTTTCTGCTCTTTTATCGGGCAAAGATTACCTGCAGAAACTTTACCTAACGGGGCTACTATTGTCTCTTGGATGTACCATGCATTTGCTTGTGGATCATGAAGGATGAGGGAGGATTGACTTTAAACATGCCTTTTGAGTACAAGGTAATTTCATTTCTGCAAAATATCTCGGACCAGATCTGTAACTGTCCTGCAACAAAGTCCAAAAATGGCATTTCAAAGAAGAACACGGCGTAAGTGCAGCAGCCTGAGTAACTCACCAGACAGTACCTAAACCCGGGCCATCGCTTACCAGTTTCCTTGATTGATCAAACAGAGCCACAGCCCTCAGCGGCTGAGCAAGCCAACCTTTTCCAGAACCGCCCCCCAACCAGTATGCAACACACTGCATTTGTCCTCCCTACTCAAACCCCCCTACTCACTCTGTCCCTACAGTGGAATCCTACAGAGAAGGCTACCCCCGCCTGGCAGCATTCCTCAATAGCGAGAAAGAATTTACCGCTTTTCGGCACTTCGGTCAAGTCCACGTTCGACTTCTCCTCGAGAAACAAGATGAGATAGCCCAGCTTGAAGAGCGACTGGACCAGCTAGACAAAAATGAGACCAATGACTTTGCGCTGCGGACAAGACGAGAGCACCCAAGGAGTGATGAGCGCCGGGCGCTTTTTGCCGAATTGGAAGCCAAGGTGGTTTCATACGACACGCTCTTGGACCTCTACCTCCGGCAAACGCAGTGGCCGCGAGTAAAAGACGGCAATGCAGAGAGCATCGCCAACTGGATGAGGGCGAACAAGCCCATTGTAGCCAGGGAATCGACCTTTTTGAACAACTGGGACGACCTGGTTGCTCCGATAATAACTACAACAAACACGCAAACTGTATTTGACGGCTGGATTGCAGCTTGCGCAGTGTTACTGCACAAGCTTGGACTCGTCAAAGTCTTTGCCACCTCGGTATGTCTGTTTTTTTTTATATCTTACATAGAAGTGCAGCTAATAAAACATACATCGGTAGACGGATCTTCTCAAGTCAAGCAACCCCCACGTCGTCCGCGTCACCAAAGACCGAATATCCATTGGTACTCGTCTCTTAACGAGCATACTTGCGATTCTGGCTTTGACAATGCCGGTTGTTTTGCTGTACTCTATCCGGTCAATCGCAGCTAGAATAAAAGTCGTTGCCGTCTGCTCCTCAGGATTTGCAATGTTTATCTCTTTTATCAGTCAAGGTCGTCCTATCGAGGTTTTTTCCACCACTGCAACGTAAGTACTCTGCCATCCAACAAAAAAGACGGAATACACTGACTAGGTGGACATCTCCCAGGTACTGCGCTGTGTTGGTAGTCTTCTTGACATATCTGCCGGAGGAATTGGGGTGAAAGGACCCGATGATTATATAGGATGGAGTGGATGGTTCTGCCTCAGCAGTATTGCGATTTCCTTCATGGCTTCTACAAATTCTGTCAACTTCTGTGGTCCCCATTCAACAATATGCTTGAACACTGCGCCCAGTAGGTTCACATCCGGGCCGTTAAACTCCCATAAATCCACAAAAGGCTCAGCTAGCTCAAGAGCGGTCATGGGGTGGGTTATATCATGGTCCGGGATTGTCTGATTAGCACCATACGCGAGAAGGGCCTTGACGGCCTCTACATCCCCATAGAATGTCGCCTTGTGCAGAACCGTCCATCCCTTCGCGTCGACTGCATTGAGAAATGATGCATCGCACAGGCTAG
This sequence comes from Podospora fimiseda, assembly GCA_033297215.1. Taxonomy (NCBI): domain Eukaryota; kingdom Fungi; phylum Ascomycota; class Sordariomycetes; order Sordariales; family Podosporaceae; genus Podospora; species Podospora fimiseda. The sequence continues at coordinate 534,455 of MU865292.1, read as the reverse complement.
AATGGGAGCGTAGCAGGTGCTCAACCAATGATTCTTGCTCCTGAAAGTGTTCGATACATGCGAGATGTAAGAGATTTGGACCAAATGTATGCGCGCCAGAGGACGCAAAGTCGGGATTGGCACCAAGGCTCAGAAGCAAGTCAACGGCTTCTTTATGCTTTCTGTTTGCTGCAACTGCCAACGGTGTGACCTCGATTTTGTCGTCACGTTTGGGAACCACTGACAGGATATCCACGGGGACATTATAGTTCTTCACCAGAAGTGAAATGACCTCTGTCATGTTTAACCGTGCTGCCAGATCCATGGCATGCTGACCCTTGGAATTTCGGGTGTTGATATCAAACGTATCAGGAACAGCATCGGAAAGTGCGCGGATACCAATGTGACTGCCGCTCATGGACGCATAGTGCAACGGGTTCAATCCATTTTTGTCCAAGACATTGATAGTATCCGCCACCAAAGGGGCAACAAGGCGCAGGCCGGCATCGTCAAATCGCCGCCACCTCAGTTTCTGAATCAAGATAGATAACGTGTCCGCACCGTCGGATTCACGGATTCTTCTTGGGCAAGCTCCGGCATTGATAACTTCTTGGAGAATGTATTCTTCCACCCAGGGCGTCCCCGCAGCGAGCATGAGAGGTGTTGTGCCACCAAGCACTTCAGTATCGATATGGACGCCGTTTGATAGAAGCACCTCGACTGTTTTGCGCATAGCCTCGCTGTAATGACGACCGTGGATGACGAACCGTGAAAATAAAAGTACAAGTGGGGGACCAAACCCGATACAGTGCATGGCTGAGTGCCAATGTGGAGATTTCGTAGGGTAGTGTGATGTGTACATGTCGGCTCCACGGTCGATCAGAGCCTGGACAATTTCCGCCATGTGAAATGCTACCGCAACGTCCAATGGACTCAGCTCTGAGTTCTGAACATCAAGGCTGGTACGGGGCGGCCTTGTCCAACGGACATTGACATTTGCTCCCAACCTCGCGAGAAGTTTGACCATGGCAAGATTTCGAGTACGCGCGGCCCAGTGCAGGGGCGAGCCAAACAGCTCGAGGCAGTGGCTTGGAAGAAACACACTCCGAGCCGCCGTGAGAACGGTATCGATGTGATCTTTGCATGGCCCAGATTCTGCAAGCAGTGCTTTTCCAATCGTCTCTACTTCGGCTTCTCCAAACATGATGAGCCAGTGCACTGGAGTAGGCTTCTCCGGCACTGGCACAAACTTTGTGCACTGACGACAAAGATTCATGGCATCGACGAGGTTTCCATGTTGGCAAGCAAGTGTAAGGGCCGCAGATATTTCGGCGTCAGACCAGTACGGACTGCTGCCGCGTGAAATCGCCGGTCCCATAGAGAGCTGGTTTTGATGGTGGATCCTGTTCAGAAAGTAGAGGTGATCGGCGACTTTTCCAGCTTGCAGCGCTTCCTGATCCAAATTGAATGCTGCTGAAACACGGGCGCGGATATCTCTACCAATCCCCTCTACCGCGGCACTCTTGATAAGGTATTCCATCGTTCGATTGCGGTCCGGTTGAACACCGAATCCTGTAAGATAACAAAATGCCAGATGCAAACAGCTATCAAAATACTCGGGTGCTGTACTCTCTCGGATGGTCGCGCGAAGCAGCTTCTCCACGGTGTTTTGTTGCACAGACCATGGAGTGTGATCAGCCATGACAGAGTCGAGCATGTCTCCAAGACCCGTTCGAGACTCTACGAGGACTGACTGGCGTTCTGTCACCGATAGCCAGTGCGGTCTGTGGGGGGCAGGCTGAGGGCTTGTGAGCTTGCGAGTGATAGCTGGTGGGGCGGCAGCATTTGTCGCATGTGTATTCCACAGTTGAATGGTTCCCAACACGACAGCGCCGCTGCTATTGGTTGGCGGTGTAGATCGCACCGTGGGATAGACAGAGATTGGTCTTGCTTCTGTGGTTCCTTGGGCCAAAGTCTGGATGGCTTTTTCCAAATCGCTTCGTAAGAAAGGGTCTTCGCGCAATGTTGAGTGCAATGTTTCGCTGACAGCCCTCTCCAACAAAGCCTCCTCGCTGTCTCTGAAGATATCACGGCAGAATGCTGCCGCACGGTTCAGTATTCCATCTTGTTCTGAAACAAGGATCCTTTCCAGAAAGTGCAGTGGAAACTCGCCCATGTTCAGCCATCGTTGATCGAAATAGCATTCACCACTCTTCATCACATCCCACAAAGTCAAGCCGAGCGAGTAGATATCCGCCATGTACATGTGCTGAGGGCTGCTCCATTCAGCGCGTCTAAACCTTCCACGCTCAGCCTGCTCTGGAGCCTTGTAAAGGGGAGTGCCCGCGTAGACTAGATGTTTGTCGACATGGCCTGGCTGGTGGAAAATTGACGAGCCAAAGTCTGACAACTTGGCCATTTGGACGCGGCCGAGACTCAAATCCAACGTGTCAAAGACAAGAACATTTTCAGGCTTTAGGTCCCCATGGATGATATGTGCATCGTGTAGTGCCTTTAATCCCACGGCCACGTCGAGGGCGAATTCCCGACGTTCCGACAGAGCTGTTCTGATTCGGGCCAAGTATTGAGGAAGTGTCCCATGGTTGGAGTAGTCAACCACGAGGTAAGGGCGTATTCCCGAAGGATCCTCTGTCCAGCCGTATCCCAAGAGTGGGAGAATTGTGTGGTTGCCTTGGAGGGCCGATGCGGTCAGAACCCGCAACTCCCTCGCAGCGCTCTCGTTTCTTCGTCGGAGTTTATCGCGGTGATCGATCGAGTCGGTGTTGGAAGGGAGAAGAAGGCGCTTTACTGCGACGTAATAAGGATACTCTCGGCTGTCGTCAAGGACTTGGCGGGTGACTTCGAATGTTGTGCCGTTGCCCAATCTCGAATCGAACGTCAGGTCGCGAGCCTCGATGAGGGGGACTCGTGTGCCAGTCGCGGTAATAACTGCACCAATGTCGGGGCCCAATAGCAGGTCCAAACTATCGGTAGCCTGGTTTGGTGCGCTCCATGTGTTGGAGTTTAAGAAGCTCGAGGAAGATGACATGATGGTGAATGTTGAAGATGGCCGGGAATTCCCAATGGCCGAGAGAATGCACCGTCCAACCAAAAGGTTTTGGTGAATGCTGAGGGCAGTTACCCCTCACTACGGCCCAACCAAGACCTCTCACTCACTCACTCCTTCCATCCCATTCACTTTAGGATTTTAGCGCTCACCAAAACTGCAATGGCCAAAAAAGACAGTTCGGAAACTTTAATTCTTGACCAGTTCCAACAAGAGTGGAAATCGGGCACCGAATATGAGTCGGTCAACTGCTTGCTCATCTATTGGGAAGAAGACGATCTCGGCGTCAAGAAAGAGGTCGAAACCCTCCAACGTCTTTTTTCGGACCTCTTGAGATACTCGGTCAACATCTACATCATTCCAAGCAAAGATTCCACCCAAGAGCTAATGTTTCGGCTTGCTCAATTTGTCAAGGACCATACAACAAAGAGAGGGAGCCTCGGCATTGTTTACTATGCTGGACATTGCGACCAGGCCGAATCGACCAACAGACCCGGATTCACGGAATGGAGAGCGTATGTTTGTCTTTTATGCATTTGTAACATGTAGGTACTGACCAACTCGATAGAAAAAAAAATGGCGGCCCAACTCTTGACTGGTACAATGTTCAGCCGGCCCTCTACCTGGCCAAGGGGGACATTGTGCTTATTCTCGACTGCTGTCATGCTATGAACCGGACCAGACAAAAGATTCAAGGCAAGATGGAGATCCTCGCTGCTTGTGGGTTTGGGGCCATCGTCCCTGGCCCTGGCAAGCATTCATTCACTTCAGCCTTGATGCGACAGCTCCGGGCCCATCTCAGGAAGGACACCGTCATTACCATCAAATGGCTCTCCGTCCATCTCTGGGATGAAGAGACAAGACCCGATCCTACCCAATCCCCTGCATACTTTCAACTTGGGGATCAACCGAGTATTGTCTTGAAACGGCTCACGTCTCCACCCACCGGATTCACAAACAAGAGGGATCTTCCCTCATCATTCATGTTACTCAAGGTTTCCCTCGCCGATGATCCATCCGGGCTACAGATTGCAACCTGGCTGAGCTCTTTCCGCCCCAAGATGGTACAAAAGGTAGACATCGAGGCGCTAATTCTCAAGGCAAGGACCCTGGAGAACATCAAAGACTATTCCCACATTTTCCCGGGCTCCATCCTTGGCAAGTTGTCACAGACGGCCCAAGCAGAGATTCTTACCAGCATCCGGGGCCTCTCCCGTGTCATGGCTAGCACGGCAACTCTGGCCAAGGAGACAGTCTCTGAAGTTGTCGGCCCCAACGTCCAACAAAAAGCCATCAAAGACATTGAGCGCAAAATCTACCAAGTCGTCGATGTTGTTCAAAGCAATATTCTCCTCGACAACGCCATTCAACCAGGCGAGGCCACCCAAGATGAAGTCATGATTGCTATCGAAGCAAAGAGCGTGCTAGAACTCAGACAACAAGTTCTGGAGACGCTGTCCCTCCAAGAACCCACCGAACTGAGTAGGGTGTTAATCCAATTTATTCCTCAGCCAATGCCACGAGACAGCCGATTCCGTCTCGGTATGATGAAAGTAAACCCTATTATCCTCCAAAGCTTCCCCTACATCCCTCAAGAGGGAGCCATCTCACCGAGTCAGCCTGACCCAATTACTCTCGATCGTTTTCGAAGAATGACATCCTTGCTTTCCCACAAGGAACAAACAAGCAAATATGTGCTGCGGTGCCTTGGCTACCTCAAAGAACCATTGGCCAAACAAATCAGTCTCGTGTTTGAGGTACCCGGACCACCGATATTGCCCAGCCAATCTCTACCACCAATTCCAACGACCCACACCCTTCACGACCTGTACCAATATGCCAAACACGTCCCTCTCGGCATTCGCTTTGAGATTTCTCACGCTCTAACTAGCGCAGTTCAGGGCCTCCATCGTGTCGGATGGGTACACAGGGAACTACAAAGCCGGAACGTGCTCTTCTTTGACTTTTCGACGACTAAAAGTCCAATGCCATATGTCTTTGGATTTGAGTACTCGAGGCCACACGAAGCCGAGAGTGAACTGCTTGCCGACTTTTCACCTTGGAACAATGCATACAGGCATCCTCAGCGGTGGGGGAAACCGGGGGCAAGTTTTACAAAGGGACATGATGTTTATTCTTTGGGGGTGATACTCTTTGAGATTGCCGCGTGGAAATCCATCTCCAAGCTTTCGTGCACCAAGAGCAACGCCAGTCAAAGGGTCGATTCGGACTCGGTAAAGAAGGAGATTTTGGCCTTGATGGCCGGCGATAGACTAGCTCATTCCGTCGGTGGGCAGTTGATTGGTGTTATTGAGCGGTGTTTATCGTTTGAGGAGGAGGCGGCCAAGAATGAGGAAGGGGAACTGGAGGGATATAGGAGATTTAGGGCCGAGGTTGTTGAGCCGTTAAGGAGGTTGGTTGATGTGGGGGTTTGAGATGAGCCACATATCAACCAAAACCAAAACCAAAACCAAAAAGCCACCTACATCATTAAACCCACACTTACCCAGCCAAAAACCCCTAGATAATCCCCCTTTCCGGACCAATTCTCACAACCCAAACAAGAAACGCTGAAACAGTCCCCGTAGTGCAGTGGTTAGCACCTAAAGACTCTTATAGCGTTTGATTTATTCCGAACTACCTAAGACACCCGGAGACATCGGTTCGAATCCGACCGGGGACAATTCTTTTTTTTTTTCTTCTTTTTTTTTTTTTCTTTTTTCTTTCTCTCTTTTCCAAATCTTTGTCACCTATATCATTCATTATCTTCAATCCCTATAAATCTATTCGATGTCAAAGTAAAATACATTGAATTCTCAGGATTTGTTGTAATGATGAAGGAATTATTCGTGTTTTAGCAATCTGTTTGAGTCAAGGTAAGGTAAGTACTTGGAGCTTTTGGTATTATTCTTGTCTTTTTCTCTCTCTCTTTTTTGTTTAAATATCGTTGGGAGCAAACTTGTAAATTGCATTGAAGAAATCCATCACTCGTTTATCACATTTGTAGGATTAAATCCAAAAATAATTATCAGATCATGCATCGCTATTTTCCTGTCTTTCCTAATGGTGTTTCATTCAAATCAATACCCAAACGCCAACGACCGAAAAAAAATTAAAAAAAAAAAGAAGAAAAAAGAAGAAAAAAAACCGGAAAAAGGTAAGCCCAATACAAAAGAAAGTTTTTGATAGAAAATTACGTCCTCAACCTCTTCCCAGCAAACCCAATCCTCCCACCCCCAACATCCCAAACCACAAACTGGCTCTTCAACAAAACATCCCCAAAAACCGCAAAACCAAACCCATCAGCATGTTGAATCCCCCCAAAGCAATGCGTCCCATTAACCGGACCAAAATTTATATATCTACCCGGTACAACCCCTTTGTACTCTTCCCCTTCCCCTTCTCCTGATTTAACCCAAAAGTTCCAATCAGGTAGTTCCCTAGGCCAACTCCTTCCCATCCTACAAGGCACGACCATTCCTCCCCGAGACCTATCATATCCGCTTCCTGGAATAGCAGAGTAATACTCCTCAACCATGACTCTAGGCAACAGAATCAGACTCGTACCCGTATCAGCAATAGTTTTTAACCCGCCCCCTAAATATTCTATTTTAGTTCCGTTAGAAGAAACTTGAGAAGCCGTAACATTAAACAACCAATATGGAGAATTGGGATCAATTTTTGTGTAATCGATTTTCCCTGTATAAGCAGAATGGTCAATCTCCCCAAAGGTGAATCTCCCTGGAAACCCAGCTCGTATATCAGAAGTAAATAATGGTTCTTTGAGTTGAGGTTTTATATTCTCAAAGAATGTCGGTGGGGAATTGGCCTTGTTTTTATGGGAGAAGCCGAGGCCTAGAATACCAGAGAGAAATGGATCGGCGTTGAAATGAGGTGAAATTAAAGTTGCGACGCCAATTGATTGGTTTGGGACGGTTAGGTTTGAGCCTCCGAGGGAGACTGAGTCGAGATAAGTGGTTCCTTGAGCTGCGGAACCGTCCCCATATAAAACTCGCCAGGTTTGTGAAGGGAGGTGGATTGCTGAAGAGGAATTCTGAGGATGATAGAGGGTGTGTAAAGGGGTTAAGAGGGCTCCAGGGGTGAGGGAGGAAAGCGTCCAGAGATCAGAGGAACCGGTGTCTAGAGCGAGGAAAACGGTTTGAGGGGGTGTGCCGATTTTTATGGGGGAGATGTATTCTTGGTCGAAACCGTTGGGGGGAACGGCTAGGACGGAACCGGTTTTGTTTAGGGAACGTTTGGAGGAGGGATAGAATGGTTTTGAGTTGGAAGGCGAGATTGGGACGCGAAATACTGGGCGGTTGGGATTGAGGAGGAGGGCTTTTTTAAGGTTTGGAGGGTGGGGGATGGAGAATTTGGAGTAGGCGTGGGCTAGGGCGAGGAGGGGATTGCGGGATTGATGAGAGTTTTGGAGTTGGGGGATTGTGAATGATATTTGTGAGGGTGGGGAGGGCTGAGGGGAGGTTGGGGAGGTTGGCCTTGGGATGGGTCGACTGGCTGTGCTTCTGCGGGGGGGTTGTCGAGGTGGAGGTGGTCTGCGGGAACCTGTTTCGATTATATGGATTTGACGGGGGGTTTTAATGGCGAGTTGGCCGTTATGTAGACTGCGACGCTGGGTTGGGAGTATTCTCGGGGGAGGTGGAGGTGCAGTTGTGATTGTTGATGTGGAAGTTGCAATTGCGGAAACGTAGGTTGTTCTTGTCACATAGGTGGTGATTGTGGTTGTTGATGTGGTAGAAGTGTCTTGTTGGAGGTCGACTTTGACTGCGTGTGCGTGTACGTCTAATTTTGTGTCTCCTTTTTCCAGGACAGGTCGACCAAGTACAGGTTGGAAAACCAGAAGCCCGAGGGCTACGAGGATAAGATTCTGTGATGGAAACATGATGCCAGCTAAAACCAATCACTGACCTGCAGGACTGAAAGCTCAAGATAATGATGATGAACCAATACCCGCTCAGTGTCAAGAGAAATTGAAGAATAAATAGACAGAAAATAAAACGAGAGGCAGGATGCACACATGACAGTGGCTGGCAGACATATTTTAATTATCAATCATGGCTGGCATTACTCCTTCTATGGAATGTCTTGACATTAAAGTGTCAATTTGAGGTGGGAGTGAAACAAGACAAGGGCGGGACATGCCTCGTCAGACAAAAATAGGGGGCACAAGATCTTCAAGTTTTAAGTCAACATCGCATTCCTTACAACCCACATGATACGCGTCTGCTTATCAAGGCCCTCCAAAAAGCGAAGTGGCTTGATATGGCGAATTGTATTGTAAATACCTAATGAAGGATTGGCTATCTCGATTGAGTCGAATAAAGATACTATCAGAAAAGGAATAGAACAACCTCATAATCCCGGCCGACTGTTTGTTGATATATAGTAGGTAGGCACTCAACCCTGGATAGTTCCCGCCCATTTAGCCCTTGCTGCCTCAAGCTCCGGATGATTCCTCCCCGGATACGCAGTAATCGCCCACACCTTATCTCCCTCAGAAAGTCTAATAGGTCTAATCTGCAAATCCTGCTTAAACTTGAGCCACTCATGATCATTCATGCTGCCCCTACTCTTATCCCAATCCACATCCTTCTCAGCCAGCGGATATCGCATAATTGACCACATATCAAACGCAGACACGTTAATTTCATCACCGGGCGAACCAGTAACCATTTGATAATTATTATTCCCAAGCTTATCCGCCGCCCAGACAAACAACGCCTTGGGACTGGCGTGTTCGTGATGAAGGCCGAGAGCATGTCCAAACTCGTGCAGAACTGTAGTGCGTGCGCAGTCTACTCCCACATGATAGATTTGGTCATCAGGAACGTCCTCGGGCATCTTGTTGGGATCAGCGCTGAAATCTCCGAAAAGCATGCTAGGCTCGACGCTGAGCATCAATTTTTTCTTCTCTTCGGGACTGTTAGCGGCGACCGAGTCGTTTCCAATAGCGCTCCAGGCGCCCTCAACTTCCGTCTGTCCAAATTTAATGCGAATGTGTGCGGGCTCTTCTTTTGCAACAAACTTGAAATGGATAAAGGCGTATAACTCCCAGTCTTTGACCCATTCTTGGACGAACGACTTTATTCTGGCGTCGTACGATGGGTTGGGGTGATCATTGACAAATTTGCAATAAATCACTTGAGGCTCGTCGGTGGAATGGGGTTCCTTCCAGAGATTGTTTTGAGCAGCAACGTATGTTTGATTGTCAGGAATCAGGTCGCGGAGAGAGCTATGATGGGATGGTGGAGACTGAATGGGTTTGTCCTGGCAGGATTTGCAGGTGGCCATGTTGAAAATAGCAAGTGTGCCGAGTAAGAGAGAAGTAAACGATGATGCTTTGAAGTGTATATGGTAAAATGCCAGATTCTGCCTTGTTATATATATCAGTCTGCCCAGGTTGGTCAGTTCGTTGCTCTACTCCATGTTAGCAGCAGATTGACTGAATGCACTGTGCCCAATTTTCCGTAGCAACAGCGGTTTAGCCAAGTTGTGATTATTTGTTTTTGGTGGACCACATGTAGCTGAACGCGGCAAAGCGCAACGATAGTCATGCAAAGATACCAGCTGAGAGATGCTCAAGACACAACGTCCCTGTCGCCTTCTCCATGAGAGGCTGGCACTCCTGGCTAGAACTGCTCTAAATACGTAACTAAATATCGTTGTACTAGCTATGCGAGGAAACTAGCCGCATTGGGGGGTTCAGCTAGCTTCAAGGCGCCAGGGGGGAAGATACACACGCCATCGGCAAGTTAGTTAGGGCGGTGAGCGAGAATTATTGTAGGGATCTCCGTAACTCGTGTGGTCTGTTCCACTCAATCGCCTGAGTGCTAGATAACTTATAATCCAACCTGTTACACGCCCGAAGACAAACACTGTTGCGGCTATCTTCTTTTACCCTTTACCCAAAAAACATCCTCCCAATGATATCCTCCGAAGCTTGGTTCAAATTACGAGTCGTCCGCCTCCATGCTAATAACATCCTCATTCGTCCCTTCATCCTCATCCTCATCTACGCAATCATCGTGCTCACTCCTTGAATCCGAGGCGGCTCAATGACACCAACCCAAAACCGCAACATCTTTGCCACGTCTCTATGCCCCTGTTTTTCTGCAACTTTTAGCGGCGTAAGAAGATATTGGTTTTTCTCATCCGAGTCTAAATCCCACCGCCACATGGTCCTTGCGTGTATATAACGCTGTCCTCCATAATCGAGCACCAGCTCAACGATTCCCGCATTTCCGTCGGCGGCTGCCAAGTGTAATAACGTGGGCATCGAGGCATTCCTATTCACTGGCGGTTGTAAACCCAACGTCCCAGCGTCAAAAAGTCGCTTAAAGAGGCTGATATCCCCCATCTCCAATAACAAAGCCACAACGACAGCCCAATAAACGTCGTCCCTGCGAGTATCGACCTTCCCAGTAGCCAACAGCACCATGGCAGCTTCCGTTTCATTGTTCACTGCATATAGCAGTGGTAGAAGACCGTCATTGTCCGTTATGTTTATATCAACCATGTCAGAGTCAGCCAGTACCTTCACAACCGCCGTGTGTTTTCGTTTCTTGCTGCCTGCCGCAATATGTAAAGCTGTCTGACCGTAGTGGTTTTCGGCGTTGGGATTTATTCTGCCATCGTCGAGGAGGGCCTTGACGACTTTGGCCCGTCCCGTCGATGCTGCAGTGTGCATTGCGGTATTGTCTTGCTCAGTTTCCACTCCGGGGTTGGCCTTGTCATGGCTGAGAATTAGTCTGACAATCCCCGGGTGTCCTCTTCTCGCCGCAAAATGCAATAGTGTATCCTCAATGCTGTCTTCTCCCCCGTCGTAATCCTATGGCGTATCAATGTAGTCATTGTCATTATCGATGGATGGTCGTTTTTCTCCAAGTCGTTCGTTCACATCAACTTGACTACTTTCCAATAATATACTCAAAGTTAGTTCATCCTTATTTGCGATGGGCCACGCTGTCGCAACATAATCGACGCGCCAATGAAATCCGCCGCAATCCAGCAACACCTTTACAATTATCCAACTTTGACTCTTTACTGCTGCCAAAAGCACTGCATCGCATGGGAACCATATACCTAGGAAATGCTGATAACCCATGTCTAGTGAGTTTCTTCCGGCCTGGGCGAGGATGAGGCGAACAACAGCCTCATGACCGCACGTCATAGCCAATCATACCACTACACGCAGCTCCGATTCAGACTCGAATTGGACGCCAAACGTTGTAAAAACAAAGTTGAGAAGCTCGCAATATCCTTTGAAAGCTGCCAAGTAAATGAATGCCTCTATTCCATTTTCCTCAGCAAACAACTCAATCATTGAGTTGAGCTCCTTCACGGCGGCTGATCCCTCATCAACCGCTCTAAGCACTGACTCGAGGTCCTTCATTGCGGATTCCGGTTGAAAATCAAGAGCGAGGTTGCCTGAGTCGAATATGCCCTTTGCGAGCTGCTGAAGGACGTTGGGGGTTTTTCCTTGATACCAGAGTGCTTTATTGAAATTTCTCGCATCCTTGAACGCCAATCCTCCGTGATCAAGTCTCTTGATCCTTTCTTCATTCGTGAGTTGTTCATCCGTAAGCCCATGGCGCGACGCATCCAGCCGCCAGACAAGAGTGCAGTCTGATCTCAGCCCGCTGGCCTCCTGTTGAATCAGTGCTTCGAATTCCACCTTGGGTATCGGCACCGAAATCATTTTGACAAGCCAAAAACAAGGTTGCCAATGTTTAGTAGTCTTGAGCTTGATGACGGTGGGATTTGCTGCCCCTTCCATCAAAAAGATCAAATCGCCTGGTTCGAGGGGGCTTACAGAGACCTGCAAGAAATATTTTGCACGCCTAAAGTTCTTCCAGGCAATTTCCACTTGCTGCCTATCCTGGCAGGTTGAATCTCTGTTAACTGAGGTGATTCTCTCAAGGAAGTATCCCCTGCATTTCAAAACGGCAGCATGGTCGTCAGCAGCACGAGTGTCGACGGATACCTGGTCAGGCACGATGGAGCGGATGAGCTGTTGGAATACTTGTTCCCATGGGATTTGGTAATTGGCTGATAGTCGCAACGTAGATGAGTCGTCAGAACACATACCGAGCAAGGCGTAGGCCTTATCTCGGAGGTGTATAGCCTCACGAGTGTAATACATGTCGAACAGTTTGCCAAGGGGTCGTATTTTCAGAGAAAATCTCCCCTCTTGTTGATTCATTGTGGGCGTAAGTCGTCTAGATCGAAAGATGGCGCCTCGAATCAAAAAGGCGACGGGATAGATTGACGCCGGCAAGGATAGATGATCAAACGCGTTCAATCCCAAACAGAAAACGTAGCCATCCCCATCGATAGCACCACATTTGATGAGGATCTGTCGGGCGGCTGCCACTTCCTGGAGTACCCAAGACCGGCGAAACCAGGAACGGCCGAGAAGAGCAAGAATGGCAGCTTGATTACAAACGGCAGGCTTTTTGGACGATTCAGCAGCCTTTAGTATCTCATCGAGTGCTTGGTCGCTCTCGTCGGCCGAGCCCGCGAGCCAAACCAAGACTCTTGTAGCCAGTGCATATATCTTTGCCATGGACTGCACCTGTTGCGATCTCTCGTCCAAAGCTGCAGGATTCAGGGATTGATTGATGCAGATGGTATATATCCAGAGGTTACGCTCGGCATCACGATCCCGAAGATGCATGAGCGCTGCGTCCAAGTTCTGGCCAACGGCTAGTTGCCAGCGGTCGTTGACGGATATGACCTTTGGGTTATCTGCAGACCCCCATGAGTAAGACAGAGCCTCGTATGGCCGGTTACTTTCCGAATCAAACCTTGAGGAGACATCTAATCAGGGCTTGCTCATCTCGGTCCGGAAGGAGCTGAAGCAGACGGATGCTGTTGGGTGGGAGAGGCACATTGCTATACAGGCTCTAGGTGGTGCATACAGGTATCGTTAGCATCGATAACTTGGACTGCATGTTTTGTGAACCAAACCCACCTCTGGCTGCTCCTACAGGCCAAGTAAAACAGCCATGGTCTTAAGTCAGTAATACAGTGATAGTAATCCGTAATGTTGTTGTTGATGTTGTTTGTCGCAGCAGATGTGCAGTGCACATGAACTTTTCGCCTTGATGCCCAAGTTGCGGGAGGAAAAACATTCCGCTTCTCATTGGCCAAAATAATTCTACCGCTGGAGGATGCCAAGGGAAGGTCAAGTCGACCATGTTTTCCAAGAATAATCGCGATATTGTGGTGGACAACTCATGAACAAAGATAAAAAGGAGGTCCAAAGAAAATGGAAATGATTTTGCATTTCTGACGCGCCATCTCTTCTCTTCTCACTCACCTCTTTACGAAGTCAAGAGACAGCCACTAGTACCAAGGGGCTTCCGACAAAAAAAAAAAAGTATTATCTGTATCCGTCGCTCACCGACCAACAACCTCACCACTGCTCACCCCGAATAAACAAACTCCTCCAACCTATCAAACAACCCCAAAACCTCCCCATCCAAAAACGGCATCAAATTGGTAAAAATAACACCCAATTTCCCACTCCACAAATCAACCCAATAAAAAGTATTAAAAATCCCTGCCCAAGCACCACTTCCCTTCCGTCTTCTTCCCTCCACATCCTCAAGATTAATCAACAAAGACCCCGACCAACCCTTTTTAATTCCAGGCAAAAAGTCCAGAGATAAACTATAACTCTGATTATTTGATTTCCATGCCCCTACCGGTTCGCCTGTTCGTTCAGAATCAGGAACGGTTATAGCTTTTGGTATTAAATCCGCAAAGACAATTCGGCGGACCGTCGAAGACTTGAGTAGAGTGACTCCCGACAGAGGATGTGTTCCCCAGTTTAGTAAGGTAAGAAGGAAGGTAGAGTAATCATCTAGTGTTGAGATGAGATATCCGCCTCCAAAAGCCACACCTTCAGGACCAATAGGTGTAGGAGGCGAAGTAAGGACTATTGTTCCGTTGGGATATCGATAATGAGTCCAAATATCAGGAGTGATCAATCCAGAGTTTTTTATCCCCAACGGCCTAAAAATATTCGCTTGGATATACTCATCTAACCCCTGACCACTAATCGCCTCAATCACATAACCAAGCGTATCAATACTTTCCCCGTAGAAATATCCAGTTCCAGGATCAGCTGCAAGTGGTTCATCCGGTTTAACTTGTTGCTTTTCCGACCAGAGTCTCCATGTATTAATTGAATCCGTAAGAAACCAATATGCGAGTCCAGAGGTATGAGTGAAGAGATTAAGAATCGTAGCTTTTGTTTTTGGCTGTCGAAGGATAGGTTCCCCACAGACAGAATCAAACCCTTGGAGGACAGAAATGTTTTTCCATGAGGGGAGGTAATCTTCCACTAAATCTTCAAGACTCAATTTATCTTGTTCGATTAATTGCAACGCGGCAACTGCGACGACTTGTTTGGTCATTGAGGCGATTTGCATTTTTGTGGAAGAGGTTATTGGTGCTGAGAGGGGGTCGTTGATGTTGACTGTGCCGAAGGAAGAGTTGTAGAGGACTGTGCCGTCTCTGTCGAGGGCGATGGCTCCGATACCTGGGACGCGTTTTGAGTTAACGGCGGCGAGGAAGAGATTGTCTAGGTCTGATGCGGTGGAGATTGGGGATTGACGGTGATGCAGGGGTGGGAGGGCGTTGGCTTTGAGAGCCAGAGCTCCCAGGAGGAGGGAGCGAGTAGAAATCATGATGGGTTGTGGTGATGGAAGAGAAACTCATGTTTACATTGGCTCAACAGTCCTTATATTTATATTTGTATCACTTGAGCCATTTACTAAGCACGCATCATAGGATTTCACATTACGTAGGATCCAACTCCGTAGGTTCCGGAGATACTACAACCAACATTATACAATGTCGGATCTTGAACCGGCAAGCGGATGTAAGATACGACATCAATTACTCAGCAGCATCCTACCCTGTGACTCTTTGTAGATATCATCAAGTTTTATTGGACAATTGTCTCTTGGTATTATACACACTAACTCCACTCTCATATGATTTCCAATCGTCATCCACAGAGCTCAATGGTGCCTTGCATCCTGCACGACCACGAGCACGCAAGCAAGATGCTTTTTCATCACTCCGCCTCCGTTCCTTTTCCGAGTCAACCGCTTTCCATTTTATGAGGGCCAATCCGGGCACAGCCGCAGCTGCATTCTTGACAAGATCCTGTCGGCATTCTGGGATCTCTTTTTTGCGGACCTGTTACGAGCCGTCATGGAACATTGTCGCTCGGATAATGAGTTTTGTGTGCCAAAGGTGTGTTGTCGTCCTCAATTGCCCAATTAATAGCCTCCTGTATAAATCGACCATTCATCCATATTATCGCAACTTCCTCTTCGATTCCTTCCATTTCGTTTTTGTCGTTCTGTTCCTCCCTCCTCGTTCTTTTTGCAGATCGATCATGATGACCCTCATCTTCCATGCCTCTCTTATTACTCCTCCTCTTGACAGTTCTTTCATCCCAAAAAGCATCCTGTCTCTCCAGACTTGGCGGCCGACGTCTCCTTTCCCCCTGACTATCAATCGACGAAGTGGAACACTGACTCCATTGTTGAGAGCCGTCGTCTTCGGAAAAAGAACTGTTAAAGGTTGAATGAAGTGATCGACGGGATCGTTTTCTTGGATGATAATATTCGTCAGGATAATATTGAGTGCAGGAGTAGTAATGCGGACAGGCAGATTCAATGTCTGAGTCGTTGTCCCCTTCGTCTTCCAGAGTGGAAAGAAAAGAGGAGGAAAAGGATGATGATATGTTTTCTTCTTGGAAATGATAAAGTGGAAGGCCCATGGTTTTATGTATTAAACAATAAAAATTACAAATTGTCTAATAATGCGTATGCGAAAAGTATTTGCGAGAAGGGAGAGAAAATTCGAGAAAGTGAGGACTTGTTAAAAATTGACATGGAAGGGCGTGAAAAAGTCGCAGTGCTAACGGTTTATATTTCGCCGGGTCAGTCATTGATTTGATATGTGAGTTGTCGCCGCCAGGGCGAGAATCATTCAAATCCCTGTTGATTGTCCGTGCCGAAAGTTGGTGTTTTGGGATGCGGCACCATTGGTCCAAAAATGGGTCTTGTGAGTCACTCCAAGCAGGCAGTGACAGGCAGAACAGGCGCTGGCGAGCGATGTAGATGGGGCGGGCACGTGGCTACCTGGTAGGTTGCCTCACCTCATGACCATCATCCTTGTCGCATTTGATGAACAGGGCGAAGGCAAAACTCATTATTGCTCAAAATTAAATCGGTTAAAAAAGGCAGAAGCGGCGAATTGGTTGCCGTCGAAATAATTTGGGTTCAATAAGTTAGTTGATGAAGGGAAATGGAAAATAGGGGACATCGCCTCGTTTTGGTCAGGGCTTGTTTCGGTCGCCAAGAAACCTTAATCTCACTTTTCTTCACATCCTCATCTTCAATCACCATTCTTCCAAAATTTTATTTCAACCCTTTTTTTTTGTTTTTTTTTTTGTTTTTTGTTTGAAGCTTTGCCAAACTGGCTTAAGGAATGACAAGGACAAAACTCAAAACTAAAGACAATTGCATTTGCTACAATTACCGCCAATCTTAATTTAGCTCCGGTCAGCACAATCTGGTTACCAAATACCTAATCACCCCTTTTTGACCCCCAAACGACATTGCCAAAGACCAAACGCAAACAATCATAAATTCCAAAATAATCAAGTTTATGCACTCGCCCTTCTTTTTGGAGACTCATGTATGGTAAACAGCCCCTTGATGTTATCCAACAACTTCAACGAAGACCGTCGACTACTGCTGCCCGTGCTCGAAGACGTTGAACTCGTGGAGTC
This sequence comes from Podospora fimiseda, assembly GCA_033297215.1. NCBI lineage: Eukaryota > Fungi > Ascomycota > Sordariomycetes > Sordariales > Podosporaceae > Podospora > Podospora fimiseda. The sequence continues at coordinate 517,572 of MU865292.1, read as the reverse complement.
AACACTGCTTTGACGATCATTTTTCCCGTGCATTTGGGAGGCGGCGATTGTTGCTTCAGCTCGAGAACCTACAGCAGAAAAGGTCAGTCTACATACTTTGTATGTCTTCTTTGATGTGGGACAGCCTCACGAATATTTCCAGCCCCACCAATACCAAAAGACCGGCGTCGGTCACGAAAAGTCGAGCCAGTGTGTTCCATCTTGTCTGATCTTGGTATCAGATGCCAATAAAGCTTGTTTGAGTCTAGAACAGATTGTTTGTTGTTCTGGAATGTATATTTATGGAGAGCCAAGAGAAATAACATCCGCGACGACTGCAACTTATCTATTTAAAATTCCAATCACTCCAAATGCAATGATTGACAAAAGGCAAAAACCGTTTGAGGGGTATCAAATGACTTCATTGCAAGTAACACAAAAAGATAACTTTTCGACATCTAATTGGTCAACCCGCGCAGTGATCATCCCGGAATGCAACCCCTTTGTGAGGTCATTCGTCCCGTTCTGGAAGATCGTTATCACTCACTCATTTCATCCCACGTTTTTTTTTCTTTAAAGTAGCTCTGAGATACAGGACCGGTACCAGCAAAAAGACAACGGTATCCTAAAAGGATAGAAAAGATAAATCGACGTGGGCCTGATTCGAACAGACGCTCCCGAAGGAACAAGATTTCTAGTCTTGCGCATTAGACCACTCTGCCACCACGCCTTAAAGGACTTGATCAACTATTTCATGTTGTAAAAATATTCCTACAAAAGCTATTTTGTATAGATGGTCCTTCCCCTCTTCCCTTTCTTGTTAACGGTTTAGGGTGATTTGAAAAGATGATCCAAAAGACGAAAAATGAAACCCCTTGAATATTTCCCATTAATGAGTGACATTATCTAGAGTTTAGTCATTTACACCTGATGATATTTTGTTCATCATTTATATTCTCGAGATTGCAACAATGACGACGGTAAACTCTGTATAGTTTAGACCCTTACTCCACCCACACACACATACACACACCAAAAAGAAAATTGATTCAAAAAAGAATGGATCATATTGAGCAAATATGATTATTTAGATTGACAACTGTGAGATTCGAACTCACGCCCTTTCGGACCACGGAATCTTTTTGGAGGAAGATTGATATTAAGGATGTTCCTTAACGTGGCGCCTTAGACCGCTCGGCCAAGTTGCCTTGTTATCTGATGTGGTGATGCTGATCAGAATGTGCAGTTATGTCACGCTCCGTCGCCCTCGAATCTTTGGTCAAAACAGATAGATGTAACTGATATATGCTTTTGTGAGAAAGGCTCGGCATGGTTGCCCAACAGGGTGTACCGCGTGCACTAATCTTTGGCAGTCTCCGTGATCAACCCAACAAATACCACCAATACGGCTGCATAGGCTGCAGTGCAAGACATGACCTCAGTCGGACTCCGCAGAAACGCCGCAGTCGTTAGACCAAATACAGTAACGAAGCCAGTTGTGGAGATTAGTCCCGTATACAGAGTGTTGCGAAGAACCATCAACCACATCGGGGCAATGAGAAACGCTCCGCTCACTATTGCGACACCTATCCGTTCCCAAAATCCCCTAATCCAGCTGCGGCGATAGTTGTCGGGCCGCGTGTTATGTCTCGCGGCCGAGGAAGAGTATGCTGAGGTTTCCTCCCAAATCTCCTTAGACACAACCTTTCTTTTGATTTGCTCTCCACGAATGCCGAGTAGGTGTTGGAGCAGCTTCCGGTCGTTGTAGCGCTCACCACTGACGTAAAAAGGGTCGTCTGGGAGGAGATGGCGTTGTTCCATGTAGTCATAATCTTTCAGTGCTTGAGCTTTACTTCTTCGGTTCAGTGTTTGTTAAACGAGGCTGCATGATACTAAGATAGGAACTTAGCGGAGAAATATGACTTGCTGTAAAGCTTGAGAGTGTCGGTCCACCCAGCAGGTTGTCTGGCTTTGAACCTGAGGTCGATCGCCTGTCGGATCAGCTTCTCACGAAGTTGGCCGATGTAAATGCGTTGTAGAACAGCAAAGTTTATAAGGTAACTCTGGGAAATGATTATTAGCTAGTCTCCGGATAATATTGCAATCCCGTTGTTGTGTGCTTACCTGCTCACCCTGGAGTGCATCAGTTGGGGTCTCGGCACTCCTCAGCAAGTCCTTCAGCTGTTTCAATCGGCTTCGTGGGCGTGCGATCTTGGTGATAATATTGTGAAGGTCAACGTCGATTATCCATCGGTCATCATCAAAGTCTACGCCGATCTGTTTACTGCTTTGAGGGGTCTCCTCGTCCTCATTTGCGCGGCGGCGGCGATAGCGAAAAGACATATTCCCTTTGAGGCCGAGCTCAAGGATTTTCAACGTTGGTACTTTGCGATCGACGTGCGGGGTTGACCAGATTAATGGGGACAAGCAGCTTAGCTGAGTGGACGAGTAGTTGCAGGTGCACGCTTGGCGGTTGAGGAGTTAGGCACACCGCAAGCCACACTCTGAGGCTTTTTATTTTCATCAGTTAGTTGTGCTGATTTCCCTCTCTACAATAGAATCCATAACTTTTTTATTTACTCACCCCCTTTGCCGGCTTCATTTTCTATCCTTTGCGCAAGCGAAACGCCCTCCCGCCTTCATATTTCCTCAACAAGCAATGAAGTTTCTCTGTGACATATGCCAATGGTCGTGGCCAAGACGCAGAAAAGAAAAAACGCCTACAACACTGTCGAACTCAGAACCGATCGTCACCAAAGAAATACAAAATGTTTCCAAAAAGACCGAGGAACAATCTCCATTGCCATCACCAATAATACACGAACCTGACTGTGTGATTGATGTCGAAGCTATCTTCAGTGACACCAGTGCTCCAACCACCATATCGCTCTTCTTCTCTCACGTCCAATATGCTCACATCTATGCCGAACAACTAAGAGCAAATCTCATACAGCTTATTGATAATGATGGGCCACCATTCGTGTGCAATTGGTACCTCAAATACGAGCAAGACGCCGATGACCAGAAACACATCAAACTGACCATCGCCAACTCCGACCCACATGCAGATAAGGCAGTCTTTTTGCCCGGAAGTTCTGACAAATCCGTCGTATTTCTGTCAAGCGATGATGCCGAAAGATGGGAGCGCCTCACGGGCTTATGGAAGCTCTCACCTTCTCAATCTCTTAATGTGCGAGAGTTGGTTCCGACAATAATGAAGGCAGAGGATTTTCGCAAAGTGCTTGAAGCGTCGACACGAGTATCAGACATCGCATGGTCACACAGCGTAGGGCTTGGTAGGTTTTTGCTTGTTCCATGAATTTTACCACAAAACCTTTGTGTGTATTTGGGCTGATAAAGGTGGTTAATAGGTAAATGTAGTCGGTCCTATGAGCTATTGAAACGAAACTTTTTTTGAAGAATGAAAATGGATCGAAGCTACCTTAGTTTCTTTTGGGGGTTATAGAATATGATTCTGGCGATTTAATTAGTATATTTGTCACGATCTGGCGGTGGGGACATGCTGGAAATGTCCCCAGCCAATCATTGGGCCAAGAGTGTAACGACCAACAAAGCTCCAATGCAACCAATCAGGAGTGACTCGACAGAGACTGGAGCTTCGAGTCTATCAAGTCATCCTCAAGACCCACCGACTCGACAGACTCGATGGTCGAGTCCATCTAGTCTGGTACAAAGATACTTCAGAAATGTATGATAGATAACTTACTATTAGTAGGGGGAGTGCTGCGCACTCCCCGTCCCGAGGAATCTAATTCCTCACGCAAGCAATATACAGTTCATTTGTCTACAATCTACTCTCAGTAGTAGCTCTTTGTTAGAACAACCTGTTGTTGAGAGTGAACCCCTTGTCTGAGACGCGTGCCACAACCTTCGATTATCCTGTCAAGCTACCCTTTGGCGTACTGCCTTGCAGTCTGTATCCACCTCTGGTGCAGGTTGTAACAATATTACAACTCGACATACATCAGCCAAAAGTATTAAATTTCGTGTATTATTGCACGTTAAATATTTTGAATTCTTTACATATTAGATTGTTCCTAATATTTTCCGGTTTGTGTGTTATAACCATTAATACCCGACCTTTTAGATTTCTTAGAACATATTAGGTCTTTGTTACGCCCCAGGCATAATAACAAGGGTGGTTCGAGACGGGACAAGTCTCATCCGATCATTTGACTAACCCACATGTTCACATCTAACCAATCAGAAGCTGCTCGCTGCCAAGACCAGCGAGCAGAGCGGCCAGGGTACAAAAGTACTTCAGAAATGTATGGTAGATAAATTCCTATAAGTATGGGGAGTGCTGCGTGTTACGTCCCAAGCGTAATACTTCCGTGCAGGGATCACTGGGTGGTTCCCGAGGTGCCGAGACACCTCAGCCAATCATTGGGCCAGGGATGAGAAGACCCGCAAGTCCCTCGTACGACAATCAGGAAGTGCTCAGTCTGATCAGTGGCCAAGACCACTGAGCACACTGAGCAAGGTACAAAGGTACTTAGAAAACATGTGTAGATAGCTTCCTATAAGTAGGCGGGGTGCCGGGCACTCCCCATCCCGAGGAATCTGATTCCTCACGCAAGCAATTTAAGTTCATTTGTCTACAATCTACTTCCGAGTAGCTCTTTGTTAGAACAACCTGTTGTTGACAATGAACCCCTTGTCTGAGATGCGTGCCACAACCTTCGATTATCCTGTCAAGCTACCCTTTGGCGTACTGCCTTGCAGTCTGTACCCGAACTCGGTGCAGGTTGTAACAGTCTTTTGTAATCTATATGGTTATATTTAGTTTGAGATTGTAAGAGGGAGGCTATGGGTAGTTATAGAAGGTATAAGAGGTATAGCAGGCCCAAGCAGCGATAGGAGGTATAAAAGGTGTGGAATGAACTTTTAAGATCATCCGTCCTATGCAGGGACAGAAAAAAAAAAAAAAAAGCCAACCATCCATCCACGAATAACTTGTTAGCCACGTGTCTCATAGATTGCAATCTTTCACTCAATAGCCTCTGCAAATGCTTCCGTTTCAAGAAGTGTGTAAACGCTAGCTGCATCTTGTCTCTGAAGGATGAGTGATCAATGATGATGTGGCTGCTTATCTCTTACCGCTCCCTTGACCCTTGAGGACATTTCTCTCTTGGACTCATATTCCTCGCTTAAGCTCAGTCTGTCAATTCGAGGTCGAGGGATCGTCAAGACCAAAAGATGACACCTTGTCTTTTAAGTCTGGGATATGACAGGAACAGATGTATTGGCTGAGTGTTATATCTCCCTGCAGCTTGCCATACTGGTTTTGGTTTGTGGCGTTCTGCTTGTCAGACTTTTATGTAATTGGTTTGTCTAACCTCAGTCATGAGATGTCCTGCCAAGTGCAATGGACATGGTGAAGACGGTGAGCACTTCGTGGGAATGGGGTCTGTAATTGGATATTTCGGCAATGTGTTGTCATTGAGTTATGCAGACCCTCGATCAAAGGTGTTTACTCTGGTTGATCCACTTGATGAAATGGGTTTTAAGGCCCTTCCGTTCCATGGTTCATCAAATGTTGCTTAATCGCGCAACATCCCGTGCAGCCACCAGAATCTCTACATGGTATCAAATTGTCAATAGTATGTAGTGGCTTTCGCTCGTCTAAAAACATAAGGTTAATACATACTGCATGGACTTTCCTCTTTTAGCGGTCTATAGTCCAGACGTGTCAATAAGAACACATAGTCTGGTTTCAGATCTACGTGGTATATGCAAGCCAAGGTGAAGCTACTACTGTAGGTGAAGTGACAAAGGACCTGCATATGCGTATCTGCAGCTGGGAAGGTGAGCAGAATATTGACAATATTGACAATACTAAGCCATTACACCCACTTCGCTAATGGAGAAAGGATGGGGTTTTGTGAAGAGTAAGAAAGTAAGATCATCATGTTTTGTGTGGGGTAATGTCAGATCTGTTGAGAACATGAAGTCTGGAGTAAAGAGTTGAAGATAAAAAGGGCTGTCTTCCTGCTCACTTTGAACTCAAACTCCTCTCTCATCACGCTCAACTTACAAGCTTCCATCTTCAAACCACAACCATGCAACTCAAGACCATCCTCCTCTCTGCCATGGCGGCCACCGAGTCTCTCGCCGCCATTGCTCTTGGTGTCCGCACAGATATGTGGGGTAGTTGGAATGGTATGTCTCTCCTCTTCTCTCATAGACCGTCTTACCCTAGCTGATGAGGAGTGTACAGTCGCCTGGATCGAAGGCACCTCCCCGTGCCCCGCGGGAACAAACTACGGCCTCGGCGTCGCTCACCCGGGATGCGGTATTCCATTTGTTGTCGCCAGCGGCACACCTGGCACAGGAGCGTATATGATCGGTGGTTGCGGAACCGCGGTTATCGATTTGCGCAACCCTGCAAACGCGGTCATTGGACGCTGCACGCGTGTGTCTGGTCCCACGTATGCTCCATGTGCTCCTTGGACGCCTGGTGGTTCCTCGATTACCAAGACTTATATTTGTTCTTAAGTGGCTATGTAAAAGGGTGACATAACATTATTATCTGGATGTTGAGTCCAGCCAGATTTAGCTCTTGAATGGATACAGAATCTGGACTCGATACGAAGTAGTGTGTTGTCAAATAAAGCCAGCGTGGCAGTTTGGTTCAAGAGATGACAAAGCATGCATGCAAGATACAGGTCTTCTGATTTGGTCATTTATTGAGAGACTTTTCGACCAATGACATCTTTTAATGGGACGGAACCTGCAGCCCGGCTTGGGCAGAAAGCCTATCGAAAAGCCCCTTCTCTCTTTCCGTCCAAGCCACACACTTGGCGCAGCAATGGGTTTCCCCAAGTATTGTTCCCCTCTTTCTGCGGTGTGTGTGAAATCTTCCTCTCTCGCTCCCTCTCTAAATTTTGGGCCCTCAAAACAATATGGCAACCGAATCTACCTGTAAGCACCATCTATCGTGAGCTCAACCCAAGTCAACGCGAAATCCGAATCCTCGAAATTCAAGGCCTCGTTCCTGGCAAATCCTCCATCATTTAATGTCGTCTTCATCACATCATACTCGACAACAACTGTCCCCAATTTGCAGCCATTTCGTACATGTGGGGAACCCCAGGCAACCAAGGTACTCTCGAGGTCGACGGAAAGCATATTACGGTGTCTAAAAATGCCTGGGAAGTTCTCGAAGCCATGCAATCACGACCCAAGCTCGGAAAGCTCTTTTGGATTGACACCGTCTGCATTGACCAGGGTAATACGAAAGAACGCAACCATCAAGTTTCTCTGATGAGGGATATTTATTCCTCAGCAGAGAAGGTATACGTTTGGCTAGGTCTGGGAACAAGTAGATCAGGATATGCAATGGAAATGCTTCGAGACAACGACCTTTCCCTCGTTGCTGAAGACCGGGATTTGAAACCTGAATCCACCCCTTTCGAGAGTTTGAAGATGGAAAGTTGCCCTATACCAAACCACCTCAGGATCCGCTAGACGAGGATAGTTACATAGTAGGGTTTTATAAAGAGTACTGGGAGGAGTTGGATTGGATAGAAGAAGACTGGAAAATAGTGTGGAAACTGGGCTTGTCAACGAGTTTGCCACATTCTTTTTGCAGACCATTAGGTTCTAAGAAATGGATAAGGAGAATATTCTTTGGAGATGATGAGAATGGGTTCAGGAGGCTCGCGTCCAAGGACAGGGTCCCGAGGGTTATGCGCTGCCGAATGAAGCCCCAGTGCTTAAATATGAAAGACTGAATTATAACAACTCCAAGTCCTCCCTTCGTTGCACCCGAATTGCATCTGCCCACAAGGTTAATCGGAACACCCATCCACTCAAAATTATCCAAAAGACCCAAACAATGCCACTGAACCACTTAAATGCACATTTTCACCAACCGTTGCATATTCTGTGTAAACCCAATTTATGCACGTTTGTGCCGTGGGCAAGGTGGTAGGCCTCAATGCATTTTGCTAGGCACTGCCAGGCATCCGACTGGACCATGTTGAGTTGCCCAGCTGGCTAAGGCAGATATCCCAACTTCGTGAAACAAAAAGGCCAAAGTTCAAATACCTTATCATGCCTAAATCTTTCATGGGTTTTTTTTTTTTTCAAATCTGTTTTTCCCCGTTCTACTTTTTTCCTTCATAATCACAACCCTCAACTGTCCAAAATATCGTTATCGTACTACATACCTACCTGCCTGCCCATGGCCAGGTGGAAACAAAAAAACTTTTACGCCGTCTGGCGAGGAAGAGAGATAGGAATATTCACAAGTTGGGCGTAAGAAACGAAAAACCTTAGTTTCTTGCTCAAAGTCTTTCTTTGACTAACGTCTGGAGTTTAAATAGTAGAGCACAACCATTGGTCATTGGGCACCCGGGAGCCGGATACAAAGGGTTCTATACGTTGGAAGAAGCGAGAAGAGAGCTCGAAACGTATTTTTTCGGTCCAGGATATCAGTCGCCTTTGGGTTTGACGTATAAGCTTGATAGAGACTTGTCGAGTCAGATCATGAATGATGTTGATGATGAGCGGTGGATTGAGAATATCAGTGCTGAGGTTTTTGTTGCTGATTAGTCAGGGGGAGATTGGCGGAAGTGGACTTTTTTGGTTTTAGGTTTTCTTTTTTTTTTTTTTTGTTAAGTGTAATGCTGTATGTGTGGGCCTCTTGGGATGCGGTTATTGTCTGGGAACCTCATGATTGTGATAGGCCGAGATCAAGATAAGTTTGATTGCAGCTCAGCTGAGAACTATCAGTGTGGCTTTGGTACCGAAGCCTCTGACTTTTTGGCTTTTACTTTCAAGAACGATGGTTGAGTACATTTCCGTGCAGACTTAATACAGCCGCTGACAATCGTCGATTTCCAATTAGTATGTTTAGAGGCCAAGAAAAAGTCTATTATTGTCTAAGAAAAGAAACGTCCTTTCCCTTCAAACTATTGTTCCTGCCCGTCCTGGAATGTTGAATCCAGGAGTCAAGCGTGAGATTTCCTCATCTCTAAACCAGCATAAAATGGCCGCAGGTGCTTGCTCTAATATTCGCGCAGCCCTCTAGGTAGATTTACAAACGAATTAGCAAACAGCGTCAAAAAAGAGAAATAGAAGTAATACTTACGTCCACTAGGTCCACGAACCACCGTATGCCCGTTTGCGCAGCGGTCGCCATTGTAAGGGCCACTGCGGAACTCGACTCTCTCGTTGTCACGATATCCACGGATCGAGTTGCCAGTGCTGTACCAGTATTCGTTTCCACTGGGCACCATACGAGTGTTGTACGCTGGGCTGGTATACTGCCAGGCTTTTCCGTTGCCTGCGAGTATGGTAGGTCAGAATAATGTGATCAAAAAGAACAAGGCAAACTGTATTGTTGTGACTTACAATCATCGCCGTTGTACATGGTAATTCGAATGTTGGTACTCTGGCGCTTCTCAACCGGGCGTCCTTGAGCTTCAAGCTCCTTTTCGTACTCCGGGAGATCCTGCTGGGCACGGATCCAGGCCCAGGCAAGAGTACCTTCCTCAGCAGCAATGAAGCCGTCGCCCTTCTCAACATCGCCAGGAACGTCACCGTAAACGTCGACGCCCAAAGCGGTAGCGTTGAAGACCGATTCGGGAATGTGGTCAATGAGTACCGTCTCAACGGGAGTGACAGTCTCGAGCTCCTTTTGAGGAGCGGCCATGACCGAAGCCGAGAAAAAGGCGACGAGAGCAGTGGAGAAATGCATCTTGGATTTTTTGATTAAAGGTCGAGGACGGTTCGGAGGATGGTTGCTGAGAATGAGGACAAAGATGAGGATGAGGGATAGAGAATCAAAAACATTCAAGGTGCAGAATCATCAATCTCTTTATACCTACTCAATTCAACCAGACTGAGAACCAGTCTATGCCCCTATTCACTCAGCCCTCACCGTTGATAGCTTCGCGTGATCATTCCAAGGGTGACAAAGCCGACGGACATTGAAGTAAGCAAATACAACCTCACGACAGATCATTCCTGTTAACTCCCGTCGGGGCTCTGCTTAGTGCAGGATAAATGGAACCTTGTGGATTTAAACGATCAATTTGGCTCCATAAGGCAGGGTAGAAATACAACACTCTTCATAGGCAGTGAATCCTACGTTCTTGCACTCCAACGTTTTCTTGTCAACCACCTTCGCCTAGACAACTGAACTCTCTCCGTCCCCTGTTACCTTAGACAACATGACATGCTTTATCAAGTCATTTCCTAGTTCCACCTCGTACCACGCTTCCATCAAGCAACCACCGTGACCCAGATGATGAGGCAAACTTGTGACAAGGGCATGTATAATGGGCTTGGAATAGGCTTATATTCAAATCAATATAATAAACTGTAATGGCCTCAAGATCCTTGTCCTTCCAGCATTCTAACTAGGAAACCTAAGGCCCTATTTATACTCGTACGGGTCCCTTCTGGGCCCTCGTACTTCCGTGGCCATTCTTTCTTTCCGTCGGAGGTCTTCCCCTCCACCCGACGATTACAAAGATAACAGTCATCATGACTTCAGTGGATCGATCTGCAGCGATCCTGCAGATCTGCGTCGGCGATCTTCTTGACCAACCATCCTTCAGTATACTGGTCATCGGGCACCTCCTCTTGCATAGCTTAACCCTCCTTCCGCCGCCCTACTATACTGGTAGGCTGTGGAGGGTCCTTGGCATGGTAGTTGTTGTGCCAGGTGACCGAGTACACTGTTGAATGCTGTCAGCGGGAACCGTGTGACAAAACTCGATTCCCGTTTTCTCGCAATACTTGTATTCTTCCAGCCATCTGGATTCCTCACTCTCGACCTCTTTACATCGCCACAAGAGACTCATCATCTCTTGCATTTCCCGTGACCCTGTCCACCACCTGTGTCACGGTTTCCATCAATATTGATGCCACTTTACGGATACTCCCTTGAATTAGCCACATCAAAAATTGATGATCTGATCATCGACATGCTCGGTTTGCTGAATGGCTTACCTAATGGCCCGCACTTCTTCAAGGACTCGATACTCGGGATTATTTGGCTTTTTCCAAGAGACATCTGGATTCCTCTGTCATTTTGGTTGAAGTCACGAACATTTTTATGAATTAACGCTTCAGAGAAACTCCATTGACCCAAACATTGAGAAAACCATCCGGTTTTTTTTTCTTTTTTTTTTTTTTGAGGCACACTGCTTGATATCCAAAACTGAGTGGGGTGGAAACTAACAATTACCAGACAACTTGGCCGAGTGGTTAAGGCGACAGACTTGAATATTGCTCTAGCGCAAAAAACTTATTCTGAGTTTTATCTGTTGGGTTCGCCCTCACAGGTTCGAATCCTGTAGTTGTCGATTATCTTTTTTTAAAAGCCACGGAGTGTCGGGAATTCAGGGGACCTTCCAGTTTGTCATGTATATATCACCATTGGCCCTTTCCAATTTTCCAGAGACCAGAACGAATAAAGACAGGCATGGAAAAGATGAGAAAATGACAGGTCAGGATCCAGTCAAGCAGCACCATGAAGTGGAACAAGCATAGAGCAGCAACAGACAAAGGGGATATTCGGGCCCAGAAGAGACAGAGTGTGAGAGTGGAAGGCACTTGTAATAAAACACTTTCAACATGCGTTTATTTTTATTTGCAGACTTTGCAAGTTTGATAAATCTTGACACAGCGTGAGAGAAAACGAGGTTCACAACTTCCAAGTGAACCGAATCGAGTTTTTAGAGTTTAAAAAATCCTACTTTCCGTGTCTTGAAAAGTGCTTTCCCAAACTTACGACGGGACGTTTATTTTTGGTCCCTCAAAAAATTGACCAGCTTTCTTTCCTCTTACCACGCACACGCCTTCACAAACTGCCAAAAATGTTTTCATTCCGTCACCACATCGCCTTTTGGCTTCTATCTTGCACCGCAACTGCCACCACCTACGAGCTCACATCAAGAGTATTTTTCTCAGACGCACGCCTGCTGCTTTTCACGACATCCGCGGCGTACGCATGCTACGTCATCTCGAAAGAACCGTGCAATCAGGCAAACACATCATGGCACTCGTAACTGCTGCATGCCTTGATGATGGCCTGCCTTCTAACCTCAGCCGGAGAACTCGTCCGACATGTCAGTCTGCCGACTGTCCCAGAGGAAGGAATAAGATGGGTGCAAATGGTTCTTCACACTTGCCTATCTTTCAACATACTCGGCTGCGTCGAACCAATCAGGCAAGATAGAGGTGACACCGTGACATCGAACTCCAAAATCCTTATCGTCAATCCATGCAGGAGACCTCCCGTCCAACTCAACATGACAGAAGAGCCAGGCTCGGCCATGCTGTCGTTTGCATAGATTTTCGTATTCTGGAAGTGCACCTGCGACCTCGTCCAAAATGTCGTTGAACTTGCCTTCGGTTACCTCCTCGGGTCTTCGTTTTCTTTCAAGGCCATCTTCCAACGCCAACTCGCGAATTTGGAGGACGATTTTCTTAGTGTTATCGTTGCGGTGCTGGCAACCACCGTAAACTACGACGTGGGAGCCACCATCTTTTGGGCTGTGACCCTGGCTGGGTCCAAATCCCAGACCGTTTGGTCCATCCGGAGAAACCAGGGACCTTGGTATCAAGCATCAACGTCATCCTGAATCTTTTCCTCGTGCTCGGTCTTTTGGTGATGAGGTTTACTGGTTGGAAATTAGGGTTAGTTCCGGTGGAACAACAATAGTCTTTGGCAAAGCAACAAGATAAATTCAGGTAAAAATCAACAATATTAAACGCTTGCTATTCATTAAACAAAATTACAATGTGGCTCTCCAGTTCACCCCATCTCATAATATCTTTGTGGAGGTTGTGATCCCGCCGTCCTGCCGTCCATCTCACTCGGCATTACTGTTCCTATTTCAACCGGTTTTGAGGTGGTACTGAGCGATTTGGTATGGAGACCGCCGTTGCTGTACACATATCTTGGCTTGTAGTTTGGCGGTGCTTCGGGAAAGTAGCTTGGGTCGCCGTGCATTTCCGAAACCGGGCCCGCTGTGCTTTGGTAGTCGCCGGCTGTCTCTGCTCGGGCGGCTGCGTTTCGTTTTTTGAAGAAACAGTACACTAACAAACCGGATATCAAAACTGCCAGTGGTATCCCGAGACCTAGACCGACTTTGAGGCCTACTGTGTCGGAATCTGATGATGTCCCGGTTATAGGAACCGAGGTGCTGCTTGAGGAGAATTGAGAGCCGTCGAGGGTGGTTCTGGTGGTGGTGGAACTCGAAGTTGTCTCGGTTGTGAGAGTGGACAAGGACAAAGTGGTGGTCAAGGTTGTCGTCGATGAGGAAGAGGAACTTGAAGTGGTGCTGACGCCAGGGGGGAAGCTCAGTGTCGCTCCTGTTGCTCTTGCCGAGACCCTCATTCCGTTTGGATCCAGAAAGATTCCTTTTTTCTCTGCGCAACAGTTTTTGTTGTCGTCACAGCAAAGACTACCGTCGGAGCATTGCGTTACTCTCGGCATCCGATTTGTTGCTGTTTCATCTTTTCAGACAAATGTTAGCACGAGACACTTCTGTGAGGTTCGAGGCGACTTTAACTCACTAAAAAGACATATTTGCGCACAATCGTTACTCCCATTCCAGCCCTTGATCAAGCATGGCCCACGAACAAAAAGGTCTGGAGGGTCACCCTCGTTGTGGCACAGGCGGTTCGATAAACAGGTGGCAGTCTCCCCGCAGCAAGCGTTGGAACCGGGACATTTTCGGTTGTTGACCATCGGTTGTCCATCGAGACGAAAGCAGGTGTCCGCACTCACTGCTGGAATTGACGCGAAATATATTGATAACGTAAAGATTGTGGTGAACAGAAGCCGGAGACCGCCGATTCGGCCCCCGGCTGCTGGATGGGATCCTGCCACCATCGCGAACTTGTCCAGAAGAGCAAAAACGAAAGAATGTGAACAGGAACTTGCTCCATGAAGGAGCGTGGAAATTCGATCGACTTTAATACGAACCAGGTATCCGGGAACCCCCCCCCCCCCCCCCTGGAATGGGGAACGTCGGGATCGGTTTTCTGAATGTTATTCGACAGGGGTCAGGTCAGGGGGAGGGCGCAGCACAAACTTGGCGGACTACTTACCTTCCAGCTGTCTCCATAACTACACTACGGATTACCCTATGAATGGTGATGGTCTCACAAAGGCGGTTAAAAATTCATTGCGCAAGACTTGGCACTCCGCATTGGACTTGGTCAAAGGCGATCTTACAATCCTTCTTCAAGCTTCCCATTTACGGATGGTGGTCTGTGTACCATGAGTTCCATCTCGAAAAAGGAACTAATTTTCTAACCAGGCCAACATCCATCGAGAGGATGAACCGAAAAGAATCCCCATGTCTTGATCAGGTCGCACCGCCTTTGAAATCAATGGTGGAAGACCGGCGGATCAATCACGGACCATACCGCCAACCTGTTGGGAAGAAGACCACGCCACGCTCTTCCGTGAAGACAGGGATTAAAATCCTTCCGTGTAACAGCAAATCAAAGAGCTACAAAAATGAGGCTCTCCACTGAATCTGAAACCGATAAATTCACTTGGGAGAGTCTTGGAAGATGAAATGCTTCCACCAAAAATAAACGCCAAACGCGTTTATCGCGGGGCCGATTCTGAGCCGAATGATATCTTGGGATATTATTTGCGACAGTCGTTACACAAAGCATTTGTGTCAACTCTGCCCTACTGCATGTCAATGATTCTCATCAGCATGAAAGACTGTTTTCGCGCCATCAGATGGGCCAGTCAGGATGCTTGACGTTTGCTTCTCCAACACCTCGACCTTTCACTCGGCAAGCCGGACATTTTCCTCCATCCTCGGCGGTAACTAAACATTGGACCTGGGACCACAATTAATGACTTGGAAAAATACAAGAGAAAAACGGCATGACTATGGCACATTGGCACTGGGGAAGATCTTGGAAACCTGGACAAATGATGGGATGGGAAAGTATTCGGTATGATGGAATATTTCCGGAAAGGGCGTCTTCCGCTCTCCTGGACCAATCCATATCCTTGACTGGGTTCAAACCACGTGTCAAAACAGTGCCATCAACAAAGTCGAGGGCTGGCGTGCTGGGCAAGCTGGATATGCGAATACTCACAGCAGTGAGTGGCACGGCGATTGTTCGCTTCAGGTTATCTGGCCTACATTTCCGATCGATTCACGTCCTGACCCCTCACTTCACTGGCAAGATGGAGTTCACGAACGACGTCTGGACAAAGGATACTGGAGTTCCATCACAACCCACGCACGGATAAAACCACAAACAGTGGATTTCTTGGATCCGTGGTAAACGGCTCTCGGGTGTTCGAGACAATCTGCAAGATCACCCTCCTCTCAGGGGGTTCTTGGAAATCTAAGTCTCCGATCCCTGTCTCCCACATCATTTCTGACTTTATCAGCTCGAGATTCCGTATCGGTACTCTCTCGACACTCAGTCTTGATAGCATGACCGAATGATTTGATGATGGTGGTGTTGCCTACTCCATATCGTGGGCCGTTTCTGATAAGCAGCCACAAACGCCTATGGTCCACATCGTACCGAATTCAACCTTCCTCTTTTTGCCTCCGTATGAGTCATTCTTTCAACCATATCCTCTCTCACATGTGAGTGACTATACGGGTCGCCATCGATAAGGATTTTGACCCCCTTCCATGGTTCCGCTTTTGTTGGTTGATGGTAACAGGAACCGAACGCCGTCACATTATCGCTCAGTCACACCCTTGGGGACAACAGCCATGATGTTTCTGGGGGAGAAACAGAGGTTATCAGAGATGTGGAGGAACTGTGAGCGTTTGCTTCACTTTTTTCTTGAGGATTTGTCGGGGAAAGGGCAGGAAAGGAAGCTCCGTCATACTGAGTCTTTTCGTCGTCAAGTTTTACATACATGTAGGCAAAGGGGAACCAAGAAAGCCCTAGATGTTGTTCCCATTGGTTTTTAATTATCAGGTAGGTATTTACTGATTATTTTTCATCGTTGAGGGCCTTCCGTTCCATGGTTGTGCTTCTGTTGAGTAATGGGGAATCTCCATTATTACCCACGGATCACTTCTCATATGTAAGCAGCCACAAACGCCCAACCAATATAATACTTATTCCACCCCATTGCAAAATTTTCGCGTCATAATTCGTAGCTGGGAAAAACAAACGTATAAAAAACCCCTGCCTGCCTCCCATCCGTCTCTTCGACTTTCATTTCCTTCATCAACACAACATTTCAGCACAATCGAAATCTTCAAGTACTCGCAATTCCTTATGACATCTAGCAAGTAATGACGATGAATCATTCAACATTCACAGTCGACTATCACCACATCTAATATGTCTAATATGTAAGTACTCACAACCCCTCATGACAAGCTAGCAAGCAATAATCTGAATCCCTATAGCAGCGGAGAGGGTTATGCGGTTTTCTCTTTATCCCCAGGGTAATTGTTATTAAAAAGCATTAACTGGCATTTCAATCACTGTCGAATTGAGTCATCATCTGTCACGGCTATATATTATATGCCTTATCTCACCCGGGAGAGGCTGCTGAATTTAACCGCGGTAGATGATGGCTCAATTCAATAGTTGACTGAAATGTCCATGGTTGTGTTTCTTTTAATACCATTTACCTGGGGTGAAAAGAAAACCGTATGAACCCTTTTTTTTTGGTAAGTTTCCCTTTCAATCCTTTTTCTCTTCCTTGTCATTTATCAACACTTCTTCTTCTTCTCTTTTTTCTTCTTTTCTTTTTTGGTGGAAACCAACACCGCTTGATCAAATACACCACCAAAAATTTTTGTTGGTGCGTGCTGCTTCTGTTTGATACTGAAGTTAAAGCGCTTCCTACTGTCCAACCTCTCCATGAGGAGAATGAGAAGATAGTCCCTGCTCATGTTGCCTTATATCGAGCGGATTCGCAGACTGTTTGTCCGTGTCGGAGAGTGAGAATTCGTAGCTAAGATTCAGCAGAGGGTCTGGCTCCTCAGAGAGGGAACGGAGGAGATCTACAATTGTCGCCGAATAAGCGCTGCCATTAATCTGCGCGCCTGTGATATTAAGTATGGCATCAGGTTCGCGATTGGGGAGAGCGTATCTGTTGGGTATGGGCTGATTTTGTATGTTTGAGTCTGCATAAAAGGTTAGCCTAAAATGTAATGTTGTCATTAGTGTTTTTGGAATGATTATCTGCTGTCGAAGTAGAGGGTCCGCATCCTCGTGCACAGAGGGCTGAAAAAACTTCCGGGACCTTTCTTCTGTGCAGGAACGCGTTCAGGCCAATTGCCCCTGTCCTTGCCTGTGTGAGTAGGGAACTCTTCGCTTTGGTGAGATCTTGGTGCAGTTTAAGAGGAAACCCACGTTTGGGATCCAGGTCGAACATATCCGCTGGCTCTCCGCTGTGTGGCCTTATCAACAGCTCTTGATGGCGTAGGCGTCGTCTCCTCCTTTTCCATTCGCTTAGCGTAGAATGATCTGCGTTCATTCTTTCCCAGTCCGAGTCAGGTGGCCCCTCTGCTCCAGCCTTCAACCATTTCTCTGACCATTGAGCCTTGCGGAGGCCACTATTCTTGGGAAACGTCCGTTGAGTGCCTTGTTGTTGTGTTTGTCTACGTCGCCGCCGTAGCTGTGAGGCTACCTTTGTGCATGCGTCGTCTAGCAGCTTTGCCATACCTGTTCTTTTCAGCCTTTGCTCTGCCTTTGCTACCCATCTGGATAGATAGATATCTATCGGTGGGCACCAGGCTTCGGATTCAACATTGCGTACTGGCGTCGCTTTGTATGCCCCTATTACGCATCGGAGATTCTTTGACTGTTCTGCTGCCATTGTCCTTGCAATGCCCCTCGGGTTTCCTCCAGGTTCGGTTGGTGTGTGCCAGACATTTGCACCATAGGCCATTACGCTCCTGATGACTTTGGTGTAGATCTCCCTTGCTCGGGAAAGCTTAACTCCCCAAGTCTTTCCTGCCATCCTGGTCAGAGCTAGAGTTTGAGTTGCTATCTTACAAGAAGAAACTATTTATTTACTGGTTTTACCTACCCATTCCTCATACTGCCTTGCAGTCTGTACCCGAACTCGGTGCAGGTTGTAACACAGCCCCTCCATTATAACTATCGATATCCATTCATACCACCACATACGACCACAGACAGTAGAAAACTCGGCATCCCGTCCGCTCTGCCCTAGATAAACTACTGATCTACAGACTAGTACTCAGGTGGGTAACCACTGGGGAATCCCTGGTGTTGTATGTACTTTTTAATTTCTCTTAAATCTTTTTTTGACTCTATCACCAGGTCTTGGCATTTTCACGTTCATGCTACATTTGGCGGTTAATCACCTTTTGCTCTCTTCGATTTGATATTGTTATTGGACGTTCTCATTATTACCGAAATTATGTGTTATACTTTGCTGGTTGTTTGTTCTTTTCTTTCTGTATAAGAGTAAGTTGATTTAATAATTATCGCGGGCCACTTACTCATCATCAACCCGCTGCGGAAGCTTGAGGTTCTAGTGGTGGTTGACGGTTCCCACCGTTCATATCTTTTTTTTCAGAGTGTTAAAAACCCATTGCTTTTTTGGAACCTTTTCTTCGACTCTGAAAAAGGGAGTATAACCGCTCAAGTAAAAAATGCCAAGATCTGGTGATGGAGTCAAAAATGGACCCAAAAAAACAACATACAATACCAGGGATTCCCCAGTGGTCACCCACCTGAGTACTAGTCTGGCGATCAGTAGCTTATCTAGGGCAGAGCGGACGGGATGCCGAGTTTTCTACTGTCTGTGGTCGTATGTGATGGTATGAATCGGTATCGATGGTTATTATGGAGGGGCTGGTTGTGAGAAGACGGAAAAGAAAATGGAAAAACGGTTTGATGTTTTGAGGAGAAGGGTTCCAAGTTGAAGATAGTTTGGACGAGATAATACAAGAAAGTAGGCTCATGGATCATATGTTGTGCAGGACGAATTGGTAGTGCTTGTGGCCATTGAGGGAAGTGAAGAGTCTGGTCAATTAATGACTCAGTAAACGCGCATTGCATATAATTTCGGGCTTACAATTAAGTGCTAGATGCTCCTTAATGTGTCTTTGACATAAAAATGCTGTTTACTTTCGCTCGGTTGAAGGAAACCCATCTACGATAGAGTATTTTAAGACCAAGACCAAAGTAAACAACACCCCCTTTTCAGGTCATATATAGACAACACACATGAAGAGAATCATCACGCGTCACCGAGTTGGGAACCAAAGTTTTTGGAGGAATATTACCATCTCCAAGTGATCATTTTGAGTGTATTCGTAAGAATATGCCAAACAGAATCCATTCTGACAAATCGATCAATGTCGTGTCTCAGTTGTACAGATTCTTGATTGGGTGGTTCGGTTTGTTTTTCGTTCTGAACTCCCTCTTTGAGACACTCTCGGTGCCGAGAACCCCGGCGTCGCGATGCAGCGGGGTAATGACGGAGGTGGGGTATTCAAGGATGGCAGCTTCTTAAACATCGATCAGAAACCACTTTTGAACTTCAATTTCCCGAGTTTCCAAATACTGAATTCCCTCCACATTTCTATCTCCAGATATCCTCTATTTCCACTATGGCTTCCAATCCACCCGCAAGATGTTGCACCGTCGGTATCAAGCATGAGTGCGCTTCCCCTCCTTCTCCCTTTCCCCTCCCCCGCTCACTCCAATCCCGAAAGTTTGGAATTTGGACAAGTTCTGACGTAGTATTATACCAACAGGGGCACCCCGACCGGACAGCCGTCAAGATCGTCGGAAAGTACTGTGGTTGCGAGCAAAAAATACCCCATGTCAGGTACCTGGTTCGTGCCACCGCCCGGGCCAACAGTCCCCTGCCAACACACAAAATGCCACCAAAACGCGCAAGATGCAAATACACACCAACTTCTTCAACAATTCGCATATTCCTGACATACTATTACATTCAATTTGTTTAGCCATGCCTCGACCAAAGGGATCAACCGGTCGAAAGCTTACCTTTGAAGAGCGAC
Organism: Podospora fimiseda; assembly: GCA_033297215.1. Lineage (NCBI taxonomy): Eukaryota > Fungi > Ascomycota > Sordariomycetes > Sordariales > Podosporaceae > Podospora > Podospora fimiseda. The sequence goes on along the minus strand of MU865292.1, from coordinate 497,584 downwards.
TGCGAATTCGAACACTGTATAACGATGCAAAAATGAAACCCAAAGAAATCATGGCGATTACTGGGTTTTCTGCTGACCAAGTGCGCCACACGATATGAAATCCCGAATCCACCGAACCAAGCAAGCGAGGCTGTCCTCGGGTCTTGAATGCGCAGCAAGAACAAGATCTTGTCAGCTTCATCACTCTTTCGAAAGAGAACAGAAGAATGACCTTTTTACAGCTATCTCTAGTTCTTTTCAATGGAATCTTTGGGATGTGGGCGATCAAAAACACGCTTTACCGCCTTGAAGACTGAGAGTTTTAGAGAGTAGATACTGTTTGTCTTCAGTTCCCAGCGAGTAGGGTATGGATGCTGGGAGAAGTTTTGCACACGTTTCAACAGCCTTCTCTGCTCGATCAACGTCCTGAAGAACACCGGGAAGTGCGAGGAATAAGCTCCCAGCCAAGACCCGCGTGTGGACGAAGGCGTACTTTTGAGTCATGGCGTCGTAGAAGTACTGCTGTGCCTGTTTGAGCTCCTTGTTGTAGCCAAATCGTTCGAATCTAAGCTGGTGAAGGCGAGCAAGGTTGTATAAAGCGTTCCTCTATGAGAACTCGATTCGGAAACCGTTTTAGTTGCCGTCTCCAGGAGACATACTGCTTCGTCGGTTTGAGACAGCAATTGACTCCGGTCGCCGCAACCCTCATCTACAAGCAGCGCAGCCAGATTGTTTAAGCGCCCGGGCAGCTCCCTATCGTCGTCGCTTGAAGTTTCTTGAACCGAGAGCCTTGCCCATTTTACTGCCTCGCACAAGTCCGCGCGGCTGCCCAAGCCTGAATATCGATCGCCGAGTAAGGTAGCCAGGTTGTTCATACGCCCGGGGAGGTCCTTTGAGTGAGATGGCGTGTCCAAAATGGCTTGACGTGCAAAGTAAATCGCCTCGTCAATATCCTGGTCAATATTCTCGTCACCTTCACCAAGACGCAAGTACCTATCCCCTAGATAACTGGCGAGGTTGGTTTTGAACATCCACTTGTTCATCGCCCCTTCTTTTGGAAAGTTGAAATGCTCGAAGAATGGCGAATTCTCGTCGGAAAATAATTCTGGTATCCCTGTTGATTGGCTGTTGATGCGAAGGGAAGCAAGTGCCGTCTCGAGATTAGGGCAGTTGATGTGAGCCAGTGAGCGACGGTTCTTCTGCTCTTTCCATGCGAGTTGGCGTATGTCGGCCATGGGGTTGCTCATGGCGGACCTTGCGTAATCAATTGCAGTGTTGAGATCTTTGACTGCCCCGGCCTTTAAGTACATCCGGTTCAACAAAATCCCGGACACGTGTAACCATTGACGGCGGCTGGTGTCACTGAGGGATGGGTCTAGCGTATTGAGAGCGGTGCGAATTCCTCTGTCGAGTTGGCTGTCATGTGCAAACCATTGATCAACAAATTCCTCCTCTGAGGAAGCTTCAAAAGCGCCTGGGGACTCTGCCTGATGGATGGCTTTGATTGCATCAAACATGCCCTCTATCTCGCGGAAACGCCCAAGCGGAAGATAACTTTTGAGATTTGTCGATTCCATGATTTCGTTGTCCTTGGGTAACCGATTGGAGGCCAAAGCAGCTTTGCGTATGGCCTCAGCCAGACTCCCTCCCCCGGATTGGGAGCTGGCATTGGGGCGGATTGAACTCAATGGATGACGCATTTCGAATTGTAGAGGTCGATTGTACATGATTACGTGGTAACTGATTGAGATGCAAGAACTTTCGATTTAGAGGTGAAATTATCTGGTTAACCCAGAGGTTCACTGCCGACCAGGGTGAGGTAGATGTAGAAATTTCTCATGTTTTCACATGGATCAAAACATGACTGAAACCCAAAGACGCAATAGTATTATACCAAGATGGGAAGAGTCCTGCCAAGAGCATCAGATGGCGCGCGGCAAATTAAATATAGCAATTTGTTCTCAAGTCAGTCTGCTATGGCTTGTTGCCGCACTTCACATGTTTGCAATATTGAAACATCGATTGCAATCTGGAAGTGACAAACTGGAGCCATGTTGATGGTTAGGCTCTCGCTATGCCCATGTCCAGCTGAGACATGAAGAGTGTAAGCATAACAGCCCAACATTTGCAGGCTACGGTTGGGTTCATGAGTATAAGGCTTGGCAATAAATATTGAAAAGATGACGCAGGTGAAGAACGAGGACCTTTTTTTGTATCAAAAATCCAATCCGGTTATTCTTCGAAAACAACGTGTCCACATGGCTAGCCCAACGAAAGAGCAGCGCTTTGCCCTGCTCATCGCCTACATGCAAGCCGAAAACCCGAACTACTCGCAGCAGAAACTTAATGCTTTGCTTAGCGGCCTCACAGGCTGTATTAACGATGTCAGTCTGGTGAAGAATCTGCTTGAGAGCAAGTTCATGTTCAATAATGTCAGAGTCCTCACCTCAACATCCGGGCATCATGCCGATTTGCTTCCCACCTACCACAACATCAAGTCAGCATTTGACACCATCTGCGCCAAGATCAACTCTGGAGATATTTTTTTCTTCGTTTTCGCCGGCCATGGTGCGCTGCTTCCCAGAGTTCCTGGTTCACCTCCGGGAAGGAACAAGGATCCATCCCTTCTCACTGCTGATCACGCCATTGATAAATCCCGTCCCGCAATTAGGGGCTGGGAGCTCAACAAATGGTTGGAAGAGCTCCATAAAAAGCAAGTCCGCGTTGTAGCTTGTCTCGACAGCTGCCATTTGGGCGGATCGTGGAGGACAGGGTGTAGAGTTCGCACGCCGCTGAAGTGGGATCAATATGTTGGGGCCTTTGAACCCGAAGATATCTATGATGAAGAGCTTTACGGGCCCGTAAGCCGCAACGCAGAGCTTCAAACATCTTGGGTGGATAATCCGGATGGTTTTACATTGATGGCTGCTTGCGACACGGATCAACTAGCGGAAGAGTTTGTGCAATCGGATGGGAAATCGTATGGCGTTTTTACACACCACCTCGTCGAGTCGCTCAACAAGATTACACCCAATGACGCTCTTCCATCTTACAAGCTACTCTGTGATCAGATGGCTCAGGCTTTAAAAAGACAAGACTTCAAACAGACTCCAGAAGTTTTATGGCCGCGACAAGCTTGCTTTTTTAGAGAGCTACGACGCCTTCGTCGCTGCCCCAATCGTGTCGACTGCCGAAAACGATGTCATCACAATACCCATGGGACATCACCACGCTGTCTACCCAGGTTCTGATTTCAGACTTGGTTCCCCCTGGCACGATGTTGTCGTTCAAGTCACGGAGGTCAAGATATGGAATTCCCGCGCCAAACTCCCTCTCAACCTTTTGACACCCGGAATCGATCCCCACCCTCATGTCGTACCGTCTAAATGGGGCCTCGGGGAGGAGACATTTCAGGTGTTTGTCGATAAACGCCTCGGTCGCGACTTCCGGAAGGCGTTGAATAAAAGTCTCCAGATGCTTCTCGCAGGGACTGTCGAAGTGAAATCTACCGATAAGACCAGTGTAGTCAATCACAACGGGTACGGAGTCTTATTTTATCCAGGACTCCGCAACAAGATTGACATCTTTGGACCCTCAGAAGTGACCGGCTACAAGGAGAGATCCCAAGAATCTAAATAACGAAGGCTTGTTGAAACCATCTCTCAATGGATTGGGAGAAAAAGAAAACCAATCAACAATCACAGGACTGACCCAATACGAGGCGTGGCGATTCAAGGCAGGAACCCCATCCAGTTTGTCTCGAGATGCGCCAGCGCTCTAGACACATCTGGCACGCTTCAAGCAAGTTCTGATTGATATACCCCGGATGGCTTTCAATGACTTCAAACCGTTTGAGTTGGCTGTGGAGCCCGTAGGCGACCCGAGAGACCGGAAGTGGTCATTCCATTTCACCAACAGAAGCGACATGGACCTTTGCCTCACCATCTTGAGTCTCACTCCAGGATTTTCCGTCAAACAATTATGGCCGGCTGGTGCGTCACATCAGGTTGTGAAGAGAGAAACAGAAATCGGGCCAGAAAACATGGAATTCACCATCAAGCTTCCAGAGGAAGTACGAGTCCAAAGGGGGGATGGACAAAGTACCTCTCACCGGGATATCATCTGGATCATTGTTACTGACGAAAAGCGTGAAGGGCTTTCGTGGAGATTCTTGGAGTTGCCAGAGATTTGGCAAATTGATGCCAAGGTATATAAGCAGAGAGCTGATAGGAATGCAGAGTGGGTGCGGTCTCCATCCCACTGTATTACGTGGTGGGTTCAGGATAAGCCTATTTACACGCCTGATCTGGGGATATAAAGTCCGGAAAGAATTCTATAGTCTGTCCAGATCTCTCTCTCTCTCTCTCTTGTAGTATGCCCGAACTGTGAAATAAACGCCGCCACGTAAATGGCGATACAAATAGAGGATAATTACATATAGAAATTGACAACCCTTAGTTATTTCATTTTCATATCTGATGTCAACCCCTGAGCATGCCTGCCTTGGCGCAGTCACCCCGGAAACGTAGACCCACTTCCCCCTTTTCCATCACGCCAACAACACCGCTCACGACCTCGCAAAAAATTCCCGCGGCCTGCCACCTTCCAGAAACCGCTTTCCAGAACGCCCAAAGATAAAATAATCAGGCAACCTCAGTCCTTGTTCCCACTCCTTGTTCACCTGGACCGTCCCCGTACTCGATGCCCTCCATTTGGCTTGTAATATCGATGTCAAACTCCGGGGTCACGCTGAAACGCCGCGTCACCGAGTCGTACTTGAGCCACTGGCCATCACGGGCAATACGGCGGGCAAGAAAGAGGATTCTAATTGTCCGCTCGGTACCCATGGAGTCCCATTCTTCATAGTCAGTCTCCTTGCCCAAAAACCAATGACTGGGGTAATATTCATCGGCCCAAAGCAGACTGCGCATCGCATAGTCCTCGGGGAGGGGGCGTTCAAGATTGTCCTTTATCGGCAGTGGGAAGCTTTCGCTTTCTATGCAAGAGTAGCTTTGCTCCGGGATGTCCAACGTATTCAGAAAGAGAGACAAGAGTTTCCAAGGGAATTTCCGGGCCAGGTAAGCCATTGCGTCGGGGTAATGCGTAAGATAGTTCATAAATATAATCGTGGTATGAACGTATGGGAGGATGTTGGAGTCGCCATATCTGCGTAGCATAACGTCATGGATTTTGTTGCTGAGGTCAAGGGCACGGGTGAGCGTTTCGGAAGCAGCCTTATTAATAGTCCTGCTGGCCATCGGCTGGTCTTCTTGTTGCTCTCCAGTTGCGGGTGGTTTGATGGCGCTGTAGATGGGATTGGCAACATCTCCATAACCAGTAAGAGCGCAACAGTTTGAAATACCAATATAAATACTATCTTCATCAGCAAAAGTCATAGAGAATAAATGGTAGCCTTGACTTACGATTCTTCCAAGAATCCGTGAGCGCGGCGGCCGATATGTGCGTTTAATGAGCCGATGACGTCGTAAATTGTTTTGGGAAGCTGCTCGAGATTTTTATTGCTGAACATGATCCCATGAGCTTTTATGAAGATATGCTCAAACGGGGGGGGCCTCGTCTCGAGGTTGGCATTGGCTTTCATGATCGGTTCGAATAATGTCATGATCGAATCGCAGGTAGGCCGGAATGGGATGGAGACAGTGAGCGCTTTGTTGTAAAAAATAGCTGTTGAAGAGCCTTGGGCTTCGCAAGGATAGCAAGGTGGTGGTAGAGTCTACCGGTCGTGGGTTTAATCTCTAAAGCCTTTGTGTACCAATCCTTACTCACAAGAGCCCAGGTTGTGCGAACGCTAATGTCGTCATTTTCGATAGCCATACGGAATCGAGCCAAATCTCCAAGGCATTCCATCCAGATGTCCACAAAAGCTGGTACAGTTTCAGAGAGAATTGCAATTGTCGTATATGCTGTGTAAATGAAGTTGAGCATGTGCTCGAGGCTCTGAGGAAGGTTATGTCTGAGGAGCTCAAGGAAAGTGTGAATTCCATGACGCCAGAACCGTGCGAGCATTGCATATTTTAACGGCAATTGTCGAACGGCAGGGCTAGCACATAGTCGGTTCGCCATGAAGAAGTCATGATGCTCATAAAGCAGTTGGCGGTGAAGAGCAACTAAGGCCATCCATTGATCTTGGTTGAGAGTCTGTTTGTTAGTGGTTAGCTGATTGTCGACTTCGATGCATTTGCTCTCGACCAACACCAGGCCCGCGTAGATACCCTTCATCTCAGCGATGAGTTGCTCTTGAGTGATTGCACGGGTCTCGAGTTGCCGCATCATCTCTATCTTTATATTCTCCTTCTCCTTATTGTGGATGGCAGACTGTGGCCGGGAGTCCAGTGAACCTTTGTTTCGAGGACTGACTTTGAGTTGCTGCATTCTGAACTTAACGCTGGATGTCGATGCGATGTCGTTTGATCTAGCTGATACCGTAGGATTGAAAGTGTTCCCCCTGAATAATGAAGCGCAAACGAAGGGAGAAATACTTCGTCTTTCATTTTTTAATTTTTTTGCGAACCATCTTGTTGTTTGCAAGTCGTCCAAACAAGGCAACCAAAACTTAACCATTAGCGTTGCGCATGCCTGCAGTTGGCTTGGCCCTTGGGCCGTGGGCTTAAAGGCGATCACGCATGCCTGCCACTTTTCAGTGGTCTTAAATCAAACTCACCACTGGATTGGATGGCCCTGTGCCTTAAGAGTGCCGCTAGCCCGAGTATACTGAAGGATGGTTGGTCAAGAAGGTCGCCGACACAGGACAGATCTGCAGGATGGCTGCAGGAGCCACTGAGTCATGATGACTGTTCTCTTCTCAATGATGCCCCGCAAAAAAACAACGAAAGTCCAGATTTGAGGACTGTACAGGTCCCGCTTGGTTATCAAACCGGGCTATATTACATTACCATTGCCAATGTAAGCACTCAGCAATCAGTTATTTAGACTGAAATATCCAGAAGCCTGGCTGACCCGACTCTCACCCAGCTCGACTATGCCACGAAATGGGAGGATCTGAAGGAGTTAGTCTTCGCATGACTGAGATGATGCCATCCCTTTATACCGACTCCCAAAGTGAGCGGTATTGATATTCTTTGCTTTCAAGTTCCTCGGTGCTGCCACTCCTTTCCCACTCGGTATCCCTCTGTTTTTTTGCCTTTCTTTCGATATTCAGAATCTTTGCCTTCATAAGATCAACCCTTCAGCTCAAAATTCTCTCAAGAGCTGAAGGCTGCGCCGCATAACAAGGTGTACATTGCTGCAGGGAATCCCAAGCTTCGGAGATCTTATTACGTTTGATACAATCTTATGATAAGAGGAGTATGTACTCAGCTTTGGCGCGATTACCAGGGTTCGGGAGACTGGAAAGCGGGGTGATTGTGATTCCTGGCCCGGTCAGAAGTAACTGGACTCTCTCGTCCTTTCGGCCACCTGCTGCCTGGGGTATGACCAGCCAGGGGTATGGGTCATTGTAGCTCTCCCACTGTCCATTTTGGACGCTCGTCCATTTGCATAGTTAATAATGGAATGGAATGTTTATAGGCTCACACCCCTTCCTTGCTCCAGGTGGATAGCCTGCAGGAGACACTGGCAGTCCTTGGTGGCGGGTGGCACATATGCAAACATCCATCGGAGCGTGATATGCTGGGCTACAGCAAGTAGTACGAGCGTTATCCTTGTAGACCGCAAATATCTTTTTTGAGATGCTCTTGCATAAGTTCGATACATCTTTCCGCGAGTATGTTGTGATATTTTGTTTCGTCTAGTCGTTCGTGGTACGCTTAGTAGGGTCAACAAGAAACAACAGACACGGCTTCGACAGTGAGGTAGAATGGATCGAATTCATTCGGCCCATCCCGGAAGATATGACCTTTCACTACTGGGGACACCGTCTAGCAGCTTTACATGAAATCATCAAAAAACCTCTACCGGCTAATGCCATGGTGGCCTGGTTCGAGAGACACACGTCAGAGAGGAACGCGTTGACGGTGGCTATTTTGGAATTGTTGCTTTCTGCGCTGTTTGGGATGTTGTCGTTTATTGTCGGCATGTTGCAGCTTGTGCTTGCCTGGGTGGCGTATAAACAGGATTCTGCCAAATAAATTGGTGACGTTGTTTAGATACGGATATCCGTCGTTGTCAGCACTTTACAGATGATAAGGAAATAAGTTTTCGGAGATATATATGTGAGCTGCAGGTAATCTACCGTCGTCAGAAAGATAAAGGCCGGGGAGGCAACGTCTGTCCTCGATGTCCTGGCACTAGGCAACCTCTGTCCTCGATACCATCGGTTGTCTCAGTGGCCGCCTTGTGGTCCCTGTGCTGGAGTATTGCGCCTGGGCTATTCACATGGATAAACATTGGGAGGTTCTTGGAACCCGAGTCGGACCAGAGTAACCGTCTGTCCTCAGGGACCCATCTTCTCAACACACGCTTATCCCTAATCCTTATCCATTAACCTCTGTTACAGATACCGAAGCCAATTATGGAACACGATATATCTACATTCTTGGCGTACGAACTCGTGTGATTCAGAGATGGATACAATAACGAAGCTCTCGAAGGCGTACAACTGCCGCCAGATTGCCCCGGCGAGGATATCATTCGAGTTCTTGCCCTCGTACTTCCGTGGCCATTCTTTCTCTCCGTCGGAGGCTTCCTCGCCACCCGACGACGATTACAAAGAGAACAGTAATCATGACTCAGTGGCTCCTGCAGCCATCCTGCAGATCTATCAACTCCCAAAGTGAGTAGACAAGTGGTGGCCGATCAACCCCCAAAATGAGCAGACAAAGGGTAAGGGTGGCCAATCATCTCCACATTTTGATTGGCCAAATGTACGGAAAACCCTTGTCTGCGCGGATTTTCCACTCCTGGGCCCGCGGTTGGTAGGATAAATTGATGACCGGCCATTTTGGATGGCTGCTTTCAGTGATTCCGAGCCAGCCTTCACTCCCAAGAATCCCTGTGAGATGTACATTGGCTGCAGGGAATCGGGGCTGACCTGCAACGATACCATCCCTTTCTAGCGACTCCCAAAGCGAGCAGATAAGGGTAGGTGTGGCCGATCGACTCCCAAAGTGAGTGAACAAGTGTAGGAGGATGGCCGGTTAACTTACAAATACTGGAGTTTTCTGGACGCCAGACAGGAGTCGATCGGCCAGAAGTGTCTGGAGTGTGGTAAAGGCTACCAGACAAACACGCAACTTCACGACCATATCAGAAGCGTTCACACCCTCGTGAAAAATATGCCTGTATATAGAAAGAAACGGGATTCAAGCCGGCACCTGGTACATAGTTACGTACCCATGCAGGGCAAGGTTGCTCATCTCGCGAAAAGAGCATTGACAGCGGAGATCTTGCAATATTCATTTCCGGTAACGTGCATGCTGGACTGGGGGAAAAGGTAGGAAGTCGGGCTTGATTCAAAGATACCTCCTATGGATCAGATAGTTCTTATTCAGATAGAATACCAAGGTGAACAAGGTACACGTATGCTGCCAAAGTCAGGTAACAATACAGGCTCGAGGACATGTCAAGGGTTGGTTTTGGTGACTTTGGTTCGACATCGATATTACAAGCCAAATGGAGGGCATCGAGTACGGGGACGGTCCAGGTGAACAAGGAGTGGGAACAAGGACTGAGGTTGCCTGATTATTTTATCTTTGGGCGTTCTGGAAAGCGGTTTCTGGAAGGTGGCAGGCCGCGGGAAATCTTTTGCGAGGCGGCGAGCGGTGTTGTTGGTGTGATGGAAAAGGGGGAGGTGGGTCTACGTTTCTGGGGTGACTGCGCCAAGGCAAGGCATGTTCAGGGGTTGACATCAGATATGGAAATGAAATAAGGCCCGTCAATTTCTATATGTAATTATCCTCTATTTGTTATCGTCATTTACCTTCTTTAACTGAGGCCTAGTCTTAGCCGACCACGCCCTAAATCCCAAGCGCATCTGAGGTAGCAACTTCATCATCGTTAAGGTGCTGATTTGAGATGCTGGTACAGGTGGTTTCCCGCAAAGCGACACAAAATTTCCTTCACAGAACCAGTTCCTTAAGAGATCCTGCCAATTACCTTCGCTCCAAGATACCAGCGTGCTCAGTATTGTACTACTGCCCAGAGACAAGACTTCCTTTAGGGAGTTTCCGTCCCGCTCGCCGTATTGGCATTCTCTTTCAATGCAATACCGTAGCTCACGCTTCGTCATCCATCGGTCTACGCCGGCCCTTCCAATGACGTGGCGTATACCCGTCGCGAGACTGCCCAAGAGTTCCGGTGTCCTTAGAAGATCGATCACCCGTTTCTCAACTCTAGCGAGACTTTCTGGATTTACGCCGGAGAACTGCAGCAGTGTTGTCGCGCTTTGCTGCCACTCGTCAAAGTGACAGGTAACTTTGCTGGCAGACGCCTCTTGTGTGACTATAATGCGGGAGATAACTCGGCCGACGTGGTGTAGGAGAACTTCGCCGGCGATTCTTTGCTCTAGATCTAGACCTTGAAGCGGAGCAATAAAGCCGACGATGTAGCTTCCAGATATTGAGTCTTGGGGTAAGGTGGTAGTTTTGAAGACGTTGTTGGAAAGTTTTATGGCAATATTCCTGAATTGTCATGTTAGTTGGAAACAAGAGTAATATCTAATGTAATGGAGTCTTGAAGAGGCTTACGGCTGTTGCTGAGGCTGAAAAAGTAAGTTGGTTTTATTTTTGGCACCGTCGAATTCAATGTCAAGGTCAAACTCGCCTACATAAGCAAGCAGTTCCTGCTCGTTGAAAGCCGTATGACTGATTACGGCTATGGTCCAAGTCTGGGGTTTGCTGACTGCTCTGTCACGAAGCTCTTGGATTGACTTAGGGGTCACGAAGTCTTTGAGATTGGACAGTAAGAGTGGATTTCCTTGGGGGAGTCTTCCTTGCTTGCTAGCGTACAAAAGGTTTAGCGCCTCGGTTTTCATGAAAATATCCGGATCTGAATGAATGAGGTCGTTTTGGGCCAAACTATTGCTTAAATAGTCGTACGTCGTTCCCATGGAGTCTCGGTTGCGGTCGATTGAATAAACGTGAAGTGCAAACGATTCGTCGGTGATATCGGGAGAAAGTATTTGACGAAAGAAATCTTCGAGAGTAAAGGCCATATCGTCCCAAGTTTTGGATCTAAATATGTAGTGAATTCTCGGTGCCTCAAAGCAAGCTGACCAGCTGTTGGTACCGCTCAGACAGAGTCTGGGGAAGCCAGCGGTAGTCAAATGCATAAGAGCAAAAGGAGAGGCGTTGTTCTCATCCCATATTTGCGTATCGTAGGAAACGATAACTTCTACTGGGGATTCGTCCTGGGTGTCAAGGTCGGTCTCGGATGGATCTTGGCCGTTGGGTTCAGCAACAATTATGCGGATTCCACTGTGCCCGGAATATTCTGTGATTATATGGCGGCTCACTGTGCTATAGCGTAGTGTTGCCCGGAGAGGAGACATGGTTAGGTGCTGAAAGGAAAAATGTCGCAAAGGCACGCGTGAATAGGTACTCTCAGAAAGGCATCTAATGAGATTTATTTATTTATGACCCTGGCAGACCGACTTGTGTCAAATGCGCCGCTTTCTGCATTGTGGCTCCTCGAATAGTCGCAAATGTATGCTGTCCAGTTCTAAAAGTAGTACAGAGCCGCCAGATCAATATCGCTCACTCTGCCTGCCCATTGGTACCTGACGAGTAAAGCGAGGCCCGGGATGTCGGGACTTACCCCATTTTGTTCCGGCGGCAGTGGCGGCGGCAGTGGCGGCGGCGGCGGTTTTAGTTCGCATTCGGCAAGTAACTATTTCTCAGCCCTGGACTGCTCGCGGCGCCGTTCAAAGTTTCAGAGCTCCCTCAAGACGATGAATCTAACTAGGGCCGTTTAACCTCCCCGCGAGATTGTGATGGTATTCCTTTTCGCACGCACGGATCTTATGGTATTTTGGAATAGAGATAGAACCTTGATACTATTCCAGTGTGGATTCTGTATGGTACACATGTAAGCGCTTTTACTTCATTGCTAGATTGTCACGAAGTGGATATTCTGACAGTGGTTTCACTGGAATTATCTGCTTCTTTATTGAAATTGTACGATGAAGAAAGAAGGAAGTGGGCAAGCCTGGCTTGCAAGCTCACAAGTTAAGCTTGTGCTTGCGGCTGCCCCACTTTTAGTTTTGGCTGCTGTCAGCTACACAGTGCAGCTGGCGGTTACCTGACAGCCGTCACAGATGGGAGTTATCAATAGCAATAGTGTGCACGACCAGCGGCTTCTATTATTCCTAAATTTCTATTTAAATGCCAGCATTTATTTCTGAAACTCGTCACCTCTGTCTCACACGTCGTCTTCGACGAGCAGCGGGTCTTACTTTCCATCGTCATATAGTAAAAAAGGAAAAGCAGTTACACGACTGGACAATATACTCGCCTCATTCTTCCGGATATATGGTTCCATGCTGCTCCTTGAAATGGGTAGGTTGTGATAATAAGTGTTAAAAGCCCAGGAAAGCTCCCAATAGTGACCCCTTGATCCTTTGGCAAAAGTAGCAATCGAGGGCAATCCAAAGCGAGCCACACATTCTCTCATTTTTTTCGGAGTACCGCTCTCAATGATTGGCAGTTGCTGTAATTCTGGATGATCCCTAGGACACGGAATAACACAAGCAACCTCGTATTCATTGAGCGGAACTACCACATATAGATATTTTCCGCCACCTACCATTCCGGTTGCTTTTCCTCCGTAACTCCCATTCAAATTTTGGCCGAAGTATTTGCCACTAAGTGGGATATTAATGTCCATAGGCTCGTGGCAAGCCGATAGCGGGTTTGACAGCGAGGAGATATATTTCACTCTTCTCCTCATTGCTGTGAGCTTCTGTATAAAGTGAGGCAGTGGACGTATGGGCTCTATTTTTATATTGAGAGTTTGAAGCGTGAATCCAAAGTTTTGAAGTACCGATGGTAGTTTTGAGGTCTCCTCCATGGTTTCAACAGAAGCCACAGGTTCGTCATATGAGTTGGGTATGCTTTGCTGCTGCTGGTGGGCTGTAATAGGAGGCGGAGAAGTTTGTAGGGGAGGCTGTTGAGCTGTATTTGGAGGAAGAGGTTGAGGAGCTTGTTTTTGGATTCTGTTTTGGGTCGTAGAAGTTTGTGGGGGAGGCTGTTGTTGAATTATGTTTGGAGGAAAGGGTTGAGGTTGTTGTTGTTGGACTGTGTTTTGGGCCGGAGAAGTCTGTGGGGGAGGCTGTTGTTGAATTGTGTTTTGAGGAAGGGGTTGTTGTTGTTGTTGTTGGACTGTGTTTTGGGCCGGAGAAGTCTGTGGGGGAGCCTGTTGAGCTGTATTTGGAGGAAGAGGTTGAGGAGTTTGTTTTTGGATTATTTTTGTGGCCGGAGAGGTTTGTGGGGGAGGCTGTTGTTGAACTGTGTTTGGAGGAGGAGATTGAGAGGACGGAGGAGTAAAGGAACCCGCTTGTTGTTGCCAAGCTGCATTAAATGGCTTTTGCTGCTCTGGTTGAACATTATCATTGTATATAGAGGACGGTGGAGTAGATTGGTGAGCTGGAGTTTGGTGTTGGTAGGCAACAGCGGCCATTCGAGTTATTTGTTCTGTCGTTTGTTGCAGGGAATCAGCGGCAACTGTAAGTTTTCAAGGGAATAGAGGGTGTTGATGGTAATTACTTATTTGTTCGAAGCATGAAACCATCGCACATGATCCTACTGGGGCTTGAGCGTTAATATAGACGAAATTAAAGAAATGTGTAAAAACATTGAATCTATATCCTATCTTAATCCAAATTCTCAAGCAAGGCCTGGCCTCTGCTTTGCGAGGTGGTCTTCAGGAGAACTCACCCAAACAAACCAGGCCGAAACAACAGGTACGCCGCTTCCGTGGAGATATTAATAATACAGTGTATACAACACATCGAGCTTAGTTCATATTGCAGGTTCCAGTATGCCTAATTAGCCACAATTAGTCATCGTTTTAAGCCAAAAAAGCTCAGAGATACAGTGACTGACCTTAAAAGAGTGTCTTTCCGTGAAAACCCCTCGCTGCAGCGAGTGCAAACATGGTCCCGGGTGCGAAGATGTACACTTTGGTTGTGGCGTCGTAAGTCCGTCTTTCGTGTAAAAGCTTGAGAACAGCTCTTGCATTTAAACGGCCGTGCACGGTTTTCATCATGAGTCTCTAGGTGGACTCTAAGATTTGCTTTGCGGGTCAACAGCTGCCCGCATCCATCAAAGGGGCAAGGATGTGCAGACGGGGCTCTCTCTTGCCTCAGGCTGTAGCTTGACATTTGCCCCGCCGGTTGGCTAAAGGTTGGGGCTTGATACGGCGAGGTAAGAGGAGAGCTTGGGCGGGCGTACTGGTCGGAGAGACTGATTCTATTTCTGATAGGCTGTAACGAGTATAATCAATCGCCTAAACGACAGTACATCCTCATCATCCTCGGGAGCCCGCGCTGAAACCGAATATGATCCGTAATAGGGCATATGAGACCATGTGTCCTGGCCAGAAGGGTAGGAAATTAGAGGTGAGTGCACCGCTTCAGGAAAGACGGAAGGACTCGGCACTGGATATGACCCGACATATTGACCAAGCTCTGGAATAGCTTGGGCCGAGAGAACCGGTTGTGACCTATAATAAGACTCAGTGGACTGAGCTTGATGGTCGAGACCAGAACTGTTCCGATGATTGTTTTTTTATGCGTTAGACTCAGGAATTTCGTATTCGATCTTGAATAATAGACTAGACTGTTTGATATAAGGAAGGTCTCGAGTTTTGGGGGTTTAAAGCGATATGTGTCTATTTACCTATGCTGCTCGAGGAATATTGTATGATTTTTCCGGAGGTAATATATGTAGTCATACTTGGTCACGAGTCGCTCAAAGTTTGTGATCAATATTTGCTAATTGAAGCTCGAGTCAACACATGTTACCTCTTGACGTCTTGTACAACAGAGCATTATACCTATCACATGGCACTTCAACAAGCATATCTTTGTACTCCCTCATGTGATACCATTGAATGAGTCAAATCTACCCCCGTCATTTTACATGTTCCGCCTCAGTAATCCTAACCATCATCCTCTCAAACTTTAGTCCTATATACTGATATCCATCCCGACCAAATTGCGGCTCAAACATTTGGATATCAAAAGCCCTTGACCAATTCAAAAAGTACCTTGTTCATCTCAATAGCGGCAATCATTTTCCCCGAACACATCCATCTGCCGCCACCAAAGACTATATCCAGAACCTTTGCCCTCCTCGACTGGGTCTCCTCGTCAACATCCGAGAACCTCTCCGGTCGGAAAGCGTCGGCGTCCTGTCCAAAGATTTCCTTGTCCCAGAATACGGCCGCGTAGTTGTTTCCAACTGCTGTACCCTCGGGCAACAATTTGAAGGTTTGTTTTATACCTGTGCCGAGGTCTAGCGGGTCGGGCTGCCCATGTGGTTTCGGAGGTTGAACGGGCCACAAGGGGATGGGAGGAGTCGATAGTTTTGAGCCGGAAGGCAATCTCAGGCGGATATCCTCTAGAGCAACTTCCGCCGAGGGGATGCCCGCGTCCCGGCATAGGATCCGGTTAGGGGTGGTACTCCACACCGGAAAAATAGCGCGGGCGGCCGAGGTGATAGCTCTTTGTGCCATCTCTATATGCCACCCAATTCTCGTATTCGTTGTAGTGCCTTGGCGCGTCGGCCTTGTCCTGCCAGTATACCAGCACTCTGCTGCATATGTTATGATCGGGTTGACTACTGTGGTGACCGCCTTTCTCAGGGCATATGAAGGGGGGCCGTTTTTCGTGTTGGCAAGGGACCGGAGGTGATTGGTAACTTTAACCGCTCTGGCACTGCGCTCTTGAACGTGGCGTCTGAAACGGAGTTTCCTGTCCCACTAGGCGCCAAGCCAGCGCACTCCAACCTGGAGCGGCGATCTCCCTTCTCGTCTCGGGGTAGCGGTTGTTGGGAAGATTGTGTACCAGTCGTCTACTATTACTGGGAGGTTGGATGTGTCGTGTTTCCGCGAGAAGTGGATGAGCTCTGTTTTATCATTTGAGAAAAAGACCTTTGTTTTCTTGTCCCCAGGCTACGATCCTTCGGACGTCCTGTGCATTCTTTCTCAATCTTAGCCCGGATCCTGCGATTCGTTAAAAAGGACTGGATTAACCGAAGCACATTGATGCTCCAGCCCTGATTTCTCATCCTTTCCAGCAGTCTCCTAACCAGTAAGGCATCAAAAGCACCCTTAACATCTTTTGCTACAAGCGTAGATACTCCCCCTAGAGAGAGTGCGTGCTCTATATCGTGCGTGAGGGCCGCAGTGAGATCCGTGGCCGATCGTTTAGGAAGAGCTCCGATGTGTTGGGGGCTGAGGATACTGCCGAGTGCCGCGCGGTGTGTAATGCGCCTTTCCAAGACTCTTTCCAGTCCTTTTCCAAGGCATGAGATGAGTGCTATTGGGCGGTACGCCGTTGGGACCGTGTAGTCTGACTTTGCCAGGTTAGGTATTAGTGAGACCTCCGCCACCTTCTACGAGTCCGGGTAGTGGAACGCTTCCAGGCACTTGTTGAAGAGGGACGTGATTTTCTCTGAAAGAATATTCTGTGCCGTCATTCAGCAGCTGGACGGTAATCCCGTCAATACCAGGAGAGGTTCTTTTCACCCCTACCGTGCAATAGAAGGCCTCCTCTGAGGTAATAGCATGCGAACAAAATAGCTCAGGTCGCGCCTCGGATTCGGTCCAGCCTTCTAGTGGGTCGTGGGCTAGGTCATCCTCGTCCGTAAATCGCTCGAGAAGACCTTGCGCCACATACTTGGCCATGTTGATTGGGTCGTGTAGTTCCGTTCCGTCTGGAAGCTTCATGACTGGGGGACGCCTGTGCGGAACTGTCTTATGCCAGGCCACTATCTTATAGAGGTCTGCGTCATCTTTAGCATTCCCAATCAATATGATCCAGTACGCGTTTTTGGCAGACTTAACTGCAGCTGTGAAGGCCCTGTACGTCTCAGGTCTCTGTGTTGGTCCTGGTGGGTGATGGGGGTTCCTTCGCCGTTGAAAGGGCTCCGTGGACTTGCAATTTTGCCAGGCCAGCTTGCACTGGGGAGCCCACCATGGAGCTTGCTTGCCTTCTCCTGAGTGCTTGATGGCCGCTATTGCGTGCGCCTCGTGCCACGCAATGGTGAGGTCTCTGACCCACTGGTCAATCCCTGCAATATTAGCTGGTGTGATGTTGCTTGGGTATGTAAGGCCTGCCACTGCTGTTGTGAGCGCTCTCCGGAAGAGGAGATTGTACGCGGGAATTTTGTAGGTCCATTTGTTCTCTGGTTCTGAGCCGCGGCCCGGAATGCTCGTGAGGGAGGGTGGCGTGGTCAGAGTCTGAGCGCATCGCTTCGTCCACCCAACTCCTAGTGAAGGGGATGTTAGAAAAGGGGAGGTCCAACACGTGTCCAAGTTCGTGAGCTGGGTTGCTCTCCAATATAGGCCATGCCGTAGTTGTAGTCCAACGGGCAAGCCTGCCTCCCCCACTCGAAGAGTGCGGGACGCTAGGTTCCCACATCGGGTCGTGGGCGTTGGCGTCGCCCACAGCCAGACACCCTCTGGACGGGAGTAGGGAGCATAGGTAGTCAATAACTTCCTCTGTGTTTGGTTGTCGGTAGTAGTTACATATTTTGTATCCGTTAACCTCTACCCACAGGGCGTCCCTCCGGGATGCCTTTACCGGGGCCATAGGCCTAACCGCCAAAGAGTTGCCTTTCTTGATGTAGGTAGCTACTCGGGGCGGCCAGAGTCATCTTCCCAGTTCTTCACAGGAAGATGTAGGTCGTAGTATGGGGTGAAATTTAACTAGTCTTCGGAAATAGTCTGGTGGTTCTTGAATGCAGACCACGTCGATTTCTCGTTTTTGGCAGATAGCAAGCGCTGTGTCGTGTGCTGCCGGGCGGCGGCCAACGTTAATGGAGGCAACTAGGATATTCCGGCACCGCTTCCGTTTTGGGCCGGGACTTGCTCCTCCTTCCAGCTTCTGGATTACCATCCATTGTTGGGTAGGGGGGTGGGGGATTCTTCGTCTAGGGCGTGACCCTGGATGGCCTGTGACCACATGTTGCTAACGTTCATGTCTTTCCCTCTGGCAGATCCTGCGCGCGGGGGGGGAGGCGTCTGGTGGGAGGGTAAGGGCTGAACCTTATTGTCGGAGAAGGGGAGTGCAGTCCCTGTCGTGTAGTTGGGATCCCTGTCAGGGGCGTCGCTGTATTGGTGGAAGGGTGGAGGTAGTAGCCCACCCTTCGTCAGGGGTCTCGTTCATATGGTCCTCCTGGGGCTTGCCGGCGTCTGTCATTCGCTCCACAAGCTCTTTCTGTCTGAGTTCGGAGAGCCTAGCTCCCTGGCTTCGGGCTTGAAGTCTCACTGCTTTGGTGGGCAGAACCCACCTTTTCTAGATAGATGATAGATTACTAGGTGTATCGACAGCCTTTGTTTGTGTTTTCATGCTGAAAGGCACTTCATTCCCAACTAAAAGAGAAAAAAGAACGAGATGACAGTCCGAATCAACGGTTCACCTAATTCAACAATTTCTTTGGTCTTTTGGAGAAGCTGGTCTGATCTGAGGGGCACTCGCTCGACTGTGTTAGGACTGGGCTGGGTGCTTCTCTCTTGTGATCTGTTGCATGATGAGACGGGACTTCCTTCGCAGCTTGCTGTTGTTAACAGACATGATCAGGACGGAGACAATGTTGGTTTGGAAGCTTGGAGGAAAGGTGAATGAGAAGGGAATGAAGTGTGACCTAGAGAGGAAAAACAGAAAACCAAGCGGTTTGCACAAGTTCCTGCCCAGATTCATCCCGCCTCCGATTCTCTCCCCCTTTTTTTCGTGTTGATATTTATCGTTTGCATGGCTTGGATAACTCTTCCTGAATCGATCTGCAGAAGGTGACAGGGGCCCCTCTCTAGTCAGTGCGAAATCCCCGGACCAAGCTACTGCAGGACCTCGGCAACAGATTCCGATGTTTGTTTACATGACACTTTTCTTTGTCATCAGGAGCTGCATATTGTAGATTTACCGGTATAAGTGGTTGTGCTTGGTGGTGAATCATGCCCTCGCTTCGCCGCTAAACCCAGGACACAACATACCTGTTGCGCATCCGTATCACCAAGCTTGTCATTCTATCAACGGCAACCACGTGCACCGCTTCTTGTTATCCTCGAGCCGGTAAGTGACAGCAGTCGAGGTGTGCTGCCCCTCATGACCGCATTTCGGACACAACACGGCATTTCTCAACACCACTACTCTCCACGCATCGGTAGTAGCGAGGAGTTTTTGCCATCTCTTAGATCTTGCCTATTGCCTTGAATCAGATAGTGACGACATGTTCATGTTGAATATGACTCAAAGCCTTTTTGGGAATGTCCCGAGTCATGTTCAGAGAGAAGGCGAGGAATTCCTTAAGATCTTAATGGATCGGGCGTGGAACAAGAAACAGAGAGACAAACAAGAATAAATCCCAACAATTACGAAACGTAGTATTCCACACAAGTCTATCTATCTAATCTACACTTGCCCTTATCCGGATCAAAGGGAAGCGGGGAGAGGGTGACTATTAAGGTGTCCCATTATATGCCTCGGCGAGGAAGCCCAGAAGGGAGATCCGCATCCTATGGGACTGAGTAAACGGAATGACCTCAATATCACAATAATTGCCGATACCGTCCATAATGAGCGTCTGCTTACTCTTGGCGGGATCGAGCTGGGAGAAATTGCAAAGAACCAGAGCGTCCCAGTTGAACAGAGCAACATAGCGGGTGCGGTGGTTGATGGCATATGAGCTGGCCTGCTTCATCAAGATCGTGGAGTCGCCGTCGAAAAAGGTGTTCTCCGGGTTGGCGCGATTGTTGGCCTGGGCGACAAAGGTGGCCTCTGGAGTGGCAGCTGTGATAGTCTTGATTGCGGCAGTGAACTCAGCCGGTTTGATTAGGCCGCGCTTCTTGAACTCGACCACGGCAAAGGCGCGGGTCCCGCGGTAGTAGGTGATGTCACCGCGGATTCCGTTTGCTGTGGCCTCGGACTGGCAAAGCACACCATTGCCTGTCCATAGAGACAGTGCCTGGTTCACTGGATGAAGCAGGTGAATAGCCGAGGATCGGACGACATCGCCTTCGCTGGCATGGTACATGGCCGGTTCCCGTTCGGAGAGGAACTCGGTGGTGAGTGCGTTGTTGTTTCCCTGATTTGTCGTGATATTTAAAAGAGTTGCATCGCCACACAGCTCCCAATAACGGGCAGTTGAGGCAACCGCAAACTTGGGTGGCTCGGTATTGATAGTCGATGCTCCCGACGCTGAGGCTCTGGCTAGCCCACCGCTGGCAGGATAGTTGGGGAGTGGCCTTGGAGGGGCTACTGGAAAGGAGCTGGCAAGAGTAACAGACATTTTGGGGTCAGGTTTTAGTTATTGGCGGGCAATTAGAAAAAGTAAGGGCTAAGAAATAATTGGTTGTAACTGCTTGTAGGTGTACTGTAGAACCGGGATTGTCGCGATAGCTGAGATGTCTTTGCTGTGTTCTAGTCTCTGCGATACCTGATGTATAAGTATTGCATTCTCTTGTTAGCATAGCATATACATGGGGTTTAGTCCCAGATCTAGTATTGCCCAATAACGGCATCAGATTAAAAATAAAACAACGGTGGGGTGGATGTTATTTTGGCACTTGAGGCGCGTGAAGGTGCGCTTTACATTGGGCGGCGTGTGTGATTCGGCAAGGGGCCCGGTTCTCGTCGACTTTATGGAGTTTCTGGAAGCTCTGGGCGGTCTAGCTGGTCGGGGTGGCCTTTAATAAATGCGTGTGGTGCTTGGTGTGTGTAAGGCCAGTTCCAACCCGGCTGGATCGGTCGGACGGCGCGAACAGAACAGTTACGTATTTCCAACGAGATCCAAGAAAGTACAGCAGCTGTCTCTGTCACGGTGTGGCGTTCTAGAGTAGCCAGGGCACACTGGAGACAGGCACATGCTGGCTCGTTACATGTACCATGCTAGCCGTTGCGCTTCTGTGGCACGGTGCGGCGTTCTACAGTAGCCACGCACACTGCTGAGACAGGCCCCAAATGTTGCTTCGTTACGTGTGCTAGCTAGCCATTTGTGGAGCATGGGGGAGTGCCAAGGAGCATGTTCAGGGACGAGCGAGAGTAAGAAAAGAAGGATCTCATTGTCTTTCTTGAGCGAGGCCCTTCGGGCCATGCTCAGGTTATATATGCTCCTGCTCCTGAGCGCGAGCCGCCATACGGCTTGTGCTCGGGAGTAGCATGTCGGCATGAACCCTAACCCTGACTGGCCTGCTCAACACCATTGTACTTCTGTGGCACGGCGCGGCGTTCTACAGTAACCAATCACACCGCTGAGACAGGCCCCACACGTTGGTCCGTTATGTCTGCCAGGCATTGAACTGGATTCATTGTTTTCCTCGGCTTTTGCGCTCACCTGCAACTATTGCTTTCCCGATTGCATCAAATCGCAACCCCTCCCCCATTTCACTCGTTTGCTATCGGATTCATTCTATAAACTTTAGCTCCATCAAATCTTCTTCCTGCAACTCTTACGCATCTATCCGCCACGACCTGATCTCCTTTCTTTCGCTCCATCACCAATATGCCCTCGGCAACTCCCACTTCATCTCTCCGAAACATGCGCCCACGTTTTGCTCCGTCCAATCCACAGCTTCCTCCCTCTGTCCCGCGGTTTTGGAATCCGCCACAGGATGCGGAGAAGCCAGCCTGTCCGTACCAGGAGAGGTTTGCAGTCGAAATCCAGCGTCACCTTCCTCCGCCGCCCTTTGGCGATCCCCAACACGGCCCAGGAGCATGGCGCGAACGAAGTGACGTCGAACTTTACTCGGCTACCCAGACTGAGGTAGTCATGGCATATCCCCCTCTCGAACGTGAAAACATCTCATCGTCGTCTCCCGCACCCACCGCCACCCTTACCATACTCAGAACTTTGGCTGTGGCCGACGGACGAGGCCCTCAGCTAGTAGTTTGCTCAGTCACTCCAAAGAATCTTCCAAAAGTTCTTCCGCAAGCACCTTATGAGGCCGTGGCCAAGATCTTTGATCCACTCTACTACTCCTTCGAGTGTAAGGAAGCGGCACACGTGCCCGTTAATGTCGCCTTGGAGGCTGATATCCACTACACACACGAAGCTGCTGCGTACGATCATCTCCACCGAGCGGGCCAGACCGGTTTGTTTGCCCCAGAGTACTTTGGCTCTTGGACATTCACCTTGCCCATCACGCACGCGGGAAGAAAGCTAAAGCGGTCTATTCGCCTGGTGCTCATGGAGAACATCAAGGGGCCTAGCATCCGGAGCGTTTGTCTTGACACAGTCGCCTTCTCAGGCTACACCGAGCAGGATCGTCTTGACATTTTCGCGAAGGTGCTAGATGGCATTGTAAGACAGCGGCACGCCGGTGTTGACCAGCGGGATCTGGCCTCACGTAACGTTATTTTACGGCCCAGCTACTCACCGTCTACAGGCAATAAGCCGCCCTTGCCCCAGCCTGTCATTATCGACTATAACACAGCTGTTGTCTTCGAGCTCACTCGCCTTGGCAAGCGCCCATTCCAGCTCGCAGAACTTCCAGAGAACCCCATGCAAGTGTTCTGGAACACGAGCTTCGCCGATTTTCAGGGCTGGGTACCTTTAAGATGGGATGGCAATGCTCAACTTTGCCAGAAGTGGCTGAAAGAGCGTTTCGGGGGAAAGGCCGCATCACAGTATGCGCCTTTGAGCAGCAAGCTGGAATTCGCAAAATAGGTTACTTGGAAGCGCTTTATGGCGCAAAGGGGCGGTTTCCGGTTTAACTATGTGGAAATTATTAAACGCGTTGAATTCTAACTCAAATCAGATGCTTAACCGTGACGGGAAGGAAATTGTAACAAGCCCATAAGCAATGCTCTCGTTAGATAGTAAAATTTTCAGCGCCGAATAACCAGATTGGCATTCCCTTCCACGATGAGAAATGTTACCTGGTGAAATAAGTAAGAAATGGAACATTAAGTTATCTACTATAAAAAAGAAATTTTAGTCACGTATAAAGCTACCAAGTCGAGAAGTGCTCCCGTTGTACTCTTCCCGGTACAAAGACCATGGCATCGAGGTCCAAAAAAGCATTCTTTACTCAGCGCCCCAGAGGCGCAATGTATCAAGCCCGTACTGCCGCTTCCTTTCGTAGCGTGCATGACGATGCATCGGGAACGGCGGGTCATGCCGCAGATCGGAAACGATCTAAACACAAATATAGCCGTGTTCTAACGAAACCCAACGGACATTTCTGTTTCAGATGGCACCCTGTTTACGTGATCCAGCCAAGGTGGGTAAATGGCGGGCCGTGAGCGATTTCACCAGTCTACACCACCTCCTGATGCGATTGTGGAACAACACGCAGCATGCTAAATTTAGAGTCATGGCTAATCGCAACACATGGTATTTAATATTCCAGAAGGCATCTCTTTTTAACACCACACCAATACATACACCATCAGCTTCTCCCGAATCATCCAACTTTATCTTCAAGCCCATCTCCAGACCAACAAGTCAAAGACCGCCGGACATCAACACTTACTACATCGTGTTCTCGTTTCGCATGTCACCCGCAGGCCTCACTTAATTCACGAGCTGAGATCCGTACCCCCAACTTCACAACAACAAAAGATGCCACCGAACACAACCGCTCCTTCCAAGAATATGCCTGTCAGGCAGGCGGCGGCCAATACCCAGAAAACAGCAACAACAACCGCAAAGAAACCCAAGGGTGTGTTGAAGCAGCTCTCGCCTCCTCCCAAGCTGCCGGCGGGCTGGAAGGAGCCGAAATGGCCCATCCCAATCAAAGTTAGGAAATAAACAATAGATGGAAGCATGCGTACACATATATCTTATTTAGGGTTAATTAGTAGCTGTCAGAATATCAGGGGCAAAGGAGATGAAATCTATGAAGATGCTAGGAATCGATAGCGGTGGCTACAAGCCAGGATAGACAACCACACAGAAGTAGAAGGGATCCCTAGATGTGGCAATGAGAAATACTTTGGATAGCCTAAGGACTTGGGCACCCTTCATTTCCGCGTTATTGTTCAACGATGTGTAGTGGTTTCGTATTTTCAACGGGACGAAGCAGCTACTTTCGACTAGTCATTAGGCTTAGGTGATGGCTATGCCAATGGGTGATGTACACAGTTGTTACAACCTGCACCGGGAGTAGGTACAGACTGCAAGGCAGTACGCCAAAGGTGAAGATGACAGGGTAATCGAAGGTTGTGGCAAGCGTCAGACCAGGGGTTCATGTGACGGTCCTAGAAAAGGCCCGGCAATGGCACAGGTTATCCGAGGATTGGTACGAAAAATACTAGATTGAAGAGTGTAAGAAGGAAGAAAGCTTCTTCAAGAAGCCGAAGGCTTCCTTACAGGTGGGAGGTTTGAATGCAGTGCGCACAGACCACTTGCAGCATTCCACGCAGCTATCTAATCTATCTATCTTATTTCATGTCGCATGACATGTCACAACCTAGGGTCGTGGAGCAAGATAGGGTCATGGATCCGCAGCATGAATTGATTGGATGAGGGCCGGCCCGCAGGTGAGATACTGTACCGAGTACCTGGCTGGGACAAAGCGCCCCGCACTGTCGAGGTACCCGAAAATGGTGGCCCTGCCCTGCCAAATTCGGCACCCAGAACAGCAAGTTCTGTACTTAATCTGTAAATTTCCCTTTAATCATTTCTCTTCTTTTTCAGGATTCGATCTATTTACTGACACTTCTTCTTCTCCTTTATTGACCTAGGGAAGGAAGCAAACGGCACAAGGTTGTTTACATTCATTAAGGGCTTAAGTGAAGAAATTACCCCGGGAATAATCAGTGTATATAGACTTTTTTCTTCTTTATGTGTATATACTACCTGCCTAACTGTAGTGACGGTCTACTTCTATCAGATGAGCAAAGCAGATGCAACACACCGTAATCCGTATCTGTCATACTATTTTGACACTGGCCCGCTGCTACCGTAGACATTTTTAGTCTATGCATGTTATGACTACCTCCAGAGACAAAAAATAATAATAAGGAAAAAAAAGACCATAGAGCGCCAACACCGGGACTGCAGGGATGCCACTCATCACTGCAAGGCAGGAAATTCCGGCCGCGGTTGCCGCCGCCAGCGCCAGCTCCGAGCCACGTCTTAAGGAGGGTGTAATCATAACCACCCTCAGCGAAGACGACGACACCGGTAATGATGATGATTCCTATCATCACAAGGAAGAACCGGCAAGGTCTTAGCAGCCCCGCCACCGGCACTATGTACCCGAATTACGACCAATTCAGGTACCTGGACAATTACTTCCCCTTAGCATAGAACCCAAAACCAGGCGCGAAAGAGATTCGTGCCGGATACGGAGGGCTCGAGCCCGGCGCGGTTGTATGGAGGGCACATCAAATTGCGTCCGGCGCGGATGGATGGACTCCGAGGCGGATTTGGTTCGGGTCTGGAGGGGAGAGATGGCGCGAGGGTGCTGGTCAGGCGAGGGAGATGTTTGCACAGCGGACGAGAAGTGGGAATATACTAGGTATGGTGCATGGGATGAGGAAGGGGGGGAAGGAAGGCTGATTTGTTTTACTAAAAGCTGCTTTGTCGTACCTAGGCATAAGCCACGCTCAAGGTCTACAGGTTCACAGGCATACTCGTACACATCACAAGGCATTCCAAAGGCATTGATCTACGGCCACGCGCATTACAAAAAGGCACACAAATGGCAGCCTGAATGGAAGGCAGGTGGCAAGTGACAGGTATGGGAACCGACACTCTGTTTGCGTTAGATGTAAGTAGGGGAGATCCGGAAAGCCACAGCGGAGAAAGTTCCGTCGCCGTCATCAAATTAAGCAAGGAAACTAAGGCAGCCTCTCAGCACCAACTACAAATCCAGATTTATTTCTTTTGGTTCCGATGGGTTAGTCGCCGTTATCAGTCAAATAGATCACGGGTTCCTGTCAATTGAGTTTTGTAGGAGATCTGCATTACTCGAATGGAGCCACCCCGGAAATGAGGGATGGCGGCGATGGGACCGGCGAGCGGACGAGGAGGGTGGTGAAAAGACGACTCAATAAATGAGGTTCCATCCTCTTTTTCTCGTCGCCGAGTTTCATCATCCAGAACATTGTTGTTCATCGACAATAGGTATGGGGCTCGTGGAGTTCATCACCCGTGCGGTGTCTATTCCAATATCTGCTCTAGGTGGTGTCTTTTCCCATCATCCCTCTCTTGAAGTGCTCAATACCTCATTAGAGGTCACACCTCCCACCGAAACTCCGTGGCCTCCATGGCCATCACATCCCCGTGGCTGTCCAGGTCCATACAACCCTAAACTCAGACCTGAAGACTGCCAATACCCAGGTCTTCAACGTAAAGGGTTCCACGGATGTCACACTAGGAAAAACCGAGGATGTTGGCAATCAACTCACAACAAAAAATGGGACATTAACACCAACTATGAAGACAAATACCCAGTGGGGATCACCCGAGAATACTGGATCATTGTCAACGAGACCCTAGACCTCTCCCCCGATGGACAGAAAAAGATTGGCGGTGTCACCTTCAACGGCACCTACCCCGGACCTCTAATTGAAGCATGCTGGGGCGACTTGATCAAAGTCCACGTTCGAAATAACTACAAACCCAACGGCACAACAATCCACTGGCACGGCATCCGTCAACTCCATTCCAACGAAATGGACGGAGTCAATGGAGTCACCCAATGTCCCATCGCCCAAGACCAAGTGTTTACTTATGAGTTCCGCGCCCAACAATACGGCCATACCTGGTATCACAGCCATTATTCCCTCCAATACCCAGACGGCGTCGCCGGCCCTTTAATCATCCACGGTCCAACAAGCGCAAACTGGGACATTGACAACGGGCCAATCCTCATTTCAGACTGGATCCACGACACAGCTTTCCACGAATATGAATGTGAAGCATACCTCGATACCTTTCCTCACTGTAAAAACGGCAACGCACCCCCTAAATCAGACAACATAGTAGTCAACGGCATCGGTACCTTCAAACAGTCCAACGGCAGTTTTACCAACAATTACTTCCGGACTACATTTATCCCAGGCAAAAAACACCTCCTCCGTCTCATCAACGGCTCCACAGCATCCAGTTTTGTCTTTTCCATAGACAACCACATCCTCACAGTTGTTGAATCCGACCTCGTCCCAATCAAACCCTATCAAACTGACTCCCTCCTCATCGCAATCGGCCAGCGCTACGCCGTCATAGTCCACGCCAACCAAAAACTCGCCAACTATTGGATCCGCACAACCCCAGCAGCAGGCTGCAACGCATTTCGCACAGACAATATAACCGGCAACTTCACCCAAATCAAAGAAACAACAGCCCTAGTAATTTACAAAGGATCTCCCCTCTTACCTTTTGGAGGAGCTTACTCACTCAAACAACCCAACATTTCAAACGAATGCATAGACGAATCAATGAAATCCCCTCAGGTTCTCGTTCCTGTCGTGGAGTTTAATATCACACCCGCGGAAAATCGAATAACTCCGTTTACGGCTGCCTTGGAAGCAAAAGTCAATCCGTTTTTGTATCCAAAACTTCCTTATGCGCACTGGACTCTTGCGAGTGAGAATTTGACCAGTCCGCTTTGGTTGGATTTTAAGAGGCCGACGATTTTGCGGCCGAAGGAGACTCCGAAGAATTCGCAGATTGTTAGATGTAATTTATTTCCTTCCATTTCCCCTCCTTTTCCTTTCTCTACCATACATACTAACAGATCTTAAGTTGACCAAAGTAAAGGATTCGTTTACATGGTTCTAGACGGCACAT
This sequence comes from Podospora fimiseda, assembly GCA_033297215.1. NCBI lineage: Eukaryota > Fungi > Ascomycota > Sordariomycetes > Sordariales > Podosporaceae > Podospora > Podospora fimiseda. Next base: position 469,727 of record MU865292.1, on the reverse strand, counting down.
TTCTAAAACCGAATTCGGATTTTATTCAAATTCCTGCAGGTAATAAACAATCAATCCTCTCACCCCTTCACATATATATGAAGCTAATGAAGAGAAAAAAGCACATCCAATCCACCTCCACGGCACAGACTTTGTAATCCTAGGCCAATCAACAACAAAATGGGACCCTGAGCTCTCTCCAAGAACATACAACACGAATAACCCACCTCGTAGGGACGTGGCTTTCTTACCTGCGGGTGGATATTTGGCTATTGCTTTCAAGCCTGATAATCCGGGAGCTTGGTTGATGCATTGTCATATTGCTTGGCATGCTAGTTCTGGTAAGTCTTTTTCTTCTGCTTCTTCGTTTTCTTCTTTTCGATACAACCATGACGATTTTGGTGTGTAGTCTAACCAAAGCGCAAAGGATTGGCACTGCAAATTGTTATCAGACCGGATGATATGCCCGGTTTCAATGGAGATTTATCTAGGATTGTCAAGGGCTGTAAAGAGTGGAAGGCTTTTGATAGGGTTGAGATGGTTGAGCAGACTGATTCGGGGATTTAAAAGGGAGAGAATAGCTGGACCGGTATTGACTTTTTTGGGAAGGTAAAAATCTGTTATAAATTGTATTTATAGATATGCGGAATGTACATATATGTAAATAATCATCTTGTAAATATATATACGTTCACGCCGATATTTCTTTTTTAACATCAACTCTCACTCATTCCCAGCTGTTATGTAATATAAAATCAATCAGAAAAAACTACTATCAATAACCGTACGTAGGTGCCCTCCCGTATGCTAATTCGAATCAAATATCAGAGCCGGTGAGGTACTGGGCGAAACATGTACGACGTCCTCCATCTTCTTGACCATTTCAAACAGCTGAGTGTCGAATACCTCAGTAAAAAAGGCTTGCAGATTAATGTCATAAAATTCGTTGTCGAGGAAGATTCTCTTGCTCTCCACGGTAACAGCAAGTTTGGCATCAAGCTGATGTGGCTGCTCCACATTCACCAGCTGATAGATCTTTTCGTAGAACTCCTTGTGCGTAATAATCAATAGGGCGATACTCCAGAGAGCAAGGTTCATTTTCTGAAAGCTGAGCCCAGACTTAAAAGATTACGAGCGATGCTCCATGTGCGAGATGAGGTCAAAGCTAAGCGTTGCCCTCTCACGGCTGAATGTGATGTTGCTCAAGTCTCGAGCGCCTATAGTCTTTCTGATGTTTGCTTCGAGGTTCACTAACAAAGCCTTTAGCGTGTTGTCCGTCTCTTGTTCGAATAACTCGGAAATCTTTTCGAACCGCTCGGATAGATCGTTGACTGTGACAAGGGCTTGGAATAGGGCTTGTATTCAAATCAATGTAATAATCTGTTATGGCCTCAAAGGTCTTTGCCTTCCTACAATCTGAACTGGAAGATCAAGGCCTACTTATACCCGTAGAAGCCCTTCATGGCTTCCACTGTCTCCTGGGTCCTTCACTCAACCAGAGGCTTCCTTTGGGCTTGGTCATGATTTCTAAGAATGCGGGTCTTCTGACTCAGAGGTCCTACTGCTTCCTTCACGCAGATCCATCCCGTGTCGCCAACCTTCCTGACCAAGCATCCGTCAAGATGCAGTGCTTCGGGCACCTGGACGTGCAGGAGTCGGCCGCCCATGGGAGCCCTACTATATTGGTAGGCTTCTGAGGCTTCTTGGCCTGCTTGTTGTCCTGTTAGCTGACCTGGCACACTGTGAGCGATTCAGTCATGGAATGCCGTGTGACATTGACATAGAGATACTTGGATATGTAGAATCTTGATTCTCTCATCAGAAATCAGTGCGGGCTTAAATGAAGCCCCAGCAATCCCAGAGCTATCCGGTGCAAGTTGGTAATGTCAACTTCAAGCTCAGATTCCGTTTCACCCTCCAGGATGTCCAGATAATATATCCTCTCGTGATTTATTGCGCCTGCGCCCATAGCAATAGCCCACTGCAGATATCTTGCACTCGGGCTTGGCCGTTGCTTGAACACAGCGCCACTGTGGTGAGCTCTCAAAGCCGTCCGGCGGCTTGGTGTAATTCGACTTGGCCCTCTGACTTCAAATCTCAGATCCAGCACCCGCTCTATTTTGCCATCTCCGCCCCGAACTGGGAGGCATCCGACAGCTAGCCAAAAGAGCTCGTCCAGCGGGGTAGGATCATGAAGGGCACTTTCCTGCAAGGTATCCGCGTGAGGAGCGAAGCAGAATTCATCGAACCGTGATTCATCGGTGCGGAGGGTTTGTCGCCACCAAATGGCACCAGTGATGCCGAAAACGTTGGCGGCGGTTTTGGACCGTCCGTATTGTCTCTGTGAATAGCCTGGCCGTAGTTTGCACCGTCACTGCTTCGCCACGGTCTTCTCGGTGGCCATATCAACCTCGCAAACCAACAGCTAGGATTAGAAATCGATTGACCGGCAGCCAGGATCTCTGCTGGCGAATTACCAAGGGATCTTGATGGTCAACTTGACCGATGTAGAAACCTGCGAGATGGGCAAAGTTTACCCACCCCGTTGACGAGATTGGCAGCACAGCTCGGGCAGGACCGAGTCTGCTGTAATGGAGTCCTTCAGCTTTGGGCCGCCTAATTCGTTGGGCAAAACATGAAGCACGGGTACTCGCACGCGGCGCAGGTAGAGAGAGTCGGCGATCTTGAACAACTCTTGGACGTAGCCCGTTGATCCGCTGTCAACTTTTCTTAACGCCTGCTCGCGGTCACTTTGAGCAGACTTGAGCGCTAAGTAGGGGCCACCAATGCAACAAGAGCGAGCAGAACGGCAGCCCATGTGCCTATTGCGGAGACAATATCCACCGTTGAAGGGCCATCATAGTCTTTGATAGCAGGCAGATCCATGATGTTAGCTTGTTGGCGCAGTGTAGGTAAAAGCAGATAGTTGTAACAAGAAGAGCAAGGTGAAAAGATGGAATGCTGACTGACCCCGCAGCCAAGCAGCCACGATGCAGGTGCCTAATCAGCTGAGCTGCAATAATACTTTTCTTCATCTCTGACGAAGTTCCTGCGCAATGAATAATCTGTCAGATCTTGGTTAGCCTTGTGGTCTTCATTGGTCGACAGAATTGGGAGGGCAAAGCAAAAAGAAGTAATAGAAAATAAATTGGCGGGAGAGGAGGAAGTAAAATACCAACTTTAAAATGCAGAAGATACCGAAGGGTGGGCTATTTTGAACCCAAATTTTTTCGCCAAAAAAAGAAAACAAAAAAAGAAAAAAGGGGCAAGAAATAAAAATGAAACAAAGAACAAAGTTACTAATGCTGACGATGATGGCACCGAAATGCTTATTCACACGTTAAAGTAAGGCGACATGGACAAAACCATAAAACACCATCTCATTTTAATTAGGTGGGAGGCAGGCAGTTGCCAACTTATCATCAACAGCTTCTGGTATTTCCCGCTATGGTAACCTAATCATCATCCGAGAATTCATCAAACCCCAAATCAGCAAGCCTATCCGCCTCAGCATTCATATCCCTCGGTTCACTAAACTCCCACCCCCGTTTTCCCCACTCCTCCCTCGCCAGCTTATCAGCCTTTGCCTCATCATCATCCTCATCATCGACTCCCCTATCCTCTTCAGGATCACCCGGCCGTCGAACACCTTGAGACCAAGCAAAGAACTTTTCCGGATCCCACATCTGCTTGATTTCCCTCAACTCATCCCGATTCTCCCCAAAATAGGCACGCTCATGCGACTTTGTGGGGAAATCCCGATCAGGAAAGTTGATAAACGCGGCCGTCCCATTCAACGACAGCGGTCGAAGCCTTTTCTTCACGCTGGCCAAAAACATCCTCATATCCCTCTCCATCCACTTGTCTTCCCATTCAATAGTATTATTATTATTATTGATCTTACACCGCTGGAGGCGGTGCCTCCATCCCTATGGGATATGCGGTCCCTCTACAATTATTTACACGCGTGAGCGAACTCAAGTGCAGACTGTGTACCGAATTGGTCCAGCAGCCAACTCTGATTCAATAGTAACATAAGCGTGGAACACCGTCTTTCTCCAGAAAAAGGCCGAATCCGTCGGTTTATTTTCCGTCGCTTTGCCTCCAGAGTGAATCCAGGTGACTAGAAAATTAACCTATTCTCCTTCAAACTCTTGTCGAAATGTTGCCATCCGCTCTGCGATGGCGGCGGTTGCCTGTTCAATGATTCTCTTGTCGTCGTTTGCAAAACAAAAGGAACTATACAACTCGTAGCTCTTGTTCTTGGGATAAGCTCGTTCCATCTTTTCGACCCATTGACTTGCGAGCGATTCGTGCAGATAACGAGTCGACTTTTCGGCGAGAGCCCTTCGTTTCAGCTGCTCTTTCAACTTGAAAAGTTGCCTTTGAACGGTGGTTTCGCTCGATGATGATTCAACTTGAAACAACTTGTCAATGGTTCTGTTGTAGGTATCCTGGCTGCCGTCAAAAGAAATAGTGAACCTGATAGCGCCTTTGTTGTTTGATTCTCTAAGATCACATATCCAAGTCGTGTCAATGGTCATCTGCCTTGGCCAGTCGATGAGATAGAAACCGTTCATTATCTTGAGGGTATCATTGGTAAAGCCTCCTTCGGGGAGCCATCGATATCTCCCAGCCACTACCATTCCGTTCAAGCTGCTCAGCTTCTGAACGCTCAGCTTCATCTGCACCACAACGCCAAAGTTGGCACCGCCAGCGCCTTGAAGAGCCCAGAACAATTTTGCTTCTGGAGAACCCGGTTTGGAATCCTTTCCGACGGTGACTAACTTTCCATCGGCGGTTACAATTTTGACTTCGACGAGCGTGTCACATCCCATTCCAAAGCTGCGAGTAAACGGACCAAGCCCACCGCCGAGGATAAAGCCGCTGACTCCGACGGTTGGACATCTTCCGCCGTTGATGATGTAGCCGTCGTGTTTTCCAATGACGAGGGTTTCGTATACCATGTCCCATTGGCATCCGGCGTCCATGGTGACCGTCTTGGAGTTCATGTCTAACAAGACGTCTTTCATGTCGTGGAGGTCAAGAGAAATACCGACGACGGCGGTTGAATGACCGGCGTAGGAATGACCGTTGCATTTGATTGTGACCTTGAGGTTTCTCTGGCGGGCTTCGTTGGTGATGGTTTGGACTTGGGTGGCTGTTTTTGGTCGGACGACGCAGTCGGGCCTTGAGAAGCGATGCAAGAGGTTTGAGCTGGCGATGGCTCGTCTGTGCTCGGGGGAGCCTCCAATGTCCAGCAAATTCCTCGCCAGGGCAGCTTCCTTTGCCCATGGCGCAAAGTCACTCCCTCGTTCTCTTCCACGATCCCTGGCAGCACATTCTCTGATTCAGTCCAGCCTATGGTTTCAAGCGCCTCCGAGCCAAACTAAATTCCTCGACCCCAATCCTCCCTCATTCCGTATTATACACCTCCGCAACCTCCAAACATCCCTTCCTTCCAGAGCTTCTCCTTCTACCATCGACCCCGAAACTGGCCTAACACCCCTCGCCAACGCCGTCATCAACGGAAACCCAGAACAAGTCATCCAACTCCTAAAAAATGGCGCCAAACCAAACGAACGCCTACCAAACGGCCAACCCCCCCACCTGCTCGCCTCTTTCCTAACCACAAAAGAAGCACCATTAATCACCCAGCTTCTCCTCTCAAAGCTTCCTTCAGACTTTATAGACGACACCTGCGACGCAGCCGACAACAAAACCCCTCTAATGTACGCCATTGAACGAGCCGCCAACAGCAAATCAAACGCCGACCTCGAGATTATCAGAATGTTAAAAAGAGCCGGAGCATCCTTAACCATAAAAAACGACGACGGGTTCAACGCCAGAGAGGTTGCAGATAACCTACCAAAAACAAACACCAGAAAAAAATCAATCCTCAACGCCTTGTATCCCGACCAGGAAGAGTTGGACCGCATCAAACAGACAGAGTATATATTGACCTTTATTCGGTTTTGTTTTTCTTCGGTAAATGAGATTTTTGACGGGGCTTTTAACCGGTTACCTGGCTTGGACATCTCCGAGTCAAACCCAACCACCAAGCAGCAAGTCAACAAAACAACCGCAGCAATCACCGCCGAGCAGTTTATAAATAATGTTGATCAGTACGTCAAGGAAAGACGTGAGCTTGCCGTATATTTCGGCAAGAAAAATCAGGACTTTATTCCTCTGCTCGTCCGAAAGCTAGTCGATCTTGCAAAAGACTCCGAGTCGAGTTCAAAAATCAACTTGTATCAACACGTCCTCTTCTGCGGTAAGTTTTTGAACTTTTCTATATAGTTCTCTTGCTTTCCCACCACTGACACAATTCATAAAAAAAAAAAAAAAACCAGACGACAGCTCATCAACCAAGCGAGACAACCGCTGGGACCTCCAAACCAAACTCATCCAAAACATTGCCCTAATCAGCACCCCATTTCTTCCCTCCAGCGAAGGCATCGCCTTGCGTTTCATCAACCAGGGTCCTGCGCTAAATGACAACTCGTGTATTTTTGATTTGAGGACTTTGGGAGAAGTCATGAAACTCATCAGCTGGGTCCCAGACAGCAACACAGACCTCGGCAGCAGTCTAACCTCAAAAGTATTAGACCCTCTAGTATATCAAAAACTTTCCCTCAGAGCTTTACAGCGACCACTACTCATATCTATCATCACCGATGGCATTCCCGATACCAACAACAACAACCAAAACGGACTGGAAAAAGCCATTATAGAATGCGGAGATAAGTTGGTCGAAGCGCAGTATCCTAGAGACACCGTCAAGTTCATTATTGGTCAAGTCGGGAGCGCGAGATTTGCTACAAAGTTTTTGGAGTCGTTGAGAAGCAATGAAAAGATTACCGAGGTTTCGTTTATTCTTTCGGGTGAGTCCATAACCCCAGCTACATATTATCATCTTTTTTATTAGAAAAAAAGAAAGGTCACTAATAAGCCAACCACTGTAATAATTTAGACAAACTCGATGAGAACCTGAGGGATTTATTCGACAACAAAAAGGAACTAGATCGATGGGTGAGTTTTTGACACTTTGACACAATACTTCTGATCTGAAGAATTTTGTCGCTAACTATTCAATTAATTTCTTTTCTCCAGCTACTCATGACCTTAGCCAATCAGATGGACAGGAATAAATTGAGATTGAAGTAGAATAACCACTAGATATAACTCTGGAACTTGTTGATGATTTTGCGTTTCCCCCTTCCTCCTATTCGACACTGAGTCTGCTTGGAACTTGTTTGTGCATCAACCCCCGCCAGGATCATCAAGCCTTTTTTTGTCTAACCGCCGGCTTCATTGTGGGAGGTAATACACCGCATTATGCATGTACGAAGGGGCAACCTCAAAAAAAAAAAAAAAAAAAAGAAGAAAAAAACGCTTCATGTATAACTTTTATACACAAATCCTAAATCTACAAACCGCTTTTCACTGCCCAACAATAAGTTCATCCCACTTCGCTTTCTTCCAAATCCACATCTTCTCTTTCCTTGGGTTCTCAGTCCACTCCTTTTCAACCTTTTTCCATATCTCCAGCCAATCCTTTTTTTCCTCCGAATGTTGTCCCTCTTGTATCTTCCACGGCTTCTCCAAATCATAATGAATTACTTTAATATGCTCATTCCTACGCATTTCTGCCCAAGTGTCCGCATGATGCTGTGCAAAACTCAACCTCGCATCAAACACCCTCAAATCCAGAATCCCTTGGGTATTCTATTTCACCCTCAAAACTCTCTCAATCTTGTGATGTTTATTCCATTCCCCCTCTCTAAAACTCCCAAATACGTCAGAGTTTGGCTTCAAGAAGATTGTCCCCAACCCAGAAACGCTTGTATCATTCTGCAAAGGCTGTTTCCACCACTCCAAAGCTTCAGCGAAACGGTACGGGCACACCGCCGCCCAATCAGGACAAAGACACCTACAAGACGAAATTTGAGAATAACCAAAGGGAGTCTTGCACGTTCCATCAATTCATCCACATTGCGAAGCACCAACTGAGTCGTCGCCAGTAGAACAATCAGTTCTAATCCGGTTTGGCGCCAAGCAAGCATTTGCATATGTTGTCTGTAGACCTTCTCCCGCTCTGCCTCGGCTTCGTACCCGCACTTTGGGAGGCCCCAGAGTACTCTAATACCGGCCACTTTGAATATATTGAAGACCACGCGGATATGTGGTGGTGTTAGCCGCGTCTGGATCCCCTTCAAGCAAGACGTACAAGTGATATCGGCTTTTGGCTTGGCGGAGCGAGTAATAAAGTGCTAGAATACCTGGGACTTCATCCATCGAGACGTACGGGACTGCCCAGATCTTGGTATGTGTGACAAGGGCATGTATAATGGGCTTGGAATAGGCTTATATTCAAATCAATATAATAAACTCTAATGGCCTCAAAGTCCTTGTCCTTCCCTCATTCTAACTGGGAAAACCAAGGCCCTATTTATACTCGTACGGGTCCCTCCTGGGCCCTCGTACTTCCGTGGCCATTCCTTCTTTCCGTCGGAGGCCTTCCTCAGCTCTGACGATTACAAAGAGAACAGTCATCATGACTCGGTGGCTTCTGCAGCCATCCTGCAGATCTGTCCCGCGTCGGCGACCTTCTTGACCAACCATCCTTCAGTATACTGGTCATCGGGCACCTCCTCTTGCATAGCATAACCCTCCTTCGGCCACCCTACTATACTGGTAGGCTGTGGAAGGTCTTTGGCATGGTGGTTGTTGTGTCGGGAGGCCGAGTACACTGTATTGGATGCTGTCAGCGGGAACCGTGTGATAGTATGTGGCTCACGGGGGACATTACCCTGCCAGGATTCGCGAAAGTATATGTTGGGATCGGTGGTATTGATGATGTCGGTGTATTCTTCTGCTTCAGCGTGCATCTTGTCCATGAGGTCGAGGGCTTCTTGGGCAAGGTTCTCGTCGGCGACCGCCGGCGGGTCGTCAGAAGAAGAGAGGGGTTCCTGTTGAGCGGTTGTCTGGGATGATGCAGAGTCCGACATGGTTTCGGGCTAATGATTATGGGAGCAAAAGAGAAGATAAGATTGGTTTGGGTATGCTGATGAAACGAATATTCTCGAATGTTGTTTGTCTGTTGTTGTCGAGTAAAGAAAAGTGTGTGTTTGGTTCAAAGTTTTTTTGCGGGAAATATAATGGCCAGACATGTTGGGTTACCAGCCAAACAACTTACGTCATTGAAGCGAAGCTCCAAAATGACGTGATTTGAAATTCTGTTGAGATCTATCAGGAGTTTCTCTCGTGGCAATGACATGGCTTTGGCTGCCTTTCTGCGCATGAAAACATTTAAAGAAGGAACAACACGGAGGTGCCATGGAGTGCCGGAATGCCAGGCCAGTCAGCCGTCACCAGGAGGTAATTATCAAAAATGCCTTTATATTATCAAAAATCCTTCTCTGTTAAAGGGTTGAAAAACCACACCCACAAACCACACTATATACCATATGATGGATCAAAGACACAAGAAACGTTTGTGGACCGAAAGTTCACCGTACGGGTACCAAAGGAAGGTGTTAATTAAATTGCTTACCCCCCTAATCAGAAGTGGCTGAGTCTATTCCTATATATAAAACCCCCCCAAAAAAGAATGAATCCACCCTCATATTACTGCTGCAAACCTTTTCCCCAAACCCCCTAATATATATAAACACCCACCTCCCTTCCACTTCCCTAAGTCATCACCCACTCAAGTTTTACACCCATCAGGACGATTAGACAAACAAAAACAGTACATCCATACCCAATATTTGCATCATACGCCTTTCCCGATTTTTTCCATCCACTAGGTTCACAACACGTGTTAACGACTTTATCAAGCGCGGGCCACATCAACCAGCCCATGGTCTCTCCCACATTATCTGCCCAGCTCGCGCAAGCTCTTTGATTATTAATGGAAATGCAAACTGAACGCGGCGAGTTGGGGATATAATGGTCTCGGTCGTCTAGGTATCGTCGGATGAGAGTAACTGGTCCGGATAAGGGGACGTTGGCGGTGTAGCATGGGGTGAGTTGCTACCGCAGCGGCGGGTTAGCTTCTGTCACACGGCATTCCATGACTGAATCGCTCACAGTGTGCCAGGTCAGCTAACAGGACAACAAGCAGGCCAAGAAGCCTCAGAAGCCTACCAATATAGTAGGGCTCCCATGGGCGGCCGACTCCTGCACGTCCAGGTGCCCGAAGCACTGCATCTTGACGGATGCTTGGTCAGGAAGGTTGGCGACACGGGATTGATCTGCGTGAAGGAAGCAGTAGGACCTCTGAGTCAGAAGACCCGCATTCTTAGAAATCATGACCAAGCCCAAAGGAAGCCTCTGGTTGAGTGAAGGACCCAGGAGACAGTGGAAGCCATGAAGGGCTTCTACGGGTATAAGTAGGCCTTGATCTTCCAGTTCAGATTGTAGGAAGGCAAGAACCTTTGAGGCCATAACAGATTATTACATTGATTTGAATACAAGCCCTATTCCAAGCCCCTACCTTCAAGCCCTTGTCACAGCTTCTTCGGGAATTTTTCGGAGATTGTTGTAGTGTTTTTGGGGGAAGAGGCTACCCAGAAAGTGACGATTGCGTTGTTGTCTAGGATGAGGGTCTCGGTGAGGATTAGATCGCCTTCTTGGATGATTTTATCTTGAGGTTGGATGATGGTGGAAATGAGGTTGAGTTTGGCTGAAGGATCGGCGAGAATGGGGGTGGCGAGTAAAGCCAGTAGTGTGGCTGAGGACTTGAAGTTGAAGAACATTTTGATTTTGAATATTTGTAGTGAGGGGTGTTGAGCTGATATGTCTCAAATAGCGAGACCAGATGGATGTATATACTTTTTTTTGCAAGTCAATCTTCACGGACACCGTTTTCACCATCACATGGTCACAATGCAATGAACATTATGTATTCATGGAAGGATGTGATGAATCCAATTCTAGCTAGCCAGGCAACCACGCCAAGTTCAATATCCTGGCCATGTGAAGGGAAAAAGAGAGGAAATACAAACATTTGGAATGAATATGTGTAAGTTAGTAACCAAAATATTCGGCGCATAACTCTTGGTCAGCTCGCCAAGTCAATCATACCCCTAGTAGGAACGTACACAAAATCCTGCCAGAGACTAACAACCCAGGATATCTTTACCAACAATCGAAACGATGTTACAATGGACTAAAAGTGTTATTATTCAGAACTAGCTCAAGGATTTCCTTTTTATTCTCTGATTGAAACGGAAAACAGGTATATCCGCTTGCCGTCGAGACTCATATGTGCACATCCTGCTATCTCGTTCTCGTCACTCAAAGTCCGTAACTATTTACATATCTCATGGGTTCTCCAAGTTCTTTTGCCAATGAGAAAGGGATAGCTGGACAGTAATACCGAAAAGAACTTTTACAGGATAGTCAGTCGTAAATGCCACAAGTGCGACGAGAGTATCACATTGACTGATAACTTTATAGAGACCTGTAAACAATATCCGCACACTAAACCCTTGGCTATCCATAAACTTCTCCAAAGGTGTGACTGTGGCGGCGTTCGGGTCTTTAAATACCGTCACCTCGTAATGACAAAACAAGCGCTAGCAGGACTTGTAAAATCAAGAACAAGAAGGAAAAGAATGAGAATTATATATATATATATATATATATATTAATATAAAAAAAAAGAAACACAAGATCGAGGACTTATGGAGTGTTTGTTGTTGAGGCTATCACCAGGAGTTTGATATCCCTTGGTTCAACACCATCAAATTACCAAACTGTAACCACCAACTGAGGGTATGTTGCTACCACATCACATTTTGACAATTCATCAATTGTGCACGTTTTAAGGCTGTCATCAAACCTCCTTATCATGGCCTCCTTTACCCACAATCATGTGACAAACACTGGACCATGAGGAATGAGACTTCTCCAAAATACAAGCACGCGATCTTAGACATCAAACACATCAACCACATTCCAATTCACACTTAAACCACACATAATTATGACGTAAACATTTTTACTTCCGTCTACCACAACAATAACTCAAACATATTTACACGAAAAAAGTAAAATATCCCCACACACTGCATCAAATCATGCATGCAACTCTTGTTCCTTCATGATCAAAAAAAAAAAAAAAAACATCCATACAACCAGGTTGTATACCTCAAAAATTCTCCCCCAAACGTTAAAACCGTTTTTAATGCTTCCCCTAAATAAAACCACCCCAAAACCTCCCTCTCAAAATAATTCCGGTAACAACCAATACTCCAACAAAATCCTCCTCCTCTTACCTACCCCACCACATTACTCAAAGAAAAAGAAAGAAAAAAATCGAAATGTTGGTATCTCAAACAAATGCTGTAATAGTAGTGGCGATTTTGCTTGCTGAACAAGAATACAGAATGAAGAAAAAACTGCGCGTAAAAAAACGAAACGAGAATGATTATGTACTGAAGAAGAATCGAGGAGGTCGAGGAGTCGAGTCGCGTCGTCGTCATTGACGGAATGCAAAAGGTTGAGTGGAAAACACCGTTGGTTCGTTCGTACTACGCCCACCCCAACTGCTCAAATATCGTCTTTGATTCCAAATTGCTCAACCCAGCAACACCCAAAGCCCTAACCTGGCTGCTTCCCCTAAGAGCAGAAATATTTTCTGGAATCTTCCACCCTTCCTCCTCGCCAATGACAAACAAATATCTCTTCCCTTCCTGATCTCTAATCGTCGCCCGGATGAGATGAAGTCCCCTCAATTTCCACTCGCCCCCACTGTTATTAGCTCCAGCAGCTGCTGACGCAGTAGTAGTAACGCCTCGACGACAGGTATCTTTGCAAACACGCGAAAAATCACTCAAATACTCCAAAGCCTCTTCTCCAAGCAACAATTTAGTTGCGCCCCTCTCAGCCGTCCGAGAACTTCTCGGCATGGTCTTAAAGAAGGGATGGTTCGTAGGCATAGCACCCGGTGTGTTTGAAGCAGTCGCAGTCAAAGCATGCTGAGGACACCATACCTCAATGTGCTTAACAGTCCAGGCCTTCACGTCCCACTCCCTCTGCGCGACACCGCGAACATCGTCATCGACAAAAAGACCGGCACTGTTAATTCTCAAGATCAATCCGTCCGTCACCTGACCCACCCCAGAAACGAGCTGCTGCGCTGGAGTTTTGGAAAACTCATTCAAGTACGCGTATACCCCCTTCAAAACAATCTTCTGAGGATCGTTTGTGGTATACGGGCCTCGATTCGACGGCGGAGGGCTCGTGCGTGCAGTAGACGCTGAGGGTGCCCATGACGTGTCGGAAAAATCCGAAACCGACTTTTTGCGTGCCTTGTTCTTTGGCGTGTCGTACGGTCGATACGAGTATTCATCTGCTACACCTGTTGACGAACGTGATGCCTGAGGGGTAGACGGCTTGGGGACTGGCTTTGGAATAGAGGTGGTGGACTTTGAGGCTTGCGGAGTGCTGAAGACAGGCTTTGTTGGGGACGAGGGGAAAGCATGCTTGGGGGTTGGTGGAGGCATAGAACTCGCTTCAGAAGGGCTCGGAGGACTGGGTGGTCGGCCATTTGGCCACATGCTTGTCTTCTCACCACTGGAGTAAGCATAGGCGTTGCGGGTGCGCTCCGCTGTCTCTGCTGCCTTTTCCTCCTCTGCCTTTTTCAACTCTTCTGCCTTTCTCCGCTCTTCAGATTTCCTTGCCTCTTCAGCACGCCTTGCTTCGGTGGCCTTTTTGAGATCTTCGAGCCGTTTAGCGTCGGCCGCTCGCTTGGCCTCTTCGGCCTTTCGAGCTTCAGCCGCCCTTCTGAGCTCTTCGAGTCGTTTAGCATCGGCGGCCCTCCTGGCCTCTTCAGCCTTTCGGGCTTCTTCAGCCTTTCGGGCTTCTTCCGCTCTTCTGCTGTCCTCAAGTCTCTTCAATTCAGCTGCTCTTCTGCTGTCCTCAAGTCTCTTCAATTCAGCTGCTCTTCTGGCAGCCGCGGCTTCTTCCGCAGCCTTCTCAGCTTCTTCAGCTTGCTTGACTTCTGCGGCCCGCTTCAGCTCCTCTAGTCGTCGTGCTGTCTCTGCTGTTCTTCTGGCTTCTTCCAGCTTTTCTGCCCATCTCGCTTCATCACGCTTTCTGGATTCTTCAGCCTTGCGCGCCTCCTCAGCTTTTCGGGCCTCTTCTGCTTTTCTCGCCTCCTCGGCCTCTTTGGCTGCTTTGGCCTCCTTTTCTCTCTGGAGTCGCTCCTCGCGTTCCCGTCGAAGCTTAGTAAGACGCTCTTCACGTTCCTTGCGCTCTTTGGCTTCTCGGGCCTCCTTTTCTCTCGCTTCCTGTCGCTCCTTGTCAGCTTTGAGACGTTCTTCCTCTCTTCGTCGAGCTTCTTCTCTCTCTTTGGCCTCTCGTGCCAATCGCTCTCGCTCAAGGGCTGCTCGCTCTCTCGCTTCTCTTTCTAATCTCTCACGTAACTCTCTCTCTTTTTGTGCGAGCTCTCGCTCGACTTTCTCTCTCAACTCTTTCTCGATTCTCTCCTTCTCACGCGCCTCCTGTGCTTGTCGCATTCTCTCTTTGGCCTCACGTTCTTTAGCCTCTTTTTCCCGCTTCTCGCGCTCCTTGGCATCACGCTCGCGCAGCTCCCGCAACCGTCGAGCTGCTTCCTCCTTCCGCTTCGTCTCAGCCTCCCTTGCCTTGCGCTCCTCTTCTCTCCTGCGCGTCTCCTCTCGTGCCTTCTCCCACGCTCCCTTATAAGGGTCCACCTTTGGCGGGCTCGGCGGAGCTTGAGGCGACGGCGGGGGTGGGGCCTGCTTTGGCTGAGGTGGCGGCTGTGGGGTTTCCGGCCTGGGTTGAGGCTTCACTTCAGGCTCAGGTGCCGGTTGAGGCCGTGGCTGGCGTCGAGGAGAAGGCATTGGCTTTGCTGGAGATGAAGGTGGCGGTTGGACGGGAGTTTCTGGATGAGTCTTGGTTTGAGGTTGAACAGGAGTCTCTGGACGAGGCTTAGCCTGAGGTTGTGGTTGAGGCTCCGGCTCAGGCTGAGGCTGAGGTTTCGGTCTAGATTTTTTGGTTTTCGGTTTCGTTGTCGGTGGTTCTTCCGGTGGTTCAGGCGGTCTTGGTGATGGCTTTGGCTGCGACTTACGCTCGGTCTCTGGACGAGGATTAGCCTTGGGCTTCGGCTGTGGTGGCGGCCGAGGCTGCTCCTCCCAGGACTGACGTGAGCCTCCACCATCCCTCGGTGTCTCGGGTCGGGATTCATGAGGCGGGGGAGGTGGAGGAGGCGGCGCCTGGTTCCGGGTAGGCTCGGGGCTGGGGTTCGGGGGAGGAGGAGTGTACCATTCAGATCTTGCATCATTCCACCTATTTCCTGATCCCCCCTCGCGATTTTTCTTGTTCGCCTTGTTCTCGCCGAGTAGCATGCCGACCAGGAACGCAATGACCAACATGATCAACCAGACCAAGATTGTCAAGACATTGCCGGTGTTGGCGAGCAGTACGAGAATGTAGTACATGAGCGGACGCAGGTTGAAACCCAGTATGAGGGTGCCGATAGCAACACCCAGGCCGGCAAAGAAACTGTTCGTTTGAGTCTGCAGCGACGGCAGATATAGAAAGCCAGCGCCGGCAGAATGGTCAGGAATGATGAACACATCGTACCGGCCATTTGGTAATTCTGAAGAGCTGCCGCTGGTTGTCTTTGGGTTCTCTCCGTGTGGAGGTGGGCGCGGCGGTTGTTGTGCCATTATGTGACGAAGCACACCCCGCGGGGCGTCCAAAGGTCTTGCCTATGCTCGTGAGGAAACCGAAAGAAATAGTGAATTGGAAGTAAACGAAATTCTAGTGGTATCTTGAAGTAGCCATGGAAACTGTAAACCCTGGGAACTGTGAGACAGGTGGTGTTAGCTTTCGTCGGAACTTTTGGTGTTGAGTCGATGCGACAACAGGTTGCGCGCTGATGAAGAATGCGACAGGAAAATGGCAGTCGCAATCGCAGTCGCAGTCGCAAAAGAAGAAAAGGTTCGATCGAACACGACTTACCAAAGATAAAAGACACCAAGACTCCATTCGTGAAAAGAAAAGGACCACAAATAATTTACAACGTCAATCGCAAAAGGAGAGGCGACGTTTCGTGTTTGTCAAGGTGGGGGAAAGGTGGTGCAAGGAAAACCGCACACTGCCTTTTGAGCTATGAGAGCTCCTTGAAGGGTCGTTTATCGTTTCTCGTTGTCGTCAATTTTTTTGAAACCAAAAAGTCGTAAAAATCGAAAAGAAAAAATGACCCAAAACCAAAAAGTCGCAGACGGCTTTCTCGCTTCCAATCGAGAAAAAAAAGGTGGCCTCAGCAAGAGAAAAATGCAGAGACCAGGGCAGGTTGCAAGTTGTGTTTACTTTCGGCAGGCGAAAGAGAGAGAAGAAGGAGGGTGGGCGGTGCTTTGGCAATTTGCTTTCCCAAGCTGTCAAATCGTCCAATCATGATCCCTGTCAATGTATGCGCACAGACTAAACTGCCAAACCATTGGTCTGTTTTGGGGCATTTTCTCACTGCCGCCACAAGCAACCCCCCAAAAATTCCCCCCTTTTGAGTCCTTTTGCGGTTGCATCTCTCTGCCGTCCCGCACACCCATCGGTTCGCTCCCGTTCGCCAAATTTTGATATCAGAATATCCAATCATTCCATCTTTTGTCAAAATCAATTTATTCATCTCGCGATCTTTAGGCCGTGTGTCCGTCTCCGAGATCCCATCCAGTTCCAGGTTTCAAACCGTTCTTTCAGCTTCCACACGGTCCTCTCCCCTCCAGCCAAGCTGTCAAATTGGTGTTACAAAGGACCCTGAAAACAATAGCATACCACCACAAGACCAGACATAAGCGCCACCAGTTTTAAACTTTCTCAACGGTCATCACCACTGTCACAAGCACCGGACTGTCGCAAACTCGCAATACTCTCCCACTTTACGCTTATTCCTCAATGATTGGTCCATTCAAATCACCCCAAAAAGTGCATTTTGGAGGGGCTGGCACACACCATTTGCATAAAACAAGAAGGCTGGTGGTGAACATCTCCACATCTCAAAGGCCAATCCCGGAAAGCATTGCAACACCAGCCTCCCCCGCGTTCTCCGTTCATTCCCCGTTCATCCCATGTGTCGAGAGACCTGTCATCCGTGCCTTTGACCTGCTTCCGAGCATCTGTCATCCAAAAAAAAACTTGGGATGAAATTCAAGCTTCGGAGAACAGCGAGATTACCGTTTATAATATGCTTACTTATGAACAATGGTAATAACAAGGTATCCGTAAAGGGTGACTGACTGTTGGGGGTTTTTGGACAGGAAAACGTTGCCGAGCAACCAGCCTCACATCCCCCTGTGAGGTGACGTAGCCTCCCCGCCAGCACATCCACCCCACCCATCGTTTTCACGTTCTGTGCCGCTTCGAATGCAGCCTCGTTTTTTGATTCGTGATTTTGGTGCCGGCAGTTTTATACTCGGATCCCAAAAGCGAGAAGATGCATCTGTTTGGTTAGAGGATAATAACGTTGATGCTGATCTGGTAAAAAACAAATTGAGGAACACAGCGAGACATAGGTACGCAGTCGCAGGCAACAACAACTTCATCGTCATCGTCATCCCGTTCGGCTCCTCCGGTCCGTTGATGACGATCTGTATCACCGTACCACAAAATCCACCCCCGGCAGTTTTAATGCGTAATTTTGGGGATACTTAGTTACTTTCTCAACGGTTTTTAAGCCTTAAAAGAAGAGAAGAAAAAATCTTTTCCCGTTGTCTGTCCCTAAACAGCATCAGTTTGCATGTTCTACACAGCAGTCAAACCTATTAGTCCACATATAAATAAATAAAAACGTAGAATATGGGGGCTCAAATCGTCTTCATATGCACTGGACACAACATGCACAACAGATACCGACTACAAAACAGACAAGGAGAGGGAAACACACATCCGTAGACGACTTCAAGTATTATAATCTACAAACATTTCCGCGAGCACGTAAATACAGGAATCATATCATCTAAATGGTGTATTTAATCCGTGTCACGTTTCAGTGTCTAAGGGTTATCAAGCACAGCCAAGTATGAATTAACCTTCAGAATAAACTTGTCACACATACACATTTTATTGATCCATCTTGTTGAGAGGGAAAACGTATACAGAGATAGACTCGTCAACATAAATTTATCAATAAAACCAAAAAAGAATATCACTCCTCGCCATGCCCACCTATATACATATCAGTCCGCCGCATTCATCATTAAATCCATTCTTACTGCTCCATGTACTCAGCAAGTGCCAGTTAAACCTCAACAAAAGCAAAAAGTCTACCAATCCCAATGTTAAAAATCAGCAAACCTCCTCTTCCCTCCTCAAGGCTGAAGCAAAAGCATCACCAACTCAACAACCCAAACCAAAGCAACAGATATCCTCCCAAGCAACCATTCCATCAAAGCATACCCCTGAACGCCCGCCAAAACGCAACGAACAATCAGGAGCAGCACAGCATCGATTAAGCCGCCTCCCGGTTGGTTTCTATTATTATTGTCTTCTTGATGATGATGAAGATCTACCTTGTCTTCAGAAGAATCAGAAATAGCAACAGTAGTGACACTACCCACCTCACTGTTACCATCATCTTCATCATCGTCATCAACCCTTCTTCTTCTTGTTGTTGTCATGGAAAAGAAAGAAGTCAGCGAACTAGCATAGCTAGACGCAACCTCCTCCCTTGACCTCCCAGGAGACGGCTCACCCCGTCAAAGCCTCTTTGCCCTATCTTTCGCAACTCCCAACTTGCTCTGCACATGATCCACATCATCATTCAACCGATCCAGCATCTCAATATGCCGATTAACTTCATCATTAATCGCCAAACCCATCTCCTTTTGCCTCCTCACAATCTTCATCAAAGCATCAACCTCCTGATCCTGCTCAGCCATCGTATCCCTCTGCAGCAACAAGACCCCATCATTATCCAACTCCCTCGTCCTCTCAGTCTCAGGCAACGGAGCACCCAAAACTCTTCCTCCTCCACTCCCTCTATGCACGCCCGAAGAACTCGAACCACCCCCTCCATTCCCCATCAACGCAGCCCTATCACTAGCACTCGCCACCCCTCTCCCCGCCCCTCCCACTCCCACTGACCCCCCACCAACAGCAACCACATTCCCCAAGCTAGAACTCAACTTATCCAACCCATCCCTCTCAACCCTGGCAGCAGCCAACAAATCCCTCCGTCTCCTCAACTCCCCCTCCCCAAGTCTATTCCCCGACTTCCCATCCTTCATAACCTTCAACCCTTCCCCAAGCGCACCCAACAACCCCCCAGCCCTAATCAACGCCCTCTTCGCCTGAGCCCCAGCCTCCACTCTCCCCCCATTATCAACCGCCGCGTCCCTTCTCCCAAGCGCAACCCTAGCCTCATGCAGCGTCCCCTTCATCTCCCTATGTAAATCCAACCAAGTCCCCGGATCACTCGCAGCAGCTAAATTCGCCTCTCTCAATCCAATAGCAGGAATCCCTCCTTCCATGCTTAACCCCGAAACAGATTCCCTGCCGCCAGCGGGGAGGTTTAAAAATGCTCTCCAGGCGGGTGTATCGCGCCATCTTCTGTCCGGAGGCTCAGCGATGGCTCTCAGGTAGGCTTCTAGTCCTTGGCGTCGGTTCTCTGTCAATTCGGGGGAGGAAACGGTTGAACGAAACCATGATTTGGACGGGAGGGGAGCAGGTGGTGGAGAGCCAACTAGGGAGGTGAGGGCGTTGTGTAGAGCGAGGAAATCGTTGTATCTCTTTTGGACGACGAAGGAACGGAGTGGTAGACGGAGGGTGATGTTGTAGAGGGTATAAGATTTTGATCCGTCGGCGGGAGTGGAGAGTGATGTAGTCGGAATCGAGATTTCGGCTGGTGGTGCCATCTTGGTATCGTTTGTGTCTTTGGGAAGATGAGATCGGGTGAGTTGAGAGTAGAGTATCAATTTCAATTTCGTGTAAAGTTGTAGTTTGTATGTTGGAGGCCTGAACTTCCTCAAAAAAGCCCAGGTTCGGAACTTTTGTCAATCAGTCGGTCGTTGTGGGCGGCCAGGACGAGTTTCGGGCGGCGATCTGAAGTGTGCTGGGCGGCCAGCAGCGGAGTTGAACGGAGTTGAACCCAGCTAGTACAAAAGAAATCTGATAACCGATTGCTTGCTTGGGAGAGTGTAAAGTATATATAAACAAGGCAAAGAAAAAAAGATGATGCTTGGGGTATCTCTCGGAATTTGAATTGGAAAAACAAAAAGTAAAAATGTAAAAAAGGGTTGGCAATTGTTTGGTTGGGGGAAGCTTTACCAGGTGCCTGGGCGCTGGGGAACGACGCCGCTCACGAGGTCACTGCTTGGTGGTGTCATTGGATTGCTGCCGGATCGCGGAGGGCCCGTGCTTTTGGGCGTCTTATGGGCGCTAAAACCCAGCCACTGGGATCTTGTCATCTTACACAGGATCCCAACCTGGTGATGATCTTCAACCTCCAAATCCAAAATCTTCAGAAATTGGGCATTTTGACAAATTACTGTATACTACGTAACCAGCCAAGAATTCAGGGTCTTTCGGTTAGGCAGTAATTCTGCCGCCTCCCCGTCTTACACATGCTGGATTTCTCGGTTCCAAGACACAGACAACGTCAAATGGAATCCGCCTTATTTTATTTACTCGACATGAAAAAATGTCAAATTGCTAAGAAAACCCCATCAAAGTGGGCGACAAGAAAGCACACATATTCTAAGTGCTAATGGTGGGGTATAGAGGGAACAACTCCATACCAAGATCAACCTTTTTAGTCTCATTACCAACCGCTCCCAAATTCCATATTGCATTACCACACTTTAAAGCTTTCCTCATTTTTCCTCCTCCCTTCCTCAGAAAGTCTCCTGGTCGTCGACCTGCTCAGACTCGGGAATCTCGAATCCCTCCTCTGTCGAGTAAAGAATGGTTTGAATCTGCTTGACAAGACCATCCTCTGCCTTTTCGAGCTCAGGGTCCTCCTCCACTGCCTGCTGGACGAGGAGCTCAATGTCACGCAGCTTGCTAAAGTAAAAGTCGCGCTCTCTCTCGAGCCCGATGACCGTCTCCTTAAGGGTGGCGTTCTCCTGCTGGAGAGCAGCGGTAGCGGGGCCGGGAGCTGCCTTGGCGCCGACACGGGGTCCGGTCGTAGGGGTCGTGCCGCCGGGACGTCTAGCAGCGGCAGCAACGCGGGGAGCTGCACCACCACCGCCGCCGCCCGAAGGAACTGGGGCACCCTTCCGTCTGCCGACAGCATCGTAGTCGCCGCCGGGGTAGTACTGATCCCAGAACTTCTTGGTCCACTGCAAAAACTCGAGGTTGTCTTGCATCTTGCACTTTACGAGCGACTCGACGGGGATGGATCGCTCGACATTGTGGCGCGTAAATGTATCTAATGCGGTGATTAATGCGTGTTTCGCGGACATGATCTCGGCGACGACATACTCTGCAGAACTTTGAAATTCTGTATATAAGCATATTCGCTGTTGACATTAAACTTGACTCGAGACATGGGAACGTCGAGGAAGATGCTGTCGTAAACCTGGCAGAGCGCGGCGCTGTTGTTGGGAACATGCATCGTCAGTTATCCGAATCGAACTCTAGAATGCGGGGGAGGGGTAGCCAAACTTACCCTGTGCCGCATTGCTCGACCTTGGTGATGTTGAGCTGCAAAAGGCTGTTGAGCCATTGCACGAGTTCTTGTCTGGTATACAAGTTGTGTCAGTGGTCGCTCGTCTGGTTTTAAGTCGCGAGGTCGGAGGTGGCGGGCGGGGGAGGACAAACCGCGATTCACCCATCTTGACGATCGTGGAACTGATTGTAAACACACGAGTGAGTGGGAGATACAGAGGGTTGACGATGTTACTCTAAATGTAAAAAGGGGATCGGATTCCGTATCGGGTGGGGAGAGGATAATATACGCGAAAAAGCGTTGCCAAACAAGAAAAAGCAGGCAGAAGCAAATCTCGCGGGCCGAACGAAGACAAGAAGAAAAAAATCCAGAGGAAAATACGTTTTCTTGTTTGGTACGTAAGGTCGGTCGCCGTTGATGTCTTGTGGTGCCTGGCTTTCGCTGTCTTTCGAAGGGGACCCAAAAAGTCGGGCTCTCGGCCAATCAATCTTGGTGGGGTGATTGGGCCAAGACTCAAGAGACTCCACCAAATTAGTAATGGTCTGTGCGTCACTGTCTTGTCAACTCTCAACTTTTACGGCAAGAAAGATGGCAGGTGACAAGGGGATTGGGAATGCCCTCAAATCATCCTTTTTTTCTTTTTTTCAAAAAAAAAAATCTTATCTGCGCGTATATGTAACTCATCATGTACAACCCCTTCAAGTATGACTATTCGATGGCCATGGCGCACCATCGCCGATATGGAAAGCCAGTATAACATAAATAGCCCTGATGATGGCGGTAGTCTCCTCAATTCCAGAAATCATTATTTCTTCACTTTACAACTCTTTTTCTCAGCGAACCCATTCCAATTCTTCGATTCACCATGTCGAGACAAACAGAACCGGCCACCATTTCTCGACAGGAGGTCATGACCTACATCGACGGGTTGGATCCAGAAACTTTGTTTCTACAAGCCTGGCCTGATTGGGATCCAGAAACTTTGTTTCTACAAGCCTGGCCTGATTGGGATCCAGCTGAAGCCAGGGCGTATTGGTTTAAAGCCCGAAATTATTCTGGTCTTTTAAGAGCTTGGGTTGTCCCTCACCTCCAGAGATGACCTTGTAGGGCTCCTCGTGCTCCAAGCTTCACTACGCGGAATGCGAACGCGTTATCCTCTCATGGTAACCGTCACTGCGAGGATGTCAGTAGATGAAGATGTCTACAGAGTCCTCAAGCTAGCCGGAATTTTCGTTCGCAGCGTTATAGACGATGATGTTAAAGTCGACGACCTTTGGACACTCGGGACCCGAAAACACAGCTTGCAGGGCGCTTATGCCAAAGGCAACTACGAACGCCTAGCATTTTTAACGGCTTTCCACCTGGTTGTCAAGAATATTGACGATTTGCTGGAATATCCACTTGATATTGAACTCCATTCTTTAATGTGCACATGCAGGGTCTTCAACGACCTCCCTTGTGTCTTGTGCGAGTGTTTCAAAGATCCGAACGACCGTTTCCATGTCACCCACCTACCCAAAAATGTCCCGTGGATTTTATCCATTAGGGTTATCTTGCCTCTTAAACCGCCGCCGCAACACTCTGATGACGCCGTTCTCCTCGATTGGCGCTTCTGCGCAAATCCATTAGCTGAAAGACATTACTCAGCAAATTGGGAGGCTAGAGAGGCAATAATGGTGTTCAATTTTGATGACATGGATCCGTGGAAGCACGGTACTCCTTTCACGCCGGGTTGTATCTCCCGAGGTGTGTGGTGGCAAGGCTACGAACAGTTGGCGCAATGGTGGACCACCACTACCTTTTACCACAAGCTATTGTGGGATGAGGTCGTTGTATCCGACCATGTTAATCTCAACGCCCCTTGCGTCTGCTCTTCCAACCAACAGGACGCGCAATACAGGGAGCATCGGCATCAGGGGCTTCGCGGCCACCTCCACCGCCGCCACCACCATCACCACCACCACCACGACTGACATTTCCCCCAACGTCGTCTTGGTTTTAACGGAGATGTAAAATGACCCTGAAGAGAAGAAGGAGAAGAAGGACCCCCCTCTCTTAACACTCACCTAAGACACAGTGATACTTATCCAATAATTATTTTCATTTTTTTTCCTCTTTCTTTAGAATCACCTAATTAATCAACCTAATTATCCAGCAAGAATTTACAGGACTATTCATTTTTAAAAACCCCGGCCTACTTGACGTACATATATATACTTGGTAGAGCTTTATTACACAAGTACTGTAACCTGAATGAGATCTGAAAACTGTGAATATAACGGAGGAGAGTCTCTCAGGAACTCCCCTCTCCCTTTCTCCTTACTACCCATTCTCACAACTGAGTTCTTGTTCAACTACATGTACAGCCTGATACGGCATAGTCTTGAACTGCTTTTTTCATTTTTTCCAAAAGCTAAATGTAACAATAGACTGGCAGGGATGGTTTGAAAGGCTAGGGGTTGATGAGGAAAAGAGGAGGTGAGGATGGCTGCTGTGATATAGAGAGAAGAATGCTTCATTTTGATGATGGTAATGCTGAATATTGTATTTTATTGAGGGATGTTTGTTGGGTCAGTAGTCGTTTTACTAGAGATGGTCGGGGGCTGGTGATTTTAAAAGGGTTGTGCTACTGCTGGTTTTTTGTGTTCTGGAGCTGCTAGACTGTCTGATCTGTGGTTGGCCCAATTGATCATCTGACATTCAACGGTCATAGGGATGCTGCTGCATTTTATGGGCAAAAGAGATTTGAGATTGATATTGAGGTTTTGTTTTTTAATTAATGAAAAGTAAACGCTGTAGATTGTATTTGATGAATAAAAAGGGTAAAATAACAAAAGAAAAGACTTTAGATAGTTAAGAGTTAGGGAATGGGTAATGCTGAATACGAGTTGCTGTTTATTATTATTATTATTCTTCTTCTTTTTGTTTAGAAAAAAAAAAGAAAACAAGAAAAGAAAAGAGAGAGAGAGAGAGAGAGAGAAAAAAAATGCTTGAAGCTCTCAAGTGTTTACAAGTACCCAACAAGTGCCTACATTTCTATTTATCAACCAGAGATTCTTCCACCTTCAAGAAACTCAGGTCCATCTTATATATATAGTCGCCAGCTCAACCTGAACCTAAGAACGAACCAACTGGACACTAATAACACATCTCTACTTCTTAAAGCCAACCGGCATCACCGCATTTCCTTCTTTCAATAAAAGAAGTACCCCCTAGAACCGTATCCCATCTAGCACAGATTTTTGACTGTCAGATGCCCCAAACACTATAAGGAAAGAAAAGGCTCTTAATAGATCCTCGAATACGGACGTATGTGCACAAATTCCAAAATGACGTCATTTTAGGGCTTCGCTCCATCAATTGAACTGATGAAACATGGAGTGCGGTATTAATTATTACACGTCAAATCATCTTGATACCAAAATAAGAGATATAAACAAGATAAGGACCCTTGGTCAACCGTTTCCAAAGCCCTACCTAACCCTCCCGTGCCTCCCTCGCCCCCTCCCTCAGCAGTGACGATCATCAACCCCTGAACCTTGTTTTGTTGGTTTGGCTTAGACAATCCCAAGAAACAGGTTCGATAAGTTCCCGAGGGAACGGAACTCGGAAACCGAACGGGACAACACATCGGATGGACCAAAACAATGCCCTTGTTTATTTTCACTTCCACGTACATCATTCTTGCTCCATGATCAGACACGCAAGCCAAAAAATGATTCCCTACCTCATCGCTTTGATACCCTTTCTCTTCATCTTTGGCAATCCGATATTAGACTTTCTCTCCGGCAGCAGCAGCTGTCAAGTGCCAAAAATACATCGAATTCCAAAACCAAAATTAAATACCGATTTGTTGGCTCTCAAGGATGACGATAAGACCTACCAATGTGAACGAGACGGGTATAAAATTCATGTTTATTCTAGAGAGCCTTTGGTGATATATTTTGAAGGGTTTTTGAGTGAAGAAGAGAGGGATCACCTTCTCAAGATCAGGTAGGCTAGCATCGTTTTTGAGAGTGTGAATTTCTGGCTGATAAGAAGTGTTTAGTGAGCCTCTGTATGAGCCATCCACCATCACGCACAATGGGGGTAAAGAAGTCAACCGAGACACAAGTGTCAGAGACTCCGAAGTGGCCGTTGTGCCTAGAGACGATGTGGTAAAGTGCATAGAAGACAGAGCGAGGAGTGTGCAAGGTTGGAGGGAGGAAGTGTGGATTGAGAGGTTAAGAGTGCAGAGATATGGAGTTGGGGGACATTATAGTCATCACTATGACTGGAGCAGCGCGATGGGAGGGTGGGGGAGGGTAAGTAGTTTTATGGTTTGGGTTGATGATGCTAAAGGTGAACTGGAAGGTGGCGGCACGGAGTTTTCGAAATTGCCGGGGAAGAACGGGAAATGGTGTAAGTTTCTTGATTGCGAAAGTCAAGGAAATGGGACGGTGTTCAAAGTTGCTCCTGGGAATGCAGTTTATTGGGAGAACTTTAGAAGTGATGGGACTGGGAGAGGATATGAGGAGACGTGGCATGCTGGGTTGCCTGTGAAAAAGGGGAAGAAAATTGGGTTGAACATTTGGAGCTGGGGGAGGATGGATTGAGGATAGGGAACTTTCGGGTAGTTTTGATGAATTGGGCTCTTGGCAGTTGAATTGATGCATCATTTGCGAGGCATCCGACAAGAAAACATTTTGCTTCCGTAATGCAGTGACGAGGCTGGGCGTCGGAAGGTAGAAAGTGACGCACGTCCAATTTCATATTGTGATGAGTGTTGAGATTTGCCGGGCTGAGTCACCCAGAAGCGGTCTGCAAATAAAATAAAAAAGTCGCGTGAGCATTTGCGCGTAATGCAGCCAGTGATTTTGAGCACATATTTTCCAGGTTGATTGAAAGCGCGGAAAGGAGGGCAGGCAGGATCATCAGGTAATGAGTCACTGGAGAGGATGGCGCTCGGTTGCTTCCTTGATCTAGATACTGCGAGACTTTGTTGGTTGTGCCCCGCGCTCTGCCTTTCGAAAGTTCCTTTTCCAGAAACTCCCAAATTGGCATTCAATCTGCCTGAAGTTGTAGGCTGCCAACTCGTGACGTTTTTAAGGCATCTTTTTATGTCGCGTCCTGATAAAATAGGCAAAGGGCTCTCGAAGGATCCAAAGGTACCGGCTTAACTAATAGGCATCCGGACGTGCTCGGAGGTCGGACCAAAAACCGTCCGCCGAAAGAGTCCGAGATCCTGGTAACCTGGGCGCAGTGCGGCTTTCCAGGCAAACAAGCTTTCTCAATCGCTGACGAATATGGTCACTGCAGATAATTTTGTTACACGTTCCAATTCCAAATGGGGAAATATGGGAGGATAGCTAGGACTCGATCAGATAAAACTTGTTAATAAAAGATAATGGATGGACGCCGCTGCCGACCCGGGCATCGCACTGGTTGAGATGCCGGTATCTCCTTTTTTTTTTTTTTTTTTTCTCTTTCTAGTTTCTATGCATCTTTTCCATGTCTTCCCCCGAAGCCGCAGCATCATCATCATCCGAACCCCTAGCATGTGTTAGCTGCCGTGCCCGCAAACTCAAATGTAAGACCACCGTGACCACCACGCCAAAAATGGAACCACAAGGTAGAATGACAGCTGACATTTCCCAAGGCGACCGTCAAAAGCCACTATGTTCCAGGTGTTCCAAGTCCGGAGGCGAATGTGTCTATCCGGAATCTCGGAGGAAGCCGGCGTTTAAGCGACGTAACGTTAGGGAGCTCGAGGAGAGACTTGGTAAGCAGCAGTCCAAGGATGAGGTAAACAAAGGTGGAAAACCCCTAACCCGTTTTTTTTTTACCAGCCCAGGTAGAAGATCTCCTCAAGGGCGTCGGCAAGTCGAGAGCCGGTCAGCCATCTGCTTCCAGCGCTGGCCCTTCTGCACCACAGTCACAACCAACATCTCCGGGCGGTCTTGGGGCCGAGTTTAACTCTCAAAATCTCGATGGATGCTTCTCGATATGGCCTTCCGATCAGGCATCACCGTGGCCCTCAGAGCCCCCTGCCCAGGATCCAAACGCTGCGTCATGGGAGTTGCTCGGGCTTGGCCAGTTCGAACGATTGCCCCCTACTCAGATGATAGAGGACCTTCATAATCATTACTTCGCGGCACAACAGCATTATATGCCCATCATTCACGCCGACAGCTACTTACGAGCCTTTTACTCGCCACCCCACATGCGCCCTCCCATGTGTCTTCAATACGCCATCTGGACGATGGCTGCAAATGGACATGATACCTACAAATGCTATCACGATGCTCTCTATAAACGGGCTCGCCAATATCTGGAGGCTGACGAGCTCAAGGGAACGGGAGAGCACTTCATCACCATCGGTCATGCGCAAGCATGGGCTCTGATCGCAACCAACGAAGCTCGGTGCATGCTGTTTACCAGGGCAGCCCTCAGTTCTGCCCGTTGCATCAGACTGGCGGGAATGATGGGGCTTCATCGACTGGATTACACAAATATCAAGGTGGAACAACAGATCGCACCCATGATTCCCGCGCCGCGGAACTGGATAGAGTTGGAGGAGCGTAGAAGAGTCTTTTGGGGAGCTTTCTGCATTGACAGTTATGCTAGCGTCAGCACGGGATGGCCAACGGCGATAGATATCAACACGGTGACCACACACCTGCCCGCTTCCGAGCAAGCATTTGCCAATGGCAAAGAAGAAAAGACGACGCCATTGCATCAAGGGTTCAACAGCCCGGACATTTCCTCATTTGCCGGCAAGGTCATCATGTGCTACATCTTCATCCAGTTGATGAAGCATGCCCATCGCCCCATGCCTGATGATCACCCTGAAGATCCCCACGGAGGTCCATTTTGGAAGCGTCACAGCCAGCTCGACAATACGCTCTCAAGTGCATTCATGTTTCTTCCCGAGCGGTTCAGACTCCCCAGAAACATTCGAGACCCTGTAGCCGTCCAGATGAACCTCAATCTGCACGCCGCAGTCATCTGTCTTCACAACGTCGCCTCAGAAAAGGCCGAAAAGTTCAACTTGCCCACTCACATCAAGCAGGCGAGCATGGCAAGAGCTCTGAACGCCGCCCGAGAGATTGCCGAAATCGTCAAGCAGACACATAATATCAAAGCCGGATACAGCCCCTTTATGGCGCTTTCTCTGTACTGTGCAGCTACTGCTTATATTTCCGAAGCCAAAGACAACCCGGCAGGTTTTGACTCTACAAATCTCGAGGCCATCATCAAGTGCATGGTTGGTGTAGGGAAAGAGCACGTCGTTACTCGAGCCTATCTCACCCAAACCATCCTGGAGATTGAGCGAACCGGGATCCCAGTCAACCTAGACCCTGATCTGATGAAATCTACCAAGTACGCCAACTGCGGCCATGGCATTCCGCTTGTCACGCATTCTTCTGTTCGACATCACATCCATATAACGAAACCCTCGTCTTCCTCTTCGACACGTTTGCCTCATGTCACTGCATTCCCTCCTCTGGGGATAGACGCTTGCACTTCTTTTGTTGAGGAAGGTATTTGTGAGGAGGACGAAGGAAACCCGCACGCAAGCAAACGCATGCGTACATCGGCTGGGTCTTCTTCTTCCAATTGGTCATTTTTTACCGACACAGGACCATCAGCGTCAGGAGGCTCAGCGGCTTCCAGACTGTTGGATACTCATACTACTATCCCTGCGCTGTTTGGATATCCGGGTAGTTGGGGGGAAGACACGGCGGCGGCGCGCAACTTGCCATATCGTACAGAACCACCGCAACCACCACCAACACACAATACAATGCCGACGGTTAAAGATTTCCCCACTAATTTAATGAATTTGTTTCTTCCCGATCCTACTTTTGTTGGAGGCGGCGCCATGTTTCCTAGTCTTGGAGAGACTCCTCCTCCTCCTCCTCCTCCTCCTCTTCCTAATGCTTCTTCTTCTTCTGCCGCTGCTTCCTCGTCTGCGCAGCAACAGCATCAGGGATTCGTCCCAGATTCGATACCATCAATGCCTAATATGAATATGGACATTTTCGACGGGTTGGGTCAATGGGAAATGACTGATCCCGATTCATTTTACGCCATGCTGGCTAATGTTTCCGGAGTTGATAATACGAACAATATGAACCCGTGGAATACCGGCGGGAGCAATAACAACAATAATAATAACAATAATAATGACAATGGTTCTGCTGGAGCTTCATCGTGGGGAGGAATGGGTTGAAAGGAAAGGGAAAGGAAAGTTTTTGTATGAATACGGTTTGCGTAAGATCAGCATCGGCATCTCCACACTGGATTGTGGACGGATATAAAGGATTATTTCGGATATTATGGGGATATAAAGGTCGGTCGGTCGGTATAGGGATAACAACAAGATCTCCCATAGAATATTTTGTATCATTAGGAAAACTCACCCTTATTTTGGTTTGGGATGGAAGGGATGGGATATAAATGGGTGGGATGTATGGTAAATAACACCCTCAACTCTTATTATTATAGTTAGAGAATTGGCTTGAAGAAAGCTGAAGGGATAAGATAGACATACATATCTCTCCCAAGAATATAAACATATAATCAGTAAATTGGGCCTCCTTCTCGGTATATACTAAACCACAGCCACCCCAATCAGCAACACACACCACAACCACCCACAAACTACAACAACCACATCGAATTTCACCATCAGCAAACATCCCGGAACCCGAAATAGATGCAGTTCCACAGTGTCAGTTTAAAATTAATTTTGTGTGATTTCTTTATCTAACTCTTTAAGGTATCTGACATTGCCATCTCATCTTTCAGTTTTTTTTTTTTTTTTTTTTTTTTTGTAACCAAAATATCCCCCACTTCAGTTCAGTGTTTTTTGTCATGTTTGACAAACCCGAGAGAGGAACAACAGGAAGTCTTTCTACACCCTTTTTAGGATACGTAAGACATTTATTATTCCCATCATTCCTATATTTATACCCCCAAGGCTCTTTCCCCCCCCCCCCCCCCCCCAAGCAGGCTCCTTATCACATTCCCCATAACCCATCCAAACGCTATACTCATCTGTATAAAAAGTACCCGATACGATTTCTAGCTTGCCAAACTCTCTCCAGCAATTACACGATGACAGTATCTGTAACTCTATATATGCGATTTCGTTTGCGGAGACAGATATTTCTTTATTGTTGTCTCTGTGATTGCAGAGATAAGTAGCTGATGTGTCGTTGCATTCTGTTCGTGCGCAGTGACCTCCTGGTGGTGCGTGGAACTTTAACCATCAGGGATAGTTTTCATGCTTGGAGACGAAGAGTTGGAGTTGGGTTTGGATGCCTGTTGACATTATGTAGCAGGTGGGTTTATCGTGGGGGTAAGGTGGTTCGTCATCGTCGTTGTTGGAATTTAGGGCAATAATTGCTGTGTTGTTTGTTGTCTGGGAAAAAGGAATGGGTGGAATGGTTTCGTTGTGATTAAGAGGAGAAGGTCTTGGATTGTCGGGAAGGGAGGAGGAGTGGAGGAGTGGAGTAGAAATTACGGAATGGAGGAGCGTGCCGAGTAGTATGAATGGAGTGAAGAGAATAACCATATTGGCAAGAAGTATGTATATGGGGGGTTTTTATTATGCTTTCAGTTCCTCTGCTTGGTTCGATGGCTGCTTTCCAGCGTTATTCTTGAAGAGGGCAGGTTTCCAGAAGGTTTGAAGTAGTTGTGAATCATTGTTGAATGTGGTTTCCCTCGAGTTTTATACATTCTAGCCTGTCCTTATCTACCTATGTAACACGGCCGTGGGGAAAATATGACACTTTCAGATGAACTTGGCATGCTTGCCGGTGACTCGGGAGGCGGGTCAACATTCAAGAGCGAAATAAGTTGAGACAGGATCGAAAAAGAAGAGCTTGACCGAGATAAATGGAGATGTGTAACCAAGTTACATACCTCGAGGCCTGATCCGGTTCATCATGATTACTGAGGACACAGTAAGTTCCAAAGTCTGACGATCAGTTAATTTTATGGTTCGATATGAAGAGAAACTTGTAGATATTTACCCGCAGACATGATATACGGGATATAAATGCGTACAGAGAACAGAAGAAATAACAAGAGATGAACAATGACAACACCTTTATAAAACGCCTCGCCGCTATCTGAGCTGAATAAAAGAATTGGGTTTTTGCTTTATATCCAAAAATGCTTATACTCCCGTCCCCTCAATCAAGACCCCGAAGCTAAGGGAAAAAAAAAAGATGCAAATGCTGTTTTGTTGAAATGTTGTGATAATGACAAGGAAAAAAATATTAAAAACGTCACTCCTCTTTTCAAAAAGCCCCCTTCCCTTCCCTTCATGTTCCCTTTCCCAAGCCAGCGCGACGCTCCCTTCCAAACATTAATGTATAATCCCATCCATTTATCCCCCCGCCAGCAAATCTCTAATATATCCCCTGTGTCCTGTATTGAAAGGTATCATAACTATTTTCTCATTAGCAAAACAAGACTTTTTTTTTCTGTTTCAAAAAAGAGAAGAACTCACAGTCGTGTATAATAACTTCCCAACGACTTCCCAATCAGATCAGTCTCAACAAACTGCTCCGCCTCATCCGCGCTCAGCTGAAGCTGAAACCTCTGTCTCAACGCAGCCGTCACCTGCGTAACTCCAGCTCCAAAGCACGGCATCTTGCTCTCCCGACCCATCATGGCAACCAAATCAATAATGTTATCCGCTGATCGTCGGAGTGCTACGAGAGAGAAAAAAGTCAGCAACCAAAAACAACAAAGCACATACCCAAGATCACACTCACCCTGAAAAGCAACCTTACAAAGCCTCTTAAAATCCTCATAATCCTGACTCCCAACTCCCCCAAGAACATCCACATACTCATGCGTCAACTTGAACGGCGCCGCCTCAAACCCAACACTCCCCGGCGAATTCGACAGCATAAACCCAAAGTCAATATGAATGATATGCCCCTCATTATCAATCAAGACGTTGCCGTTGTGTCTATCCTTCAGCTGCAACACGTACGAAATGACGCTATAAGCAGCCAAACTCCGTTTAAACGCATCGACTCCAGCCTTGTACCCTTCGCTATCCGGCTGACCAAACGCTTTGACAAAATGGTCCTTTAGCGTCGCAATTCTCCTTCGTGGATTCTGTCCAGATTCGACAGACGCCATCGTCAAACTGCGCTTGATAGAATGCAGCGAGACTCCGTTGGCGATTGTTTCGATTAAACCAGACGACTCTCCCGTAACCAAGATGCGCATCAATTTCACCCAGACAGGAACTTTCGCCTCGACCCAGATCTTATGGCACACCCTGATCAGCTGACACGCGAATGCTTCTTGCCGCAGATCAGACCCAGTTTTGATGATGACGCTCACGAGATCCCAATTCTTCATCCAGCCATACGGCGAAGACTTCCGGATTCGTTCCTTCTTCATCTCCCATGCCTCGCCAAACACTGCCGCACTTGGATCGTCTCGATCTCCCTTGCGCTGAAGACCACCCGTCTTGATATCGTTTTCCATCCTGTCGATACCGGCGTTTGCGTTGATGCTGGGGTTGACTGGACCTCCCTCCTCATCACCCTCTTCGCCATCAGGACTGCTATTACCTCCGTTGACAGATGCCGCGGCCGATGATGCCACGTCCGCCTTGGCAATAATGGTATCAAACGTTGGCCCTTCCTCGCCATTGATGTCAAAACTCTGCTCCTCCAGACTCTGCATACTCGCAATAATCCTAGCCCTGATAGCTGCCACCTCCTGTTTAGGTCGTTTCCCGCTCGTTGCGTCCAACTGGGCCAACATCTGGGATGCAGTTCGCATGTGGACTGCCAGAGCAGAAAAGTCCGGCTGGTCAACCGAGTTGTTGCGTGAGTTACCGAATGTGAGGGTCCGGGTCCTCAGCGTCAGTTGTGGTGGTGTTGGTGGCGTGCCCAGAGAACCTCCTGAATTTCTACCAGGAATGTCGTGGACTGGAGACACAGTAATATTGGGATTGGAAAGCCGGAGGGGTTGGATGTTAGATGTCGATTGGGCGCTAAACAAATCATCATCCATCGCTTTCAACATTGGTGAGGTTCCTAGATCACCCGACGCGGGCTCGAAGACACTATCTATCACAGGCTCCGGCGGAGGGGTTCTAGAAGCTGGGGCGCTCGGTGAATCTGACAAGTCAAATATCCTCTTGCGCGTTCCCTGTTCTGCCAATAACGTCGTGAGCAGCCTCTGATTGTCCTGAGTATCTGGATCAAAATTGAAATCATCTCTCAGAATCTCCACCATGAGCAGATATGGAACTTTCTCGGCGCTGTTTAAAACTGTTGCTTCTGCTGGGTTCAGACGGACTATTCGGTGATGGCGACTTTTTGAAGGGGATCCATCTACCAAAACCGGAGGGCATAATACGGGAATATCGACTTCTGCTGGCAAATCTCTTGCAATCAGAGCCAACTCGGCACGAAGAGCGCTCAGACGAGCTGGTTTTGGAACCACCACCAGACGATTCGAGATATCCTCCAAGGCCGTCAAAAAAGCTGTTTGGCAGCGGAAATAATTTTGCCTGAGAAGCCGTACTTTTTGCATATGTGTCATTTCGGATTGGGTCAACAACGTCTTAACATTGTGTGAGTGTTTCCTCGTGAGCATATCGTGAGGTCGTAGGCCTGCTGTTACTGGCGTGGTCGGCCTAGTGACAAGACGTGGCCGTTGAGAATCAGGGAGAGGTAAAGATGCCGAACTGAGTCGCGCCTCGAGGGATAGATTTTCAAGGTTTTCGATATGGGTTGGTTGAGGAGGTTCTGGCGCTGCTGCCGGAGCCACCGGTGCCTTGGACTTTGATGTACCTCCCGAAGTGCCTGGCCTTGACGATTTGTGTACCTTTGTCGGCGAGCTATGCTGCGAACCAGCCCGACTTTTCGAATCAGGGGCGCCCGTGATGC
Source organism: Podospora fimiseda (assembly GCA_033297215.1). NCBI lineage: Eukaryota > Fungi > Ascomycota > Sordariomycetes > Sordariales > Podosporaceae > Podospora > Podospora fimiseda. The sequence goes on along the minus strand of MU865292.1, from coordinate 435,191 downwards.
GACCATCTTTGGATCGTTTTGATCGACTAGTCGCCGAAGTAACCGTATGCGCCCTGCTCGGCAAATTCTTGTTCTGAGAGGCGCCCGGGGCCGTAGTTGATTCTGCCAGGGCCTCGATGACTGGACGGGGTTTTCTGGCTTGCGCAACAGCGAGAGCACCAGCCCAGTGAGTCAGACTGGGCATACCAATGCTCGCGAGAACAAGACTTCCCAGCAGCGTCACGGGAAGGGCATTCTCGGTGATCTTTTCATTGCTCCTCGTATCCGACACTCCAAACACGATATGCTGCACCTTGTTGTATACTCTTCGACATGTACTGAAGGCTTCGGTCTGTGGGTTCGACGAGAGATCGTGTAGGTAGGTCTGGAAAAGCCAGAAGGTAAGTAGAGCCGCCGTGACGGATTCCTCGCACAGGTCGAGTAGGAACTCCTCCAATGCCATCGACTCATTGTCGACGCTCATTATAAGGTGGCATAGCTGAGGAAGAAAGAACTCGATGTCCTCGTAGGGGAACTGGCGGAGCTTATTGCAGAGGACATAGTGTATCCCTATGTGGTCGGCATATCGTCTAAAGGGGGCCCGGGGCCGAGGCAGCGGTCAGCGACGACTTTTTGACTTTTTTTTTTGGAATTGCGACAGAGCTTCGAGAAACATACGAGAGGTATGACACGGAGAGGAAAGGATTCTGATTAAAGACATCGCTCTCGAGGAACCGCTGTAGCAAGTCCCAAGACATTGGTTATTTGGTGATGGGGCGGGAGGGGTTGTTTTCTTCAGGTAGAAGGTAGAATTTGAGGACGGATGAATTATATGTTCGGCACCTGTGTGAATCTGATTTTTTCATGCTCTCTCCGCGATTATTGTTTCCAGAATCGTTACCAAACCAACAAAATCCAGCATGGTGTCAGTGACAGTGTGTGTGGGTTTTTCTTTTTGTTTTCCCCAGGTCCCAGGTGCTTGGTTGCTGTGAGAGGACAGCCGATCCGAAAGCTACATTTGGCCAGTTCCAGGGGCTCACTCCGCCCTTGTTCGCCATGGGAGAAAATTCCCCACCTGCCGACTCTCCGGCTCGGCATGGGAGATCCACAGTATGCCGCAACCAGCTTCGTGCGGCCTGATTCTTAAACTGTAAAATATCAAAGTTTTTTGGATAATTTTTGGGATTTAATTTAATTTTCAAACCTGCACTTACCAATTGATCTGTTTAGCGTACCTGGTAGCTGCCACCAAAAAGCAATGCTGTGGCAGATTATTTATCCGTCATCGGCCCCCGTTTTGACCCCCTTTACGGAATACGTCACTTGCAAACCCTCGCAGCGGCATCCATGCAATCCCCCAAGTTACGAGAACTTCCAGAATATTTTTACTTTATTCTTTGTTATTAATAAAAATTGTATCGCTACAAAACCTTACTTCTACCATACAGATTGTCTCCTCTGTCGGTTCCATTGTCCTTGCTTTTTCCTTCTTTTTGGCTTCGTTCTCTGTTCAAAAAAAAGTCAGCATTGGAATTCTTCTCTTTTCATTCCTCAACCTTGAAGAAGAACACAAACTCACCTTGTACTTTACTCTCTCGCTCCCGTCCGGCATCTGTACAATTTCGTGTTGTATATGATATCCAAATGCCGGCAGCACCTTTGCCCAACCGAGCCAATAAATAGTCCCAATTCCCAACAAACTCGTCCCCAAAGTCGGTACCACGAAAAACGGGATGGCTTTCGCCTCTCCCAGCTTGGTCGGAATAAACGGCGCCCCCTGCACAAACAACAAAGAGACGACCCAAAAAATGGTCAATAACGGTGAGCTTCGGAACGTTGTCCTCTGTTCCGCCCATCGCTCCGAAGGCGTAAAGTTAAGGTAGACCAAGCCGGCTCCGAGGAACACCTTGATCCAATTGCTGCTATAAGTAAACACGTTGGTCGTGAACGTGTACACGTCCTGGCCCTGCGACGCGAGGATGACGGTACAGGTAATTGCCCAGTGCAAGAGAATAGCGCCCGATGGCGCATTGAACGGCCAATCGCTCGAAAAGAATCGGGAAAAGGGCAGCACACCCTCTTTGGCAAGTTCCTGCTTGACACGGGGCATGGCGAACGACTGCGCAAATACGTTGCCCAGGGCTGACAAGGAGATGAAGAAGGGCAGCGCCCTCGTGACGAAGGAGCTTGAGCCCCAAACGTTCTCGAACAGCTTGGCTGCGACTACTACTTTGGTGGTCCGGAGATCGTGTTTGTTCATTGCAGCAAACTAAATGTTTGTATAAGCATTTTCAATCCAGACATTACATCGATACCGGGAATAGGTTCACACTCACATAAGCAACATTAGCCAACACATACAGCAACGTCACAATCGATATAGCAATTGGTGCCGCCCTCCTCAGCGTTTTTGGCGCATTGCGCACCTCGGTCAAGACGTAATTCGCATTCTCCCACCCTCCATACGAGTACAACACTTGCAACAAGGCAAGCGCGTAACCTGCTGCGGCCTGGGTCGCTGTTTGGTCCCTAAACTCCTCCTGATAATCGGGACCATGGAAACTCGAAAAGTTGCTGGGTTTAGGGGGGTCCGCAGCCATGTTTCCTGCAAGCGCGGCGAAGCCAGTACACACAAGCAAGCTCAACAAGATGAGTTTAAAGACACCAAGGCCGTTGCTGAGCCAAATTCCCCAGCGTGGTGCAAATGCGTGGATGAGGCACACGACCGAGACGGCCACGACGGCGATGCCTCTGTTGAGCCATTCTCCCTCCTGGGCACTACCGGTGATGGTTCGTAGGAGATAAGAGCTGAAACTGATGCTCCCGCCGGTGGAGATGGCGAATAGGACGAATTGCACTGCAAAGATGCATGTTGCGAGGTATCGTGGTCGTTGGTATACTCGTTCGAGATAAACTTTCTCACCGCCAGATCGTGGCATCGCAGTGCCGTATTCTAAATAGACAAAGAGTCCGCAAAACGTCATGACGCCGCCCAAGACCCAAAACAACAAGGTCACACCGACACTGTTAATGTTGAGTGAGATGTTGGACGGGGTCGAGTATATGCCGGCGCCGACTACTCGGTTAATAATGAGGAACGCCGTCGACCACGTCCCTAGTTTCCTGTCTTCGGGATAGACAAAGTCATGATAATCATCTAACGACGAGTTGTCGGGTCCCCTTGGACTGGCGCCGCCACCTGATAACCCGTTGCTGTAAACGGTGGTGGTGCGATAAGTGCCATTTTCGTCGCTGACGACGGTTGCATCCGATTCCTTGTTGGCTACCGGCTGCTCAAAGATTTCTGGTTCTTGCATTTTGCGTTTCTGGATCTTGTCGTCCTATCTCATTTTCCTCAAAAAACAAATAGTCGGTCGAGTCTTGTGAGAGGCGGGTCGTCGCAGGCTCGAATCTTTCTTTCCCCTTCCTCTCAGCTAAATTGACCGAATTGATAATCAGGTCGGTCGTCGGTTTCGTCCGTTGTTGTCGTCGTCTTATCCTTTGGTTTAATTTTAAAAACGGGGGACAAACAAAATGGAATTACAGCCTCAGAGCCGAAGAGGCTCAGGCAAAAGACCTGATTGTGTGAACAGGTCTGCGCTGTGGAAGTGAGAGAGAGTGCAAAAAAAAGATAAAAACGGGCGGCGGCAATGCGCCTCACTTCATTCCCCTCCTCTCTTCAAACCTGCGGGCCGGGGCGGTAAGGGCCAGCGTTGTGTGTGTGGTCGGGTCCAGCCTCGTCACAGAAACAATGTGAGAAAAGAGGGTTGCAGTCTGGTCTCGTGCTTCTGGGACTGGGCCGGGGGTGGGAGGATAAGGTTGGATTTGTCGATGTGTGACAGCTCACTTTAATTCAGCGGACGGGGAGATAAGAAAGCTGATGTCGACGACGAATGAATACCGAAATACAAATCGAGTAAAGTCCATGCAGCTTCAAAAATCAAGGCGAAAAGGAAAAATTGAAACAAGGCAGAAAAAGTTGGAGATGGAAAAAAGAAAAAAGACAAGAAAGCCTCATGCAGATTCACACACACACACACACAACACACAGACAGAGAGAAACGAAGAGAGAGAGGCTTGGAACAAACCCCGACATGCTGGAGAAGTTGCCGCTTTGCTTGGTTCGGTTCCCAATGCTGGGCCAGCTGGGGTTGGTAACTAGTGCAAGCGAGCTTTTTGGTGTGCCATCGCCAATCCCAAAGAAAACAGGGGTGGTGGTATCCATGTGCCAATATTCCCTGTTGTTCTGCATCATGTCGGCCATCGGCCGGGCTGAGAGACAGAGAGAGAGAGAAAAGTCATCACCTCATCAAAGACAAAAATTCCTTTTTGGATTAAATGGGTTGGGTTGTAAATTATGGTCGAGGCAGGCAGGGTCTGGAACCTCTCTCCCTCTCCCAACAGTAACCAACCAGACAACCTGGATAAGCTCCCGTCCCACCCCTCTTCATCGCTCTCGTGTCGTGTAATGTAAAACTGCAGAGTGCAAAAAAAGAGTGATTGCAACAACAACTCCTGCATGCGCAGCAAGCCTGCATTGGAAATTGCAACCCTTTCAATTCATGCTTGGTATTTTTCTCTTCCCTCCAAGAAATGTCTGGCCCACGGCTTGGCCCTGATCGAAAAAAGCTCGGGTCATCAACTGCCCCGCGCCCTTTTTGACTCTCCTTTTTTTTCGGGACATTTGTTTGCCGCGGATTTCACACGTCAATAAAAACAAAGATGTTTTATCTTATTTTAAGCATATATAAGGCAGCAGAAAGTTTAAAATTTCCCACACACAGACCCCCAACTGTGACACTCGGCAAAAATTACTACATTACCTCGTGGTTGTTGCAAATTTAAATTTTTTTGTTGTTTGACACCCAGCTGGATGGATTTTGATTGATGAATGATCAACAGCGGGGGAAAAGGAAGATCACCCATCGGCCATCATCAGCACAAAATCCAAGAAAAGCGGGCGGGCCGGGCAACTCCGGGATCTTCTTCCCATCCCCACTTCATCTCACTAATCTTTGCAATATCGTTGTTTCTTTTTATCTCCTTTGGGTTCGGTATTGAATAAGCAGAGAGATATGTATGTATGTGTATGTACGATGTCTTCTTGCATATATCTCTCTATACTCTAATTGTATACCGAGACACATAATACCTAGGTACAGTTGATTCACACAGCCTCACTTTTATCAGTGCCAATGCCAGTGCTGGTCAGCCGCTGAGCCCGTCACCCGTTGAGTCAAGTGGCGGTCGGTACGTTGGTCGGTAGTGCAGTATTCCGTAGGCCGATCGCTGTTGTTACCCGGCCGTTTTTTGCTTGATGAGACTTGTGCAGTGTTACCTGTGGGTAATAACATCTGTGTGCCTTTCTGCAAGATTCCGATAAAAAACATAACTCTTTTAAGAAGATGACGTTGGTCTTGAATGTTCGGTCATCAAATACGGAATACAGCTGTGGAACAAGCACTTTTTTCTTTTCTTCTCAAGAGTGATGAATAATGATATGTAGTTGATAACAAGTGCCTAGTACATTCGATGATATAATGAAATTGACTAATGCTATAATTTCGTTCGTTTGAGCCAGTCCAAAGAGTTAAAAGACAAAACCAACCAATAACCCATCTCTGAAATCTGTCTCTGCATGTGAAAATGAAGCTATGTTTGTAAAAACCCAGGGATATATACTCAATCCCTATCCTATCAAATGAAACTAAAAAAGAACTCCTTGCTACGCGCCTCGCTTTGGATGTGCCCATTATAATAATATCGATCATTTCGTAACCAAGAAAAAAAAGCGTCGTATCATGCAATCACATAAAAACCCCTCTTGCCTGACGTCCTGTAAATACTGCCCCTTCCATCTCTTCTTGTATCTGATGTAATCTATGCCGTTCCTTTCGGCGCTCCTTGATTACTTCGTCCCATTTGCGTAAGAAATTATCTTGACCTACATTTCGCACAATCAGTACACGCTGAACCAGAAAATAAGAAGAGAAAAAATAAAACTCACTCGGGGAATTCTCAAACTCCAACTCAAAAGTCTTGTACAGATCATACTTCTCCACATCTTCCTCAACAACTTGTCCGTGTATATCAAACGCAGCAGGTTCAGAACCTTGGCATTTCTCGATTTTGGCTTCCATCCCCAAAAAATGTCAGCTCAATTTTATTCAAGAGGATGAGAGGAAGGAAGAAAAACCCACCCTTAACACCAGGCCATCTACTCCCCTTCCTCGAAAAAGGACTCGTCCCTTTCCTAGCTTTAATCTTCACAATCGTCTGCCCCTCCGCTTTAACCTCCAAATCATCCGTCACAAAAAGCGTGACATACTCTCCCAACCTTCCCAAATAAACCATCAGTCTACTAGAATTAACAACCGATCTCTCTCTCAACGGTCCAGAAAGCGCTGTTCCAGCCGTCACAAAAGACGCCACATCCGACTGTCCCCCTCTCTTTCTCGCTTCGGCCTCGTGCCATATCTGTAACCTCGCTCCCGAAAACCGTTCAGTCTCTCTAGTGCCCGCTTTGTTCAAAGTCACAAGCCTGACGCTTCCAATGTCCAAAACGACTTTATGATCGGTAAGTTTTGCTTGAAAGGCAAATAATTCTGCCGGACCGTTAAATTGGTATATCCCACTCGGTCTACCGTTTCCCTGAGAAGCTTGCATATATCCAGTGCCTTTATCGCTTTCTTTATCGCGGATGTAAACCACGTTTGTTAGACGTTGGTCGTAGGCATAGGCTGGGACTAATTGTGCGTTTGTGGATTTCACTGGAAACAAAGTCAGCACAATACTATTCGAATATTCAAAAAGGGTAAAACATACTCCAATAAGTCTCTGATTCCCTCCCGATTTTACAATGAAATCGTAAATCATTCGTCAGAGTATTTCTAAAAACCTTTAATATTCCTTCCTGAAATACCGGTTGGTTAAGCGAGTGTGCGCTTTTGACTGGTCTACTTCCCAGTTAGCATTTTCGTAAGTTACCCGCTTTTGAAGAACTCACCCATCAAACAACACATCCTCCCCCGGCAAGACATTATCCCTCCCCGTACTCCCTCCATCACTGGACATACTCGGCGCCGTATGCGAAGGATATACCACCACCGGGGTTAAAGTGTCATACTCGTACTCGTTATTATTCGCCGTAAAGCTCCCATTACTCATACTCCGCCCTCCAATGGTCCCGTAACTCGGTTGTCTCCCCATAGGACGCATCATTTGCTGATGATGAGGCGGCGATACAGAAAGGTGTTGCTGACTCGGTTGATGATATAAATGATGTTGCGGTTGCCTCGTTATCTGTCCCACAATGGTTGACGATAATGAGGATGATGATGGCGGTAATGGTGGCGGCAGATACTGATGAGCTCCATTATCGTAAAACTCCTTTTCTGGAGATACAGGTGCAAGCGGTGGTGGTGAAAATGAATTTGGAGAATGCATTGGGTCTGCTGCTCTGTAATGTGATAGTGAAGACGACGAAGGTGAAGTGCTAACTATTGGCATTGATTCCCCTACTAGTGACGGTAGACCCGTCGCGCTGGTTGCTGCCTGTCTCGAAGTTTGGACATGATAATTCGCTTGCTGGGTGTAGTTGACATAGTCGACGTTTGCCCACAGCACTGGGGCGCCGCCAGTTGCACTACATCCCGGGGCATAGGACGACGACGACGGTATCTGCGGAGGGGCGTATTGGCTTGGTATTGACGGTCGGTGATGTAACGGATGACTGCGTGACATTGTTGGAGAGCCTCTGGGTGCCATATCTGGATCTGTAAGAGTTTCGGCAGCCTGCGCGCCGCCGTCCGACTCTCCATATAACGGCGTGGCACTAAACCGGTGGACATTTAGATGGCCCATCATCGTCGTCATTTCTTGAACAGGACCCTTGGGCTCCGTGGCCGGGGCACTGGAAGGCCCTCGTCCACGGCCACTGTAACTGGGAGGGCTTGTGTAACTGGGAGGGCTTGTGTAACCGCTCGGGGAGAAGGACTGTGGGCTAGCATTGGATGGCGATCTGCCCCATGTCGCCGATGTGCTGTATGCCGGCAGCGATTTGGCTACCGGCGGGCCGGGAGTCGCCGCGATGCCGGTAACCGGTGGGGCTTGGTAGGTGGCGGATTGCACGGGAGTTGGATTGCTAACGGGAAGAGATGGGGCCGGGGATGGACCCCGATCCGGAGCTGATGGCGCGGTTTGGTCGGACGGACGGCCGGCGATAGGATCGGGAATGCTTTCGAAGCGATAGCGACGACCGCTCTGTGTCACAAAAATGCTGCGATCTGTGAGCTGAGTAGTTGCGTCGACGGTTGCGCGATCGAAGCCGTTGTTGAAGAGCTCCGAGAAGGGCACTGTAGCCTCGTGGTCGACAGGGGGAAGAAAGCTGGGGGCCGTAGGACGGCCCTGAACTGGCATCATGGACGTGGACGACGCCGCGCAAGCCCCCTCAGGTCAACCTGCCATGGCCGAGTAACTATGGCTGGTGGAAACAAGACGGTCAAAGGCAGCAGCTGGTGGTGATCGACAAGTTGCATGTGTGGTTGTGTGTGTTTGTTGTATGGTTGTGGCTCGCCTGCGTTCCTGTGCCTTTTCCAGCAGCGCCCAAGCCCCGAGCTGAGAGGGCCAAGAGGAACAGACACTAAGATAAGAAGAGACAAGGGACCACGGACAAGGGGGGAAGGGTTTTGGGGGGAAGAAAGCGGCGGAAGACGAACGCGGGGGCGGCAACCGAGAAATAGCAGGATCCCGTCGATTAACTACATAGGTACGAAAGTACTTGGGTCTCTGCTTCAACCACACTCATCAGTTGCTGCAGAGTGGGCGCCACCGAGAATTCATTGGGTACTGGGGCTGATAGACGCAACCCCAAAGCCCTCGGTGCCGTCCACCCAAGCAGTCATCGTGTGCTCACCACTCAGACGGCAAGGCTTCCTTGATGTCGTGTCCGGGGGAAGGCAACCATTGAGCCGGGACATCTGGGATCATCTCGCAGGTACGGATATTCAAGGGGGCCTGGGGTATCTCTGTAAGGCTGAGCCTGTCGGATCTTGTCTTTCTCGAGCGAGTGCCACCTGCATGACGCCGATGACGGATTGTTGCACCTATTCCATATGTTGTGTCATTGCCGCCCGTGGCTTACGCGACATCTGTTTTCCATCGTTGATGTTCAATGTAAGAAAACTGTAAAAAGAGAAGGGGTTTCATTTTCTGATTTGATGGCGCGGCCGGCTCGCGTGGCCCCATCTGCAGTGGAATCCCAAACATCCCGGGCTAAAGTCTCACCGCTTGGAGCTGATCAAGAGGGTCGATTTGTGCTGAGAGGAATCTGCAGAAAAGTGTGCCGCGCCACACACAACTCCCTCCCTTCCCCTCCATCTTTGATCACGACTTGTCCACCAACTTGATAAGTACCACGAAGATCCCCGTGCCATTTAACATGACCATACATATATACATGGACCTTTTGTCTAGTGTAGCATTACTATCTCTTCCTGATTTTTCTTTATTGTCGCAATCGCGCAAATGCCTCCAAAAGGGTAGTAAAATCTCTAGCACAAATAGAATCAAAAATTGTCGCTCAACCCAGGTCATTTTTGCCAAAGGTCAGAGTCGACAATGGCTTCCACAAAAGAAAAAAACACACAATTCGTCCTCCCGGAAGTGGCATCTTGCCTCGACCGCTAATGCGCAAAAAACACCGGTATATCATGCTTCAAAAAGGCTCGCACTCGCCGAAAAAATTCCATCCTGAACGCCAAATCCCTTTCTTCATTCGTGAAAATCAATTCCGTGCTCCATGGGTATTATCAAACCTTCTTCTTCCTGCCGGCTCCCCTCTTCTTCTTTTCTGGGACCGCTTCCTCGTCGCTGTCCTCGCTATCCGCCTGTGATTTGGCTTTGCTTGGTCCTCCCTTGCCAGCCTTCTCCTCGGTAATCTCGACCTTGCCCACTATTTCTCTCAAGAAATCCCACTGTTCATCGCTTTCGACGACCTGCTTCAGCATTTGAGCTGACACCCGCTTGGAGTTCTTTTCCCGCGCTACGTCGGCACTCTTTGTCACCAACGCGATCATGAACATCTCGAGCGCCTTCCCCACAGCAATGGGAGTTTGCTGTGCTACCTTGCCCACTTCTTCGTCTGCCTGCATAATTCGCTTGATACGCGCCGTGGGAAACTTTGTTTTTACGGGGGAAGGTTCGACAACGGGTGGGGGAGGCTGAGCAGCCGAAGCTGCTGCTCGTCTGGGTGGCATCGCTTTCAATTTGTTGGAACGATCGTTTGATGGTAGAGGCGCGTCTAGTTGTTCCGGTTGATGTGCTGGCTGGCCTCCTTGGTGAAATGTTGGGTAGCCAGAGAGGTTATAGGACTGTTGAACAGGCTGGCTCGATGACGCGTTGTACTGCTGCCAGGGAGGTATATGGAGACCTGACTGAGGCGACTCGGCGGTGTAACTCGATTGAAGGGGCTGCTGTTGTGAACGGGGAAAGTAAGATGAGTAGGTCGGGTTCTGGGTAAAGATTTGAAATTGCGACTGTGACTGCGGATGCGACTGCGACTGGGAAGACTGTGACGAATAACCCTGGTCGATGGCCTGAGGTGGTGTAACTATCTGAAGCTTTTGTGGCTCAGATTGGTGCTGTTCCCGTTGCTGCTGAAGTTGTTGATATTGGTATTGGTAGTGTGAAAGTGAGTGGCGTTCTTGTTGTTGTGGTGGTGTTGGTGCCAGCGGATCAGAAAAATAGGTGCTGGTTTGTGAGTGCGTCTGCGGAGAAAACTGATGTGACCGGGGTTGCTGCGATTGTTGAGATAATAACGGCCACTGCTGGCTTTGTGCTGGCGGCTGCTGCTCCGCTGGCGGGGTGGGCCCTGCCGAATAAAAGGACGAGAGGTCCGGGCTCTTTGGAGCATAAGAGGTTCCTTCGCCAGACATGTCCAGAAAAAGCCAATTTCGACAATAAAATATGCAAATCGAGATGGAAATTTGTGATAGGCCAGGTCCCGGGTTTTTGGGGCCGTCGGCAGCTTGTAGTCCGCGAAAATGACAGAAGCGTAAAAAGTCGTTCCTGTCAGCTCCGTATCTGACAAGAAAAGCTGGGCGTAGTGGGGTGGTTGGATGCTACAAGTACTCGTTAACCACCACTCTTGTTGCTTTATAAAGTCATGTCACGGCTGCTAATGCGACAAAGGGGGAGCCTGGGTGCCACTTGGGAGCTTCCATCCAAAGGCACAGTGGCGGGGCAAATGGAGGGGTTGATGCGGGGCTAATGCAGCTTGCCAGGCAGACAGTGACGATGAAGGATGTCAGGCTTCCCTGAATATAAAATCTGTAAGGTACCAAAGAAAATCTTGAAAGGGTAACACATTTCCCCAATGGACTCCCGAACAATAACACCACTTCATTTCGGAGTGCTGCCAATTGGAACCCGCAGACAAGTCCAACACAGACCATGAACGTCTTGCATGTTTGGGCGAGCTGACCTGAGCAAAGATATCCTTTGGACGTTGGTGGATGTGGATTTCAAGCTTGTTGAAAGGCCAGGATGTCCTTGCTTCTCCTGAGCAGATGAACGGCAACTTGTAATAAGCTTACTATGTATAAGCTTTTGGGCTTGTGGCAGACGCACTTGCATCATTGCATGACTGAGGCTCAAGATTGAGCTCCAAGGTGCAGTGGTGGCATGAAGCAAACCATCCACATGGCCAAGATACAAAACAGAAATAAAAAGTTACATAAGGACTAAGGAGACGGAAGCTAACCGTGGTTTTATAGACTATCGGATCTGCCTTGCCGAACGGTGGCTTGAAGAAATTCTCGGATGGTGAAGGATTTGAGCTAAAGGTTGATTATTCGTATTTTATGTGTATTCATACATGCGTGATTACACCGGACCGGGCACCCTCTTGGACAGCGGGACGGGAAGGGACTCTCAACGCGTTTATATGCACCTTGTTGAAACTTGACGCGCTGCCTTCCAAAGTCTCTGCCCCGCGGCAGCCAACCCCACTCCGATGACCCCCTTGCCTAATTAGGCTAGGCGGTAACACAGCCCCAAACCCATTTTCTCGGAGAAGCGCAGATCTTTTGCCCATGATGCACCTCGTTCCCCATCCGCAAATGCCGTTCCATTTTCCACATCACCGGCAGTTTAACTCTTTCCAGGTAAGAGATAATATTTTCCATGTTTTTATGTATCCCCTTGGCGTTTCATGATGAAAATCAGTGAGCAACAACCATCCAGAGACGCAGAACAGGGCCTTGAAGAAACCGGGATCTTATCTCTCTGGGGTCATCTTTGCTCACTGTCGATGATGGCATCCAAACTACTTGATCTAATCTGACTACATAAAAAACGCCCCCATCTCATTATCGTCTTTGTCCCTGTTTGCCCTCGTCATGGAACACGTTGTCTAATCTCCTTTGTGATAGTTCTCAACCCGTCAAGTCTGTCATTCAAACTGCTGGAAAGAAACAAGGAGGCAACGGGCCATGCATGTATGCCTCCCGGTTCGGCCTTACTGTCTATCAAAACATCGGCCTCCTGCAGAAGTTTAATCAAACCCTCAATTTCGGGGGCAAACACTTCTGCATCTCCATATGTGATGAAAATCCCTTTACTGGGACACGATCGCTTCCACCACGCAATATCATTACAGCATCCTGGCGAAACGAGTGGATCGGTTTCTGCCATCCTGTCACCGGCAAACTGCGTTGCATAATGATGCAGTTGTTTCACGTCGATGTAGTCATTTGCCATGTTCTTGTGTCGTGTTGAGATCAGAGTAACCCAGGGCGAAATCAACACTGCCAACGCAGGTCTTGGTAGGTGATGCCGATAACCGGGATTCATCTCCCCCAGGTGTAGGAGCAAACACAAGATGAGAGTTGCGCCGGCAGAATCTCCACTTACGCACACGATTGATGGATCTTGGGCGATCTCCAGAACGTGCTCGTATGCCTTGGTTGCCTCTTCGAGCTGTTTTGGGTATGCAGCGTCTGGGACGAGCGTGTACTCCAAAGCGAAGATGGCAGGGTTTTGATAACCAGACTTGATGAGAATTGACAGCCAGGTCAAGAGAAACTCGAGGTAAAAGTAGGTTGACCCCATCGAGAACCCGCCGCCTGTGGTGAATAATCGTGTTAGATGGCAAGGATGCGTTCAGTGAGAGGACATGGGAAAATTACCGTGAGCATAGTAGACGACAAGATCGGGTTTCTTTTTGGGATCCTTGGTTATCCAAATCCCCTTGAATGACCTCTGTTTAGGTTGTTAGTTTCCAATTAGGACTCAAGATAACATTTCTTTGGCTGGCTCACATCATGATACTCTTTCCAGTGGATGGGACACTTCAAATATCCATGGCGGTACAGGCGGAACTCAAGAAAAGGACCTGCAACCTGCTTGGAGAAGAATACCCGCCCAATTTTGGCAGGGAAGTTTCCAAATGCATACCGAACACAACGAATCACAAAGTCTTCGAACGGTGATGACCTCTTGATGAACAGAGGCTGTTTTTCAGAAGGCGTAAAATACCTGTCATGGATGAATCCAATTGGGAGTTGCAGCACTTTTTCTGGGTCAGCATCGTATGGGTGGCCCAAATGCCGTGAGGACTCACATAAGAACGGCAGGGCCCGGAGCACACAATGAACTGTTTCGATTAACCCAACCTCCCATAAGAGCTGCGGAGTCAAGAAAAGGCAAAACACGATACAGTCCAGATATGACACTGGGCCAAGGAGGATGCCACCATCACCGGGTTCCATGGCTTATTTTCATAGGATATCATGACGTTGGTGGTTAAAAATTGGCTATTAAGGTTGCGCCAGGAATGTCCAAGGCAAGAATCGGAGCTTGTCTCGTAATCAGGGAAATTCTTGGTAACCAAGTTGGTAATACCGATTGAAAACATTTTACTTTTTCGTAATCTGACATGATGGACACAGAATAGCCTTTTTCCTGACGATGTTTTACTCTTTTATATCCGCAGCCAGAGTAGGTAGATGGTGGATTGCAAAGTACCTATTGGTCCAGGATATAAACTTTGCATCTGAATAAGGAACCAGTGGACACAAAGCCATTGTGGGTTGGTGTTGCTTATCACACAAACCATAAATATCACGCATTTATATAAGCAGCAAGAGCCAAATATGTTTGGAAGAAAGCAACATCGACTTTCACCGTTTTGATCACGGTCTACGGATCACTTCATTTGTTACATCGATACACTGATATCGAAAATATATTGTAATTTACGGGTATCCCATTGACAAACTCAAGCTCGGACCATCCAATCGCCCCGCGCTCATCCCAGCTCGCGCGTCTTTTAGGGGAGCAGCTTGTTGTGCGCATCACTGTGAGACGCGTTTTTGTCCCACATCAAATAAACTCGGGACGAAAATCGAGAGACAACGCCGCCGACATACCCAACACCCCTGTTGCGCATTACATATTCTCATCAATTTCGAATCGAGTCTCTTTGGGGTCAATATTTAATCAAGCCTTTACGAACAAAATCCCCTCCTTTCAAATACAATGCCTCGCCCTCGACCAAAGAAAGCGCGTCCCGGTGCAACGCGATCGGAACCCCAATCCAAGCCCGCCGAAGATCCTCAGTCTTCTGCATCACCACTGCCAGTAAACAAGTCTATTCCAGAGCAATCAACACTACCGCCCGATGCTCCCAGCGATATTTACGATGTCAGCGATCGCGAGAAGGAACTCAGGAAGCAGCGTATTGCGAAGCGAAAATCGCAGACTGAGGCTGATCTTCATCTGAACTCCGAGCAGAGCAAGGCTTTGGATTATGCGAGGAAGAGACGAGACGATGCAATGGATAGACTCGATAACCTGACTTCAACCTCGGCCGCTCAGGCAGAAGAAAGCCCAGACATTGAGCTTAGTCGAAATGACTCGGCCACCATGGCAGATGTACAGCGGCCACCAAGGCTGACTGATGTGTCGGGTTTGGACTTGGATGACGATGTTTTTGGCAATTTGGACGATAGCTTGGACGACACGGAACATGCCATTGAGGATACAAGAGACGGACATACTAGATCGACCGACACATCTACGTTTAACATTGCGTCGTTTAAACGTCGGCCTAGGCAGTCGAGCGTCGCTGGGAGAGATGATGCGCCGATTCGGCCTAGCAGTAGGGGGCAGATGACTCCTAGCATTAGCAGCACTCTGAACTTTGGTCGGTTCAAGCGGCGTGCGAGAGAACCCAGTATTCTGGGAACCGCCAGGAAAGATCGTCCATATCGATCCGCATCGCGCGGTTCACAGGCCTCGCGCAACAGGGAAGTCTTGAAAGACAGAGACGACGATGATGAGGACTCTGGTCCCGACGGCGAGTCCACCCCCATCGATACGAGAAGACGCAGCAGAAGGTCTCGCGACGCCGAGACCCCAGCCCTTGATTCTCCTACCCAGCCATCACGGAAGAGGAAATCTTTGGAGGCCCACGAGGATGGCAGGGAGAAGCGAACTGCTGTGGAGGTAGAGAGCCCAGAGGCAGCGGAGGGTGCAGCTCAGGACGAGGTTATGCCGTCAATCGAAGATGAAAACCAACCCCCTGTATCCTCTCCCTTGTCTTCTCCACCTATCAAGGGCTGGCTCGAACAGGATCGCCTCTCTACCCCAGATCGGGACGATCCAGATATGGCGCCTCCCGTCAGCGACAGCGCTTCGGAGGGCGAGAGTCCCATCGCATGGCCTCCAATCCACACCCTTGCTCAGCGAAGATATGTTGCCAGACCACCACCGCCGAGAGCACACAAAACACCCGAGCTGGACGACGATATTGACTCGAATATTTCCTCGCCTCCTTCTCTGACACATTCTCCCAACTACAAACAATCCCGCAACGCAAAGCCAGCACCAAAAAAGAAGGCTCCTGTTGCTCCACCGAAACCCACGACTGACGACCTCGCATCTCTGCTTCCCCAACGACGAAGCAAGAGGGTTGCCCAGAAAAAGGTATCGGCTGATCCCTTTGATATTGACGGATCAAGCGAGGAAGAGGGAGAGACTGAGCTTCCTGTCCTGCCAAAGCCTCGCTCAAATAAGAAGCCACAGAAACAAGCGTTGGGATCCAAGTCTGCTTCTGCAAACCGTAAGGGGAAGGGGAAAGCGGACGCGCCAAGGAGCGGGAAGAAGAGCACTGTAAAGACTTATGGCTCTCGGGTTTCTGATAAGGAGAATGAGGGAGAGGAAGAGGTTGTCGATGGTAGCGGAGAGGAAAATGAGGACCACGACGGCGACGAGGCTATGGCTGACGTCGATACCAGTCAGCTTCATCTTGAGGAGTTTGGTGAGGAGCTGCATAATGCGGCAAAGAAGTTTAAAGAGGTAGATAAGTACGAGCTTACATATGAGACGGTGGAGGCGAGGAGCAGCTCTTTGGGGCCTGATGCTAGGTAAACCAGGTGCTGTGTTGGGATGAAAGAAATACTTTTATTATAGTGTTATTTGGTGGGAAAGGTGGTTATTCCTCCTCCAGTGGCGTATTTGCTTGCTTCAGCTTTTTTGCATTCGTTGAGAGCTGTTTGGATCAGCCTCATTTGCTGTATATGATCGATTTTGACTGTGTGGGTAATGGGTTACTCGGTGTTTGTTGGTATTCCCCTGGGGTATTTTATTCTGGCATGGAATTGGTGTTTGGCTCACTGGCAAGGAGGAGTATGAGGATGGCAGATTTAAAAGGCAGTATCCGCTAGTTAAAGCAGGTATTACTGAGCAAGTATATATTGGGTCATGATTGATCATTATTCATTCTTTGAGTAACTATCAAGATTTGTTGACAGTATCTCGGGTACCTTTTACCAAATGGCAAACAACATTGCGCTGAAATCCACTGCGATTCTTTCCATATCTTCATTCCATTTTCCTCTCCCAACATCACCCCGACTTCAAAGAAACACTCTCAACCTCATGCTCAACAACCGGCAAGAGATTCGCAACCTGGTTTGAGTCCCTAAGCGCAACGGTAATAGCATCCGGCATCAACCCAGACATGTAAAGGTTCTGTTTTTGTCAGCATTTCCCCCTCAACCAAAGCGTCCGAAAATAAAAAAGACTCACCTTCTTGACATTCTCAAACTTATCCTCCCTACTCATCCACTCCCTAACCACCTTCTCCTCTTCAAAATCCACATAAACCCTCGTATCCCTCACCCTAACCAACACATTATCCAACCTCAGAAAAAACCTACACAAAACCAACATTCTCTGCTCCATAACCCTCACTTTTACCGTCAACGCACTAATCCCGTTATCGTCTAATTCACTCTCGTAGAGCACCACCTCGTCATGAAATAATATTGGGTCTCGTCTTTTTAATAACTCTAGTGGGATCTCCTCCCTTTCATTCTTCTCAAAACATTTTCCACCTTTTCCCTTGACTTCTGTTCCCTTGTATGTGGTAGAATAAGACCAATCAAAAGGTTTAACAACTTCTTTTATACCAGAGGAGGTTTTTTCTCTTGTTGCAGACCATTCATTTGCGTATGCGACTCGAAGCATCGAACCGTTGGAACCGGTTTTGTCTACTAGGTCTAGGGCTGGTTCGGCGGAGAAGGAAAGTGACCAGTTGGTGGGGAGGTGGGTTAGGGAGAGGAGGTTGTCGCCGAAGATCATTTCGGGGATGGGGATGCCGAGGCGGGCGTGGAGGGCGTCGATGGGGTCGGATTTTAGGATGGGGAGTTTGGTTGTGAGGATTCGGAAGGTGGATTGGGTGTGGGTGCGGGTTGAGGAGGGAGGGGGTGGTGGGGGATGCATTTTGGGCTGGTTGTTTTCGGATGTTTTGTTGTTTGTGAAAGCTGGAAGGGTGGTGCTGTCGGGTGTAGAGGATGAAGAAGTCGCGGTTGGGGTGTTGTAGTTGAGAGGTGGATGACTCGTAAGGAATTTGGGAGTCAGAACAAGGGGACGTGTGGAACGGTGTTATCGGTGAAATCTTGATTGACGACTGGGCTGGCGATTGGAAATATGGGATTTTGGATTTGGAATAAAGGAAATGGGAAAGTTGACTTGGAGATGCAATTGGATTGATTGAAGAATATTGGTGGGGTTGCCCGGATCGCGGGGCCAACGCGGGGCAGCCTACCCGATGCCGATGCGGAGCGGACTGCCAAGACCCGCAGCTCTGTGAATTGGATTGGAGATCATGGCGGGCCGCTAGCTTTGAACAAGTTTACCGATTAATGCTTGCCGAGTACCTATCATTGCATTACACGTGTTTTGAAACCCATTGGATGTTAGCAAATGCACTTGCTAATCAAGGCAGCCCTGTTGCTCTCCGGAATGCTACTACAAAACCATCAAAGCGAGCCAACCTGGAATCTCTCGATGCCAAACTTGATCCCGATTTTGCCTTGATTTACGAAACACCGAAGTTCTCGGATGTTACACTACGTCCAGATTTCTTCAAGAAAACCAGATGGTGATTTTGACAGGGTTTTACTGGGTGGTGCTGGCGCCAAAGCAACTTCAGTGGAGCAGAATCAGTTGCTAGGCAACCCAAGGTGCCCCATATCCGGGTAAATAATCTCCATCAAAGCTGCACACCCACCCAGCCACCCACCATCCTTGAACCTCTTCTCCAATAATCCAATTGCGACAAATCCAACAAACAAGTGTCGAATTCGTCCAGCTGTCGCTCAATTATTTGTCCAATTTGTTTTCGCATAACCAACAATCATAATCGCATCATCTTGTATCATTTTTTTGGGGCACCTAACGAATTGATCACTCACAACAACAATGGCGACGAGGACATTAGAAAGCCGCTTCGAGCGGATGTCGGTTCACGACGAAAATGATCCTTTTGAAACCATTGGAGCGCCTACGACGACAAAACAAAAGACCAAGGTGCGCATTAACTTCCTCCCCTTCAAATAACTCAAAAAAACTAACCCAGTCCCCCCAGACCGTCGCCGCCTCCTCAACCTCTCAACTCTCCCACAGCACAAGCAGACCAAACCTCTTCAAAGTCGCCCTCCAACCACAAAACACAAACACCGTAACAGCAACCGTAACCCTCCCATCCCAAGCCGCCCAGCGCAAACCCCTTCCCTCATCCAGCAGCAAACCCATCTCTAAAGAAGAAACCACCGCCCCATCCTCCCCCAAGAAGACCGAAAAATCTTCTTCCACCTCCACAATAACCTCATCTTCCCTCTCTTCCCGCAGTTCAGACGACCTAGCCCTAACAAACACAACCGACCGCACCTCAACCTCCAGCTCAACCTCCGACCCCTCGTCTTCCTCAACCGCCCCCCCAGGAAGCTACGTAGACCAACCCCTAACCCCAAAACAATTCCACCTCGGCATGTTTGAAATCGGCCGTCCCCTAGGCAAAGGCAAATTCGGTAGAGTCTACCTAGCCAAAGAGCGTTCGTCCAACTTTATCTGCGCGCTAAAAGTCCTTTACAAATCCGAACTGCAACACGGCACCGGAGTCGAAAAACAAGTCCGCAGAGAAATCGAAATCCAATCTAACCTCCGTCATCCAAATATCCTAAAACTCTACGGTCATTTCCACGACTCGAAGCGCATTTTTTTAATCCTTGAATTCGCAGGCAAAGGAGAACTCTATAAACATTTACAGCGCGAACAACGTTTCCCAGAATGGAAAGCGGCGCAGTATATAGCCCAAATGGCTTCTGCCCTCCGGTATTTGCACAGAAAACACGTTATCCACAGAGATATCAAACCGGAAAACATCCTAATGGGCATTCACGGAGAGATCAAGATTTCTGATTTTGGTTGGAGCGTTCATGCCCCAAATAACAGACGCAAGACTCTATGCGGAACGCTGGATTATTTGCCCCCAGAGATGATCAAGTCTGGAAGCAAAGATAATTGGTATAATGAAAAAGTTGACTTGTGGAGTTTGGGGGTTTTGACGTATGAGTTTTTGGTTGGGGAGGCCCCCTTTGAGGATACGCCTGTGATGACGCAAAAGAGGATTGCGAGGGCTGATATGACGATTCCTGAGTGGGTTAGCAAGGAAGCGAAGGATTTGATCAAGAAGGTGTGTTCTTCTTTCTTCATTTTACATTGACATGGTGACTGACGGTGTAAAAATAGCTTTTGGTACTTGATCCCGAGAAGAGATTGTCCCTTGAAGAGGTTCAGACTCATCCTTGGATCATCAAACACTGTGTCAAAGGTGAAAGAGCTTCCAACAGGGAGAAATTGAGCACTGGTAGCAGTAAATGATCCTTGATATGACAGCAGACGACACGACATCTCATGATTGGATGATGTTTATGTTTGTTGGAATTTGTGATCAAGTTGGCGTTCTTGGAGTAGTCAAGGGTTTCAGGGATAATATGGGGATTGGTTCTATTGTTTTTTTACTCATTTCATCGCATAGCGGAGCTGGTAGGCTCTTTGTTGTTGTCGTTATTCTTCATGTCTGCATCCCAGACTGTTAGATTTGGCTGGGCCCGTTGAATTAAGCCTTTTTGTGTAGTTGATATCGGGGAGAGAGAGTTCATTATATAATACAAGGCAATTGTTGCAGATGCCTACACAGACCTACATACTACCGATATATATCCTCGAATGGTCTTTTATCAGAGAAGCATGAATCCCATACTTCGTTGACCACCTTGGTTGCATGGACGTCATCTCTGCATGTTGGTCGTGCCATTACTGACTGAATAGCTCGCATTCTTACGCAGTTTTGGAATTGCTGCGTCAATGTCCAGTTCCCTCTTGTCACGGACTCTCTGGTCCATCTGCACTCGCCGCTGAGCATGGATGCTCGGATCTAATATGGTCACACATCACATTAGACACAACCGTCGCATAAACCTGAAAAAGTCGTACAGAAAATAAAATCTCACCTCAGTACAAGCAGCATGCTTCAAATCCTTCCCGCCCATCCAATCCACGTTCCATCTCAAATGATCCCAAGCGTGCACCATCTCATGCGCCAGGGTATCCTCCAAGTGTCCTCTATTCCTAAACTCGTTGGCGCAGAGAACTATCCCGTGGTCAGGAGAAAAACCCCCGCTCTGGCGTAATACCGTCCCATCGTCGAAGATCCTACCGGGACATCTCCTGCAAACAACGTTTGTCTCGTCTAGTTGTCCGTTTAAAGCTGCTGTCTTCTCGCGGAGGAAACGAACGACGGGGGAATGACGAAAGAGCCAGTCGCGGTCAGCTTCGCATTTGGCGCAGTCTCGGGCTTCGTGGACTTTGTAGCGGTCTTCACGGTAGTGTTCGATGCCTTCGGGCGTTATTTGGCCGGTGAGGATTTTGAAATAGTTGAAGTACCATTTTAGGGAAGGGTCGTAGCCTGTTCTCGCGGGATCGTTTTCGAGGATTTTGGGTGGGGCTGGGGGTTGCGAGGAGGAGGAGGGTGAGGAGCTGGTGGTGGTGGCTTGTGGCTTTGAGGAGGAGGGTGGTGGTGGTGGTGGTGATGTTGACATTTTTTCTGTTGTGTAATTCCAAGAAAGAAAATGGAAATTCCCGGATATTCCGAATACGGGTTTTGTGTTAATTAATTCTCCTTCAGATTTACAATTGCGGGATTTATTTTCTTTCTGTTCGTGTTTTTTTGGTGATACAGTTTCGTTTTCCAAAATGGAATTTTGAGAGAGGATCAAAATCAACTGGACGATGATGTTTGTCCCGCCCGTAAAGAATTCCAATTGAAAGCTAACTAGCGTTGCCAAGAATACATTAACCCACATTTTGTGCGCCCCGGTTCGCCCGAAGCTTCCCTGACAAGAACGAATAACTTTTCCCCAAACACGCCCTTTTGTTTCCCAAGCTGTTTCAAGCCAGGGCGGTGAAGGAAAAGGCGGGCGGAGTCATTCTTCCTTTTCCATTTTTGCCCCTCCCGATACCGGATAGGACCAATTAAAACACGGCGTATGAGTTGAGCCTTTACTGAGCATCCTTGTCCCATTCATCAGATGCAACCACGGCCAGACTTGCATTTGCCCAGGCTCACAAAAAATACGACGAGACACTTTTTTCGAGTGCATGTTATACAAGTCAGCTCATTCTCAGGATATTTTTATATATTTTATATATAATGGAGACATTAGAAAACTCATGTAGGCAATTTCCATTTCTTTCATCTTTTCTTTTCTCTCTTCAATGTGAACATTTTCCCAACTTCATAAATTACCCCTCCCGTCCTTACTTCTCATAATAACTGATATTGATTTTTCATTTTCATAAAAAAAAGCTTCAACCATGAGGGGCCCTCGTCCACTTGGCGTTGTGATCAAGCTGGGTGAGTTTTTGAGTCATCAATTTTGTATAACATCACCCACTAACACCTCTCCTCTCTTCTTTTCCTCCCAAAAAGGAACCAGCTCAATCGTCGATGAAAAGTCTCACGAACCCCTCCTCTCAATCTTGACTCTCATAGTAGAAACCGCCGTCAAGTTGAGAAAAGATGGACACAAAGTCATCATCGTCTCCTCCGGAGCAATCGGTGTCGGTCTCCGCAGGATGGACGTCGACAAGAGACCCAAACATCTCTCAAAACTCCAGGCTTTAGCTGCCATCGGCCAGTGCAGGCTCATGAGCCTCTGGGACAGCCTGTTCAACCATCTACGACAACCCATCGCTCAGATTCTGTTGACCAGAAACGATATTGCCGATCGATCACGCTATCTGAACGCTCAAAGAACCATTGCCGAATTACTCGATATGGGTGTCATTCCCATCGTGAACGAAAACGATACTCTGGCAGTATCCGAGATTAAATTCGGTGACAACGATACTCTTTCAGCTGTGACAGCCGCTATGGTCCACGCCGATCTTCTCTTCCTCATGACAGACGTCGATTGTCTTTACGACAAGAACCCAAGACATCATCCCGACGCTCAGCCAATCGAAGTAGTAGAGGATATTTCATCCCTCGTAGCAGATGGTACCCTCATCACCCCCCCCCCCCCCCAAAAAAAAGAATACCCCCCTGAACCCCTATCAACTAACCCCTTTTCCAGTCTCCTCAGCCGGTTCCTCCCTAGGCACAGGCGGCATGTCCACCAAGATCGTAGCCGCCCGTCTCGCAACCTCCGCAGGCGTAACAACAGTAATCACCCGCTCCTCAAACCCAGGAAACATCATCAACATCGTCAAGCACATCCAAGCCAGCCGTTCTCCCCCATCCCTCGCCACAAAGGCAAACCAAACAACAACCCCCGAAGCCTCAGACACCGAATCGTCTTCTGAATCCGCCATCCGCGCTCAAGTAACGGCCAACGAATCCAAATCCCTTTCTATCCCTCTTCATACCCGTTTTCTCCCGTCCCCTCATCCAGTACGAGACCGTTACTTTTGGATCCTTTACGGCCTGCGTCCTCACGGCACTATTTACATCGACACAGGAGCCTATAACGCCCTAGTACGAAAAGCAGGGCTGCTCCCCGCCGGCGTAGTAGATGTTGAGGGTGTATTCGCCCAACACGAAGCAGTGAGCATTCGCGTAGTAGAAAAGAAGAGGACCATTCCAGGGGAAGACGGGAAGCTCTGGGAGGGAGAAGCAAGGGAAGTAGGCAGGGCGTTGACGAATTATTCGAGCGCAGAGGTCATGCGGATCAAGGGCAAACAGAGCAGCGAGATTGAGAAGCTGTTGGGGTATATGGACAGCGAGTACGTTGCCCCGAGGGAAAGCATTAGCTTTTTTGGAGGTGCGGGTATTAGTAGACCTTCTACACCCATGAGGGAGTTGGTTGTACAGGGAGCCTCGAGGGTTGGAACGCCGAGGGCTGGAACGCCGAGGGCTGGAACGCCTACGAAGGAGGTTGAGAATCCCGTTGATGCTACTGCATGAATGGATGAGTTTGAAACATAGAAGTGGTAGATTGGGGGTTAAAAAATCATGAATCATGGCGTTTTTATATTTTTTGGGTTTAATGGTGGTAGAACGAAAAAAAAAAAAAACTTGGTACATGCATGACCATGACAAATTTTACTCCTCCGTCCGTCTCACAAAGACATACTATTCAGATACATACCCCGTTATTATTGGCATCCTTGTATTTATATGTCCAAGGCAACTCCGACGTACCGTGGTTACAATTACCGTACCCAACCCAAACAGCATAATCGTCCGTGTAATAAGTCCCAGCTGCTATCAACAAGGGCAACTTCCCGTAAGGGAAGCAATTACACTTTGACAATATTTTCCACTCCAAATTTGAAATCTCGTTGGCATGAACAGCTACTTCCTGGACACTGCCTCTGTGGCTGCAAAGGTAAGTAGCTGATGTATCGTCGCATTCAGTTCTTGCGCAGTTACCTCCTGGTGGTGCGAGGAAGATCATGTCTGCTGGGTAATCATGGTGCTTGTTGACGAAGGATCGGAGCATGTCGACATTGCCTGTTGCCATGACCTTGCAGGATACTCCTTCATCGTAGGTAGGTTCGTCGTGGAGGATCATGCCGATGGTTGTGTTAATAGGAAAGGTGTGATTGTGGTTGAATACAGGTCCTTCTGGTCTGCTGAGGAAGGGAGAGGAGTGGTTGTGGTGAGATTGAAGGGAGGAGGAGTTTGATGGAGATTGGAGGAAGGAGGATTTGAGTGGTGTGGAGGCTACAACGTGGAGGAGCGCGCCGATTACGAGAGTAAAGCGAAGATGCATGGTTAAGTAGGGTTGATGAATGATCTTGGTGTTTTTGTGTCTTCTGCTAGTTTGATGACTGCTGTTGTTCTTGGGTGGAATGAGGGGTGTTGAAGAGTGTTTATATATCCCTGGATGACTAAACATTGCTCGGTGGTTGCCCGGGTAGAGGGCTCAACGTTTGGGGTGAAATAATTGAGACGGGGATAAAAAGGAATTAGCTTGTGGACATAAATGGAGATGTGTAACGAAGGTGGCTCACCCCGTGATGATGTGATTTGGGTCATTATTATGTTGAGAACGGGACTCGGTTCAGTTGGTATCGGATTTTTTTGCTGTTGTTGATTATCTCTTGGAGTTGGGTTCATCCTTTCTGTCACATTTCATGAAGTATCTAGTCGGCTATTGACAGGAGGAGGTTGCGTTCTGGATGATGGTTGGAAACGAGGGTGATTCCAATTGGGACGACGAGGGCTTGATGTGTGAATGAGAACATGGCGAGGACGGTGCTGGCGATGAGTGCAATGAAGTTCATAGATGTGACAAGGTACCTGCAGTAAGAGCGGACGGCGTGGGGGTTGAGAAGTCTGTTCTCTTTTTTTGAGTGACATTTACAAGATTTTACGGATTTGATATTTCAGGTTTTCGTCATGACTCACATGACGGGTGAGATCTCGGGGCCGAAATAATATCTTTGGAAGGCAGGCTCGAGGTGAATGAGTGATCATAGATTGCTCGTCATGCTACAGATAAGGATTTCGATGCTCTTGGTAGCGGTTCTTTTGGTTGATGGCATAGAACTGGAGAGTTATTGGATCGTTCTACCAATCCATCATCCGAAAAGAAATTTGGCAAAAACTCAAAATTCAGTCCTGCAATTGTTGGAAAGCGCCCCCCCCCCCCCCCAGGGGGTCGGTTCCGGGCAATCAACCATCAACCAATACCCTTCCCTTTCCAAAATAACACGGAGATTTGGTAGCCGGGTGATTCAGACCGCCTACCAACGGAAAATGAGCCATGGAAGGGCCTTAAAAACCTTTTCATCAAGTGGATCAACCGGATCAAACAACTTGCAGGTGAGGCCTAGGATGTGTTGAGGTTCTGGGATGTTGTTGATGGCGAAGTTGGATGTGAAGTTGAATGCAAAGTTGAATGCAAAGTTGTAAATTGAGGTGGCTGCGGTTTGTATGGCAGGGAGGCGGAGGAGAAAAGTGGTGAAGCCTTCATGACAAGGTAAAACACAATGTCATCATTCTAGCCTCTCCTAATCTAGGCAATAAAGCCGTGGGGGAAGTTTGATCCTCATACTTCAGATGTTTTCCATCTCCCACCCATCAACAAAATCATTCCTTGTGACACTGTCCATTATTCCCACAATTGAGGTCATATCTACACATGGCAGGGTCCTCGTCGACAGGATGATTGCAGTCTCCGTATCCAATCCAGATCCTCTAATCCTTCGTTTGATAGTAACCAGACAGTTCACGTGAGTTCGGGCAACAGATATTGAAAAGGGTTTCCATTGCGTTCATGAATTCTTTGCAAGATACGTCCACGTGCTTGTCGAAAGCGCAAATGTAGACTGCGCTCGTGTCTTCGCACTTTACCCTTCGGCACTTGTGGGCGGGCGTTCCTCCGCACATGTCACCCTTTCGCGTGAACTCGGCGTAGAATCCCTTCAACTGCGTCACCGTCCCTGTTCCCATGCTGTTGCATTTATAGGAGGCTCCTGGTTCCACGCCAGCCCAGTTGGGCATCATGCCTGGGTTGGTGAAGTTGCTTTGCTCGACGGAGTGGTTGAACGACGGCGTGATGATGGTCTTGGAATTGATGGCGGCGGCCATGGTTGGTGGGAAGAAAGAGGATGTAGCGAGGAGAGCGTAAGTGAGTCTGAGGAGAGTGATGATGAACCTCATGGTGGGTAAATTAGGTGTATATGCGGTTTGTGTGGTTGGGAATTGTCACCCTAGCAAAGAGGAAAAGGTGGTCCATGTCAACGTTTCCAGGTTGGCAGCCTGGGAGAAAAGATTTCTGTCAGCATGGAAAATTTTACCACATTGGTAGGAGCAGGTTGGGATTAACAGTCTGGCCTGGGCCCTCCTTTTCGCTTGCAGTTCACTTGCCGGCCCGGATTGTGCACCTGGCAGGAGACAATCCACCGTTCAACAGTTGGGGAAGAGATTTGAGATGAACACTAAAAATGAAGTGATTTTTTCTGCATTTTCAACTTGATAACTTTTCTATCTATAACTAACCCTCAATCCTCGCCGACCCTCTCAAGTGAAAGTCTAAGTCGCCCGGGCCCTTGTCGGGGGGGTACACACAGGTTCCATCTCCATTATTTCCACATCCCGGCCTACAAAAGCTAGGTGGTTCCTCAGGGGGATGGTGCATGTCGTCCCCATATCCAACCCAGATACTGAAGTGATTTGTCGTCCAAATTCCAGATGTGTATTGGCCTATGCAACATTGGTCCAGGACTTGAAAAATTACCCAGGAAAAAACGAAGCAATCCACGTCGACGTGTTGGTCTCCAGCGCAGATATATACGGCGCTAGTGCTTTCGATCTTGTTCCTTCGACATTCTCCTGCCGGCGCCCCCCCGCACGATTGGTGATGTTTGTCTTTGTATCGTTGCTCGAGGACGGTCAAGTCACCTCTGTCTCCTGCGCCCATTTGATTGCAAGCGAGCTGCCCTTTGCGCCAACCATCATCGGCGCTGGACGAGTTGATAAAGAGGGCTGCGGCTTGATTAAGCCCAAGGATGAAGGCCGCAAGGAAAGTGATGATAAAATTCATGTTGATTTTATGAAAAGAGTGTGCAGCAGTTGAGCTGAGGAAATGGAAGTTTTGTTGATGCTTTGATGTTACTCATTGCGACTCAACGATGGGAGGTTCTGCTATTCATTTATATACCCTCATTTTTCTGATGCGAGCTGCTGCAGTCTGCATGGTGTCTACCTGACATTGGAGGTCACGAGAGATCTTAATCCTGAGCCACGTTTCATGAGGAGGCTTTTAAGGGCTTTCCGCGGTTCAACGTCATGAGGTAGGTCACATTTGCACGCAAAGAATTCAGACGAACACCTCACGTTGACAAAGAGAAATCATTAGAAGATCCGCGGCCGCCGCACGATCTGGATTATATATAAGACGGCGGTCAGATGAGCAACAAATTAGGAGCAGCAGATTCACTATCAATTGGAAGGCATTGAAATGATATTCACGTGGATGTTGAAAGTCAACAAATAATGACAGTGATTTGGTCTACAGACATAGGTATTGACTAGGTGTTGAATTCAACACTTCCATCTGATTCATGATTTTCGCTTTTTCGTTAACTCCCGAGAAAAAGGATTAATTAGGTATAAGCCAATAATTCAGTTGCTTTTTGGAGAGGGATGGCGAATTCTCTCCACTCGAGCTGCAGACTGCTCCGGGTCATCGAGTATGTGTTGAGTTGGAAAGGGCAGAAAAACAAAGAAAGAAAATAAACGGGTAGGTTTTTATTACTGTGCGAGTTTTTGTTGACAGAGGTAAGCGAAGCAACGTGACCATCAATTACCTGCTTGATAATTATCGTTTCATTTTTGGACTTATAACTGTGTCGAACTTCGTATTTGCCAATACATGATCCGAGGTGCGCTGTGCAAGATTAGATGAAGGCTTTCAAGTGAGATATCACGAATTACCTATCAACATGGCCGTGATATGATGGTCGTCATTGCTTAACCAGAAACATCTAAATCTAGTTAGTACCCATTCGAAAACACATATCCAGTTCACACCTTCATTCTCTGCAACAAAGCTATCATGCCTCAAATTTACTGTCCACAAAATCAAAAAATGACAGAATTTCACCAAAAACATAACTCCAATCCGAAATACAAGTCGACCTCAAACTGATGGCAAAATGGATTCAACTACTCCAATCCCCCGGAGGACGGGGCAACATCAAACCCAAATGGCAAGTAGGGTTTCTCCAGCAACTAGCAATTGCAATCCACGTCGCTGGCTGCATCGAAGATGGTCTTGACAGTCTCGGTCTCTTATCCGGCATCGACAAAGTGGTAGCCACCTCCTTCTACGAATGGGGATAAGACAATGGGCCAATCAACCCTCAAACCGAGCTCCAAATTACTTCACGACGCAAACTGCATGATGTACCGCTGGCTCGAGACACCCAAGGAGTACAACTTGATTATATACCTTCCGTCTCTCTGTTCCAGTGCCTCCTGGTGTCCATAACAACCCACAGAACACCTTGCATATTCCCCTTCTTTCAAAAAGAGAACTAACCAAATGTCTAATACGCCAAGTAACAAACTCCTTACGAACAATGGGTTTTTTATTCCCAAGCTGGAAATCAATCTCGCCGCTCTACACATCAAACTCATGAAATCCATCGCCAAGCAGGATTCACAGAATAAACGGCTTAGATTTTCTCTTGCCGATGCCAAATTTATCCTTTCGTTTTTTTAATCGATGATTCTGATACGCTTTCGAATATTGCAGTAAGACCTCAATCAGGGCCAGAAGAAGAATTGGCTTATCGTTTGGCTGGATTTTACTCTACTATAGGACCGGCGTTGGATTGTGCGGTTGGGTTGTATAACAGCTCGTGGTAGGTTTTGAGTACTTTGTTCTTAGATAAGGGTGGGTGGGATGTATGGGGGTTTTGGGCAGGATGGAGAATAATGGTTCAGAGTGTTGGATGATGAGCTTTTGATTGGCATTGGCGCAGGGATAAGAATGAGGGCAGGAACTGATTAAGTCAGAAAGATGATGCCAAGGGTGAAGGGCTTAGTCACACCTTCCTCTATTTTAATGCAGTGGGTGCCCGACAGGCAGGCAACATTTATTCTTTCCCTGGACCTCACGATCGCCTTTTCTTTCCTCCCACCACACTCACACCACACCGCTCAGAGCCATGACCGAAGACCTTTCAAGATATTTTGATGAACCGCCCTCGCCCATGAGTTGGACGAGTTGCCGTTATTTTCATTTTTTGCAGGAATCATTTTTTTCTGATGTTCCTGGCAGCGAGAGATCTGTTTACCTTAAAGAGCACTTGGAATCAGCCAAAAAAGGTTGCCTGAGATGTCGTACGGTCGTCACAGCCATAGATACTAAATTCCCTAGTTAGGACGAAGGGAACCGAGCCAACTGTTGTGTCGAATGTGTAAGAGAGTTCGTGAGTAGAGCAGGTGTGGTTGTTAATATTTGCTGGGAATCATTACGGTACCGCGGACAATGGAGTAGAATTAAACTATTTCAAGACGCAGGTTAGTCCAGATTGTGAGATGCGACCCGGTTTACGCCCTGCGCTAAAATATATATCCTACCCAGAGGAAGCACCCGCGAGCTCAGTTAAAGAAAGCCCATTTGCGCCGTGTTCTGAGATCATTTCCGACAGCACGAGCGATGCCGCCTTTCGACGCATCTCAGCATGGCTGCGCGAATGTGACGAAAAACATGATGGATGCAGAAGAGCTGACATAACGTTCATGCCTTCCCGCGTTCTCTATGTTGGCTCCAACCAAGGCTATTGTGTATTCCTCGTTGAGCCCCGAAGCTCCGAAATCCTGCTGTGCACTCCCGCTCCATATGCGGCTCTGAGCTATTGCTGGGGCTCAGATCAGATGGTCACTCTCACGACCACAAAGTCAACTTACGAGGAGCATCGCCGAGGCATTGGACTTGATCTTCTCCCTAAGACTCTGAAGGACGCAGTCATTGTCTGCAGGGGTTTGAAAATTGAGTATCTCTGGATAGATGCTCTTTGCATTGTGCAAGACGACGCTGACGACTGGAGGTATGAGTCGGCCCAAATGCAAGAGGTATATGGAAATTCATACATCACAATTGCCGCGCACCAAGCAGAGTCCTGCGTTGATGGATTCCTGGGCCAACAGAGTTTCGGGCAACCTGCATGGCAGCGGCCATTTTATGTCCTAATTGGGACGGGGGAAAGCATTAAGATGCACTTGCCAACCGGTTCTGAATCCTGGAAATGGCGTGAAGGATCACCACTCATGCGTCGTGGGTGGACTCTTCAAGAAGCCCTTTTGCCCCGACGTATTTTGTATTACACAGGTCACGAGCTCGTGTGGGAGTGCGATACCAAAATACTCTGTGAATGCGGGCATATCTCGGATCCTGTGTACCTGCGCCATAGAGACCCCGTGCTCAAAACGTATACCGAGATAAGTTGTAACATAGAATGTGCCGCTCGTCAATGATGGCTTAAAGTTGTCGAGCAATACTCGGGACGAACCCCGACCAATTCGTCAGACAAGCTTATTGCCATCTCTGGAGTAGCACAGTCTATTGCAACCAAATCCGGTCTCGGCAAGCTAGATTCCTTCTATCTTGCCGGTATTTTTCGGGAGCATCTATCACATCATCTGCTCTGGCAAGTCACCGACCCAATCAGGCAGCGCCCTTGCAATCACATTTCCGTGCCCCTCTTGGTCTTGGGCCTCTCTAGAGTCCCCCGTTGTGTATCCGACGCTTGTACATGGGGGCACAGAGATAGAGTCTCAAATAATCGTCCATCACAGTGATACTTTTTGTGAGCCGGTACTGCCGGGCCACGAAACTGGGGAACTGAAATCGGGGAAACTTACTGTTGAGGGGCCTATCGCGCCGGTAAAACTGGATATTTTTACATGGGCCCCCGCCCTAGGGATCGATGACAAGTATATTGGGCGGTTCCGTACTGGGGCGAACCATATAATCAACCTTGATTACAACCACCCCCTCGATGATGATCATTGGAATCGGTTGCCCCACGACTGTCATCAGTGCAGCACGGCAACTGATGACTGGAGCAACTCCAGGCTCTGGTGCCTCAAAGTTGCAACTTATGACTCAAAGGTTTTTTAGCTGATCTTAGAGAAAGAAGAAGCATCCGCAGAATTGGACTTGGCGACTATTATCCTGATTTTGTATCTCGATGTGACGGTTGCTTCAGATCGGACATTCTTGATCCCTTTGATGGTGCGTAAATCAAAAAGCTTCAGATAATATAGTAGATAGGAAATCAAAGGCAGTCTTCTTCATCATCTTCAAAGGCCACGTACACAACATTTCTATGATTGACAACATCCATCCAGTACTTACCCAATTCAACACCCTTCCGTTTCACAAAAAACAGACATCATAACAAGAAATGCCACAAAACCTCTTTCCAAAAGCAATCACATGGGTTCCAATTAGTGAAGGCTACCGAGTTTCAAGCTTTCCTCCTTCGTATAAACCAGGGCGAAAGAAAAGATCGACATACAACCCCATCGCCCGAACCGATGAACCAGTTGTGCCTTTTCATCCCTTATCCCGGTTTTCCTGCCTACAAAGGTACACAACGCCATTTTCTAGACTCGAACGAATAGAATAGCACAATGGGGTGAATGGTATCACAAGATAAACGAAAATCTTGGCCTGCAAGCGCTACGGGGGTGGCGATATTCTAGTCTAGGTGTCTAGTCTACCACTTTTACCTACTCGCCTTATTTTACACCCCAACTACATCAAAAAGAAATAAAGATCGGCAATGGTTTCCCGCTACGGCTTCCGCTTCGCCCTGCCTTTTTGGTGATCTACATACTTCTGCATATCTGCATGCCCATAGGTTCTCGGCCGAACAAAACTGATTTGTAGTGCAATTGTGACTTGTGTAATGTTGGGCGTCAAGAAGAAGAACACATCTCGGATGTGACTGTCGGGAGTGTGCATGTATGCATCACATCAAATTGGTGTAGGTAGTTGGTTGCTGTGTGAAACGAAATCATCGGATCAGGCATTGACTGAGCGGCGGTCACATAATGAAAAAAAAAAAAAAAAAAAAAAGAGAGGAAAAGAGACGGAAACGTACAATTCCGAGTGCTTCTCCGTGGAGATTATCACAACCGCAAGTTGGGGGTCATGAAGCCACCACAACCACACGATAACTTCTACGGACATCTACTCGAGAAATTGGTTAAAAAAACAAAAAGATCTTCTTGTGGAATGATACGGATTTACACAAACTCAAGACCACCAAAACCTGCACAAAAAAGCAAAGTGGCGTGGTATTTTACACAAGTTCCCGGTAAGAAACACAGACAAAAATGCAGTGCAACCATCGCATCGGTCGGCGAACTACTTGACGGGCATCTATTAGTTTCGATACACAGACACACGACACACCAAAACTGCCGAGCGACAGGACGGGACGGATGGGATGTAACCCTTCCGGTAAAACTGCACAAATACGTACGCATGAGTGAGGCGGGCGGCCGGGCGGAGAAGCCGATCAGGGATGGGGAAAGGCAAGTAAACAAAACCGGATGCTACGCAGAGTGTGCAGATCGGGCGGACCAGGCAACTAGTTCGTCAATACAAAAAAAAAATACTATTTTTATGACCCTGTAAAACGACTTAACGACTAAATGACTAACGTACACCTTTTTTATAAGGTGTCTCCTTGACGGAGCTATCTAGACTGAACTGAACAAACATTGTATAGTAACTAGCAGCAGCACCTATCAGTGCTTTTCCCTGAACCTGTAAAAACAAAAAGCAGATAACCACCCAAATACCTAACCAAAACCAGTAAAAGAATACAGTAGGAGAGTCGTTAGAATAAGAAAAAAAAACAGACCGTCAAAAGGTCGTACACACTTCAGGAAAACAAAAAACCCTTCGTAGAAACACAAGACAGACAAAACAACCCGAAAAAAGAAAAGAGAAACAAGCAAGCATGATTCATCCCTGTCCCGCCATCCTCCCACCAAAAGCCTCACATCCCACATCCCACATCCCACCTCCCAAACGCCCCATCCCCTATTCACTTCCCATTACCACTCCCACCCCCAAAAACCTCCACCTCAAACCTCACAACCCCCTTCGCTCCCATCCCCCCACCATAACTAATCCCCAACACCCCCCTCAAATCATCACCCCCCCATCCACTCAAATCATACTCCCCCCCATCAACATTAACCCCCTTTACAACCCCTCTCATCCCCCAAAGCCTCGCCGGAGTCTTTTCAACCCCACTAACCGTAACCCCAAAGTTTGACGGACATCTCCTAACATAAGCCAAAGCCGTATCCTTGACCGCTTTTACAGACCAAGCGGGGATTGTCTCTAGTACTCGTTGAGTTCCATGACCGCGCCAAGTGATATGCAAGAGAACATCATGTCCTTTTTTATTGGTGGGTGAAGATGGTTGTGTGATGGTGGACGGGGCAGGAGGAGCAGGAGGGGGAGGAGGAGGAGGAGGCAAACCACCATGCATCATGGTCATGTTCGGAAAAGGAAACCCGGGGGGGAAATTAGGTTGTTGTTGTTGTTGTTGTTGTTGTTGTTGTGG
This sequence comes from Podospora fimiseda, assembly GCA_033297215.1. Taxonomy (NCBI): domain Eukaryota; kingdom Fungi; phylum Ascomycota; class Sordariomycetes; order Sordariales; family Podosporaceae; genus Podospora; species Podospora fimiseda. Next base: position 401,249 of record MU865292.1, on the reverse strand, counting down.
TCTTTGTGGTCCTGGACCAGTGGGCGGGGCAGGGGGTGGAGGAGGAGGTGGAGGAGGAGGGGGATGAGGATGGACAGAGGTATTGTTGTTTCGAACCCGTTGAGTGAATCCAGGAGGCATTTGATGATGATTATGCTGCTGCTGAGGAAAGAAAGGTCCACGGCGGGAAGGAGGAGGAGGAGCAGGGATAGAATGCATCCAACCAATTTTATTCTGCCCCTCAAAAGAAGAAGGAATCATCCTCGGTCCGCTGCTGCTGTGCTTACTCCGTTTCTTGAGACGAGCAGCAGTAGAAGTGACAGAAACCGTCTCATTATCAGAGAGTGATTCATACGGGGAACGGATTTCGCCGTCATCATCATCATCATCATCATCATCATCAATAGTGACTGTAGAAGAAACAGAAGCAGTATCACTGTTATCCTCTTCATCACTTTCGACAACAACAAGACGAGAAGGTGACTTGGAAGCAGCGAAACCGAACCCATTGGAAGAAATGTAATTCTGCACAGCGGCGGCGCTCTTGGCGTGAATGCCGTAAAGGGCGTCTTGGAGGGTAGGGGAGGTCTCAGAGAGAAGAACGTCGCGGACTCCGTCTTCGGTTCTGAGGACAAGGGCTTTGAATGACCCGAGGGGTTCCATGGCTATGACCAGGGAAAGGGTAGCATCTTGGCGACTGTAGAATTTGCAGTTCTCTGTTGAGAAACATGTTAGTTTTGGTTGGTCAGATGAGGAGAACTTGCAGCTTTGTGCAGGAAAGCGGTCAAAGACAAGAAGACAACGCACCAAGGGTCTGCAAACGCAGGTCGATTGCAGACTGGGGAGTGGCTACAGGGGCCATTGTTGACGAGAGTTTTTGGGGTTGTTGTTGCAGATGACAGAATGATGGATCAAAGGTAGCCAAGCGTATTAGCATTTGTTGGGATAGTTCTTTTTCTCAAAAGACTCGAGAAGAATCTTTTTTTTTTGTTGATTCCCTTTGGTGAAAAAGAAAAGAGAAGGAGAACTGGGGGGACGAGGCCAGATATTTATGCTCCGGAGGAGAGACCGGAGGAGAGACAAAATCTTCTTTCTCTCTCTCTCTCTCTCTCAAGTCAAAAAATGTCTGACTGCCGTTTGTACTACTTTTACACAACCTCGAAGAAAGAAACATGTTGAAATGGAAGGGCGAAGAAGGGAGACGGAAAAGAATTCCGTCTTCCCCAGGCCAAAAGTGAGGCGAACGGACCATTCCATTCATTACATGCATGCATGATGCAAGTGAGAAGGACAAAAGAAGAAAATCCGGGCCAAGAAACAAGGTCAAATGGCCGACCAATTGACCAATGATCACAAAACAAATTGGGGGTCAAATCAATATTGAACCGAACTTTCTCAGATATACTGGCAGCCGTCGGAGCCCCGCTTGGGGCAATAATAATGATGAGTGTGGGTATCACGGCATCGTATCGTTGAGAAGGAATGAAGGAACAAAAAATGGTTGGGGGAAGCCTCATGATTGCCCGTTCCCTAAAAGTGTCTGTCCAAGCAGAAGAAAGAGCAAAGAGGAAAAGATCATCGGATGAGCACCTAATGTCTATGTTGTGTGTGTACGGTGTTTCATCCGAACGTAGGTTCCCGAGGCGAGTTTGACTCTCGTGTGGTATGTGTGTGTTGTTTCGGCCATTATACTTCTCCTGATCTTTTCCCTGTACTTCCTCGTCCACCCATAAGAAATAGCCACGGCACGAGGCAAGCACCCGTGATATCCGTTGGCAGATAACAACATCAAGCCGTGCAAGGTGATACGAGTGGGAAATGGTGTGCCATAGAAATCTGGTTTAAATTGAGATGTTGTGACCTGGTTGGGCGCCTAGTGCCGGAAACTTGTCACAGCACGAATTCGAGAAAAAGTAATTGTTGCACCGTACACGCTTCTTGTGTGATAATTAGCCCTAAAAAGTGAGGGTTGGTGGCATGAAAAGATGTGATTTGTAAGAGCGGTGAGAAAGAAGGAGGAAAAAAGGATCCGTCCGGCTGTTCCGAGGCTCTTGGGTCTCAGCCTCTTGGGAAGCGTACCTGAAAAATAAAAATGCATTTGTGACGAACATACCTGAGGCGTAAGCCATTCCGGGTAAACCCGTTACATTTATCTGTGATGAGATTGTCCTATTGCATCGCACACTCTTCCAATCACAACTCATCTGCAGACGGCGGCCCAAAAGCACACGAAACCTGCTGTAATCCATGAACAGGGTGTACCACGAAACGACCGGCATTCTTCGAATTTTTTCCATGCCATGTATAAACAAATGCTTTGTCCACGAATCCTTGTATTCCTAACTAAAAATCACCCAAACGTTACTCCTCCTGGTGTCCCACAACCTTAGCCAACCGTCAATCTCTCAAGACGAGATTTCACTGCTTCAACCAACATCGATTCTCTGTCCAACAAACTCATGACCTGTGCCATCTTTGCCCGGCGAATCTCGGCTGGGATCTTCACATTGGGCGCTGGCGTGGCGGGAACGTCGTCGGCTGCCTCCCCAGCAGCCTTCCGAAGGTGCTCTGCCTGCGCCAGCAGAGAATCCCTGAGCGCTTGAATCTCCTCAAATCGTTTCCAGGGCTGCTTGGCCTTGGAGATCGGTGAACCGTCGTCGATCTCCTCGCCCATAATGCTGGTTTCGAGTACTCGGACCTCTTCTGCCCAAGCCTTTTCCTTGTCGCTCAATTCACGCGTTGTGACTCTGCCCATTTTCTTCCTGACGATTTCCATCTTGTGCACTAGTTCCTCCTGCTTTGCCCGAGCGGCTGCAAGTCGGCTTCGGATAAGCATATCCACCGACACAGGCTCGTCGTCCCCAGAGTCTTCGCCCGTAATCTTGTCAATTTTCTTCTTGGCCTCGCTTGCCTTGACGAGCTGGTCCTTCAGTTCATCCTGAAGAGCTTCGCACTTTCTAAAAAGCTCTGCAACAGCATGGTTTAATTGGAAAACCTGTGCACTGACGACCTTGTGGCCTTCGGTAAACACTTCAAGAGTGACCGGTGACAAGCGAACCTCCTGCTGCAGCAAGGCACGCCTTTTGCCCGATCTAAGCAGCTCATGCCATTGGGGGATGGCATTCTTGAGGTTCAGATAGTCGGACGGGCGGAACAAAGGCCGAGGGTCCCAAGCAGGCTCAGGAGCAGGCTCGTCGGCGAGCTCCGGGATTACTGAAGCCTCCCTCACGGTTGTGGCCAGCTCAAGTTCAGGTGCTTCGAAGAAGATGGGGATTGGCTGACTATAGGTAGAGGACAAAAGGAGGTGGCCGATGTCGCGATCACGGATGACCGTAGCGGCGGCCAATACATTTTGGCCGCGAGGCTGGGTGAAAACACGCTCCCGCTCTGCACCTTGACCACCTTTGACCAATAAGTCGATGCGGAATTCTGCGCCTGCCTCCGACTCTTCTCCGAGTTCATTCTCGAGGCGGGAGACCCATGGCTCAAGATTCACATGGGTGATGCCAGCGGGATGAGTGACGTAGAAAGAGTAACGAGAGGCGGGATCCTGACTGAACATGGGCCAGCTGTCAGATGTGAGCTCGGCTGGCTTGACCGTGTCGAACGTTTGAAAGACAAGTAGGGAAGGCGGCTCCGACATGGGGCCAAGGGGTTTGAACTTGCTGCTCAATGGGCGTGGTGGAAGCCATTTAGCCTCGACCCCCTCAGCGTCCAAACAAACCTTTACTTGGCCACTGGTCGACAGCAAGCAAATCACGGAAAGTGACAATCCTGCATCCTCTTCATCATCCAGATCATCATCCTCTCCCAGCATCAGCTCGGCCGTGTTGACGCCCTGTCCAATAACAAAAATATCCTTCAGCTCAACCTCATCATCTTGCTCGTCCTCGGGGTTGACTTCAAACTCAAAGGGTCCTTGTAATCTGGGCACCTTGCCCGGGTGCTCAGGACGCGTGTATACTTCGAGCACAGCGTCTTCGTAAGTATCCTCCACAATCTTGGGCTCTTGTTTGTCGAGCTCTGCCATCCATTGGAGCTGCTGCTGGGCCAAAAGTCGTTCTTCAGGTGATGCATCCGGGTCATCCTCGGTGGATCCACTTCTGTTTACTATTGAGACGGACAAAGATGGGATCAAAGTAGGAGGCGGCGACCATTTTTTGGGAAGAAGAGGACACAAAGCATAAAGATCTCCTCCAGTCATGGCCACCCAGAGAGTCATTGGCGACCAATTGCCAGAGTGTCGAGCTGGAAAGCAAGCGGCCGCCACTTCCATGTCAAAAGAATCAGGTGAGAATCCCTTGTTGGTGGCCGATACAGACACACCAAAGTCTTGATCCAAACATGTTCCATCCGCCAATCTCTTGAGATCAATGGCCAAGGAAGCCTTATCGAAGCTCCAACGGTCAGCAGTTGACAGCTCCCAAATGCGGACTACGGCGTCTTCAGTGACAGTGACCAGGGCCGTTCCGTTGACACCCAGAGGATGCCATAGAGCAGAGACAACAGCTGAGCGCGAAGTGACGTGGGTGGTAGAACCGATTGTGAAGAATTTTGGCTTGGGAGGGGCAGACTCGAGGCTGCTGAGATGTGAAGAGTCAGGGAGGATACAGATGTGAACGGTGTGGGTGGTCAGAATTGCGAGGAAGTCTTGGTTGGGGGACATGACCAGCTGGCGTATATCTTCGGCTACAGGTGTCTTGATAATCTGTTGGGAGAGTTTTAGTACTAGTGACTCGCACCACAACATTCGCGCCGCCGTCACTTACACGATAACCCTCCATCAAACCCTGTTTTGCCTTTGCGGCGGCTTCTTCGTCATAGACCTCGAACCCCCCTCCTCCAGTTAGGGCCTGCTTCGCCTCCCATGAGTCCTTGAGGTCGACAAGGTCGCCCCATCGAATCTCCCTGCCCACGGCGACAAAGATCTCGGTGCCTCGCTTCGCGATGGTCCTGCGCGGGCCTGGCTTGACTTTCTTGCCGTAAACCAGAGCTGTGGAACTCTTGCTGTCGTCGCTGGAGGGCTCGAAGAGCTTGTGACCGGGACTGGGCTGATTGAGCCAGCTCGGCGCAAAGCTCTTGATTTTGGGCATCGCAAATCGCAATATTTGATGATCGGATGGATGCAAAGTGTGGTGTTGATGCTGTAAAGTTCTTAAAACATATGGAAATTGTTGTTTGTGAGGAATAAATAATGGACGCACAAAAAAATTCGTAGCTCAAATACTTCGTATCGACAAGTTTTTTGTTTCACCCTAAAATAAAACCCAAGTCGGGCAAATGAGTGGTTGGGGCAGGAACAGGGAGCTTTGGTGTTGAAAGACTTGCCCGTGAGCTCTCTGCGATTTGTTGTTTAGCGCGTTCCACAAAGAGGTTCGGTCGTCGCCTGGGCAGCTTTTTTGGCAGGTACCGCGTTCTTGGCGGCAACGCGACTTGCAGAAATGGTCCACTTTTACTTTTAATACAACGACTCTCCAGTGGCAGCGACTTCTGACCTTGAAACCGATTCCATCTCTGGACTTAAACAACCGAATTCTCGTATTCAAATTTTCCCCATCAAATCTCCGAGAACGCAACTTCGCTCACACACCAAGTCAACATGCGAGTTCAACGATCAACAATCGAGAGGCTCGATCGCCCAAGCGCTTACTTCAACAGGCCTGGAGTGAGTTACCACTGTCGCATGGCTCCAATTAAAGGTTCCAGTCAGTCGTTCTAACAAATTTGATGGATAGAACAAGAAAAGACGTTATGATAACAAAGATCAACGGGATGCGGACGATGAGCAGAGAGCAGAGCAAAAACAGGACGAGGAGGAGGAAAGGCTCAAGAATGCAACTACACTCTACGTTGGTAATCTGTATGTTTAATGATGGTGCTTTGAGTCTGAAGACAAATGCTGATAGTGCATAGGTCTTTCTACACCACCGAAGAGCAGATTTACGAGCTATTCAGCAAATGCGGCGAGATTAAGCGGTTGGTGATGGGTCTAGACCGAATTAACAAGACACCATGCGGATTCTGCTTCGTCGAATATTACACTCACCAAGATGCGCTGGACTGCATGAAGTACATTGGCGGCACCAAACTCGATGAACGCATCATAAGAACCGACTTGGATCTAGGCTTTGAGGAGGGAAGACAATACGGGCGTGGAAAGTCTGGCGGGCAAGTGCGGGATGAGTACCGCGAGGATTACGATGAAGGCCGTGGCGGTCTTGGTAGGGCGATCGCTGCCGAGAGGGAGAGAGAGAGGGAGAGGGAACGACAAGGGAGAGACCACGATGACGGACGCCTGAGATAGAATGATGCAGAGGAAGTCTACTGGTTGATGGTATATTCGACCGCGAGGTTCACGGTCACGTGGGTGCACGAGTTGCTTTTGCACTTTTGGTGATGTTTCGAGCACCCAGTGACGGTCTGGACGTTTGAGAAGTGGCGGAGAGCAAGATGAAGCGAGGGAGGAGCGTAGACTGCGGGCGTTTAACCGTAATCGCTGTCATAACCCAAGGAGCGGCAGAGGACGGGAATTGTCCTTGGGTCACATTTCGGCCGAGACCCATATTGGAACAAGAGCATCGGAAAGCACTGCTTTCTCTACATGAGTTATGACAGAAGTACTTTTACGTAGATCTCGCACCTTTTGCAGCAACTCTTAGAGATACCATAATTCATGACCAATCATAAAAATGCCGTTTATTTCACTAGATATCATACACAGAATATTCATTCCCACAGCCATCGTCTTAGTATCCAGGAGGGTTGACTCTTTGCGAAACACGCGTCCACTTGGGAAGTTCTGGTGCAACAAGTCAGCCACGGGTTTTATCCAAGCAAATTCTTCCCACCACATACTATGAATGCCCTTGCGATACTTCTTCTCTTTGCGGTCGAAGATGGTGTATTTGTCTTTGGGCAGCATTTCGGCTTCGGTGGGCATCTCGGCTTGCCATCTATCCAGTGACTTTAATGTCTCACCCTTCTTTGCGAGGGCATTGGCTACGGTCTCGACGACCTTATCGACGGCGCGAAGTCGTTGTCTCTGTCTGTATTTCTGGTGGGGGGAGAGTCGCCATGGGATCTTCCTGTAGAGAAAGAAAGAGAGTGTGTCAGTTTTGCTGTTTTGACAAAAACTATCTACATGCACACAAATGACCTTACCAGAGAAGACCTCCACCAAGGGCGCCAGTTGGTCTGAATGCCCCAAACATGTTGACGTATCTGGGGGTCAACAAACAAGAAAGTGGATTTGGAACGGGAGTTCCTTCGGCGACGAGACGACACAACACTTTTGGACTGGACCTTGCTCCCAAAAAAATCACGGCTCCCCAGTTCTCCAATTGAGACTCAGCCAATCACAAAGCTGATATCATGGAAAAAGTGGAACCCAAACTGATCACCCCGCGACCCACCGCCTGGCAGATGCACATGCAGCACTAGCGCATTGGGTAGAGCAACCTCCCGTTGACGTCTCCTGGGCGAGCGCGCGCATCTCCCAAAGCTCCAACCTTGACGGTCAGTATCGAAAAAACACCATGAATGCGACAGACCCTGGCGGCTGACTTACTTGCGATAACGATTCCCAACCCCCGATATTCCGAGACAAACTTTGATTGAACCCCCAACAATCTCCCGCTACAACCAACTTAATGATACCCCAATAACACACCGGTCCCATCCACAATATTTGAAGCCATCACCACCACCCACCCACCTCCTCCAAAATGTCCTACTACTTCGCCATAATCGGCACCCAAGACAACCCCCTCTTCGAATACGAATTCGGCACCTCAAAACAAGGAGGGGACGGTCAACCCCGTTTCACCGAACAAGCCAGACATCTCAACCAATTCATCCTCCACAGCAGTTTAGATATCGTAGAGGAAGTACAATGGACGAATGGACAATTGTATTTCCCCCCTTCCCTCCCCCCTTTACCTCCAACTAATTCCCCCCTGTAATAGATACCTAAAAGTAATCGACAAATTCTTCAACAACTACATATCCTGCTTCATGACAGGCTCCAACACCAAGTTCCTCCTTTTACACCAACCAACAGCCGGTCCTGCCTCTTCAGCAACAGGAGCCACCACCACTTCCTCTTCATCATCCTCTCGAAACTCAACATCAGTAGGAGCGAACCCTACCAGTCCTCAAACAGAAGAAGCAATCAAGAATTTCTTTACAGAGGTTTACGAGAATTATACAAAGGCTATCATGAGCCCGTTTTACAAGGTTAATATGGAGATTAGGAGTCCGATTTTTAGACAGAGGGTTGCTGCTGCTGGGAGAAAGTATTTGTGAATGGAGTTAGACTGGATAGAATTTATTAAGACATAATATATCATGCGATAATGATGCGTTGTGGTACATCACTTGGAAAGTCAGGGCAGCAGTGCAGAGGCCGATCAATGTTGTTGATATCTTCATATTTCCTGTTGCTATCTCAAGACCCAGTAATATATACACCACCATCAACCACATCGTGTCACATTCATGGGCACAATACTTGTCGTAAATACTTTGTTAATATTCGTAATTACCAACGCGAAAGTTCATTCAGTGATGATGTATGTGTAATTCCCTTCATCCCTCGGGTCCATCATCATCAATCCTTTCCCATAAAAAACGCCTTGACTCTCAAAATCAAATCATAATCCCCCATCCCATTTCCCAATCGCTTGATCTTAAAAAATAAAAAAAATAAAAAAGTGACCCCCAACCCGACTCAACTCGAAAAGAGACGAGAAAATTTAACCACCGAAACCATAAAGGGTACGGCCCTGGCGCTTAAGAGCATAAACAACATCAAGCGAAGTGACAGTCTTGCGCTTGGCATGCTCAGTGTACGTAACAGCATCACGAATGACGCCCTCGAGGAAAGACTTGAGAACGCCGCGCGTCTCCTCGTAGATCATGGCCGAGATACGCTTGACACCGCCACGACGGGCCAAACGGCGGATGGCGGGCTTGGTGATGCCTTGAATGTTGTCGCGGAGAATCTTGCGATGACGCTTGGCGCCTCCCTTTCCGAGGCCCTTGCCGCCTTTGCCACCTGTTTATGCTCTGTTAGGACATGATTGAATGATGTGGTGTTGAGGTGTTGTGTTGGGGATGAGACGCGTGGGTGGGGGTCGATGCACCCCACTCTGCGATGCATCGATCGCGCAAAGGCGACAACGACGACAACGGCAACGATGAAATGATTGGTGAATAGAAAAAAAAAAGAATGCAACTTACGTCCAGTCATCTTGATAGATAGTTAAATGTGATTTAGTTTTGTTTTGATGTAGTGTTGATGGAAAAGTTGATGATAATCTATCAACAACTTCAAAAAGCGGTGATGATGTATGGAGATGAAGAAGAGTGGAAGGGTGGAAGAGAGTAGAAAGGTGGGAAAGTGGGCTGGGCTTATTATAATTGTGAGGCAAATCAATCACAACAGGCGCGCAGGCAGCGCAGGCTAAAGACCAAAGTCACAAGTTGAAATCAGAAACTCGAAAAAAGGCACTAGTCTATTTTGGGGTGTGGGTACCCGCTCGGCTTTTTAAAAATGTTGGTTGTTGTTGCCGATTTTTTAAATCAAAAATGCGTGTTTCAATCAAAGCGTTTTTGCGGTGCGGTTTTGCTTTGCTTTGATCGCTCTTTTTGCGGCGCGTGTTTTTTGGGGGGGATGTAAATCAGTCCCCGCACTGGTGGTCCGAGCGTTTCCCTTCTTTTTTTGGGGGCAACCAAAATCGAAATCACAAGCGTGGTGGTCCGAGCTTTTGCACCCCTGTTTTCCTATTTTCTGAGCCAAATTGCCATCTAAAAAAGAAAAAAAGGACGTGTCTGCCTGGAGAGGGGGAGGTCATTGGAAGCCTGATATTTGTATTCTTTGCTATGCTGAAATTGATTCCAGAATTTCAAGCATATCCACCTTACTGGCTTATCATACCTACCTATATTGCCGAATAAGGTCACGGTCTCATAATTGAACCTCAGCCGAATCAAGACGCGCCTTGAGCAAAGGTTAATAAAGAGCATGGTACACACTTCACAGCCAGCAAAACCTCAATAAAATTATTACGTATAATTGTTAGGCGTCAGGTCGTGATCCCGACTCGATGTCCATAGTGTTGATTTTTATACAACCAATTCTACACCAATGTCTCTCTTCCCTATCCCATCCCTGTGTTGACCAGATGCAATGCTGAGGTATTCATAGAAAACTCCACCTGAAGCATGTTACCTCATGCTTCTTAAAAGGAAAAAGAAAAACGCCATTGCCATGCCATACGTGCACTTCCCGTATAAAAATAATGAAAACTCCCAAGTTCAGAATCGCTTCCCTCTACCCAACTACTCAAAATACACCCATCGTGTCTATATAAAGAAAGGAGGAATCGTACAACAAGGGTCGTGGTTCAAACGTCATCATAAATCATGAGACTCAAGGTAACATGGACTCATCCATCATACCTTCAAGGCCTTCGATTTCTTGCTTAATCTGCGAGCTCGCCTGTCAAGGTTGTCAGTAATTACCGCCTAAAAAAAGAACACATGATACATTGTTGTGCAAGACTCACCTTCGGATCCAGGCTAAGCGCTATGGTAAAATGTCGGACCGCCCCCTTGGAATCATCGAGCATTTTGCACAGCCTGCCTAGCAAGAAGTGAACCTGAGCCCTGTCAGGCGCAAGGTTACGAAGGATTATGAGCTCCTTCATGGCCTCATCCAACTGCCCAGTCGCCATCAGCGCCCGGGCTTTCTTGTGACGAATTTCGGGAGCACCAGGTGCCAACTCCACGGCTTTCTTGAAGAATGGGAGCGCCTGGCCAATATTCCTCTGTCTCTGCAATACCGTCCCAATACAGCAGATGAGTACAGCATGTGCCGGGTGAATCATCAGGGCCGCATTGTAGTGGTAGAGCGCCTTGTCGTAGTTACCGAGTTTCTCAAACACCTTGCCGATGCCGTAGTATGCGTTGTAATGTCGCCTGTCAGCAGCGATTGCTTGCCGGTAAGCTGTGAGCGCCTTGTCGAACTCCTCATTCTCGGTGTGTTCGTGCCCCTGGAGTGTATATGCATACGCAAACTTGGGATGGAGTTGAATCGCACGTTTGAAGCACTTGAGAGCTTGTTCGTGGTCGCAGGCTAGCGACCATGCGTTGCCCAGGGCACACCAAGCTTGAGGTGAGTCCCATTGGGCTTCAACGAGCTCGTGAGCAAGGAATGAGAGATCGGTCTCTTTCCTTAGGTGCCAGAGAATAGTCGAGTAGACTTCCATGTCCTCGTGGCGGGTTGGGGCGATCATGCGAAGCCGTTGAAAGTGCTTCTCCGCGTCGACGTAGTTGGCTTGCTCATACAGTGCCCTCCCCATACGTGCCTGCACCCACGGTGTATCCTGTTGACTCCGTGGGAGGGACAAGAAGGAATTCATTGCTTCCTTTCCCTCGAATTTTGATGAAAGAAGATAACCCTGTGCCATCTTTTTCAACAGATCCAGAATCCATTTCAGCGCCTCATCAATCTTTACCGGTTCGGACTCTCCTGCGGGCTTGGGTGGCGGAACCTGTACAACATTCGGCTCCTTAACACGCGGCGCCTCGGCCTGGTCAACCTCCATATTAGGATCGTCTATCGGTTTCCTATTGCCGCTGACAACCCGCCCCATACCACCAGACCCAGGGCGCCCGATTCTCGAGGCTGGGGGCCTAGCCTTCTTCACCTCGCGAGCCGCAGTGCTGCCCAGTCCCGTTGCAGCCGCAGCTGTGGCCCTCGAGGCAGCAGTTGTCCTGGACGGCACATTCAGTCTTGCGCTCCGCCTCGGCTCTTCACCGTTGACTGGACGCGGCTGTACTGGATGACCCGAAGCCGTTCGCTTTCTGTCTGTTGTCGCCGGAGCTGGCAGTGGTGCCTTGATACTTGAGTCTAAAATATCCGAAGGTTGTTCCTGCGCCCTTTCTCTCCTCCTGGCCGCCCCAAAGCGCAAGCCTGTCTTGGAGGGGCCGTCAAATATGCTGGGTTCGACGGCTGCCTGAGCTGCTCGAGTCCGTCGGGTTGGTGCCTGCGGTGGTTCTTGAGCAACTCCCATCCGAGTTGCTTGTGAGTCCAAAATGGCCACTCCCGTACCGTTTGGAGTTTCCATTCCGTCCTGTCCACCTCTTAAACTCATGTTGGAGTTATACCTCGCATTTGAAGCAGCAAGTCTTGACAGAGACAACGAGTCGCTCTGCACAGAGTCTCCGAATAACATGCCGTTACCTGAGAAATTTCCCTCAAAAGGGTCGCTTTCATCACTGACTGCCTGGATACCTACTTTCTTCCTCAGCGGTTCGGGGATTGCAGGAGTGGACTCAAATGTTAGTGTCATGCCGGGTTCTAGGTCAAAGTTCCGCGCAAAAGAATCAGTATGTTTGAAAATACTGGGTATTCTGACGTTAACTCCCATGTCACAGAGCGCAGCGAAGGCATCCCACATCAAGGGGTTGGTCTTTAACGCCTCCTCAAAGCATAACACCGCTTTCTTCTTGTCGTCGTATGCCCGATAAAGCTTTCCAAGTAAGCAGCTTACAGCAGCAGCATCAGGGTATGCTGCTCTCGTCGTCGAGCTGTGTTTTCCAATGTTGCACTTAGCGGTCCATAATCCCCTTGCTTTTTCGAGTGCTGTGATTCCATCCTTGTATCTCTCCAAGTCCAGACATGACTGTGCAAAGATAAAGGCACACCCCAGGTGCACACCACGGAACCCAGCCGATCGACTGGTCTCGAATGCGGTTTTTGAATCGCCGAGGCGGAAGTGGCAGAGAGCGAGGAGGTAAGCAGACTCGGATGAACGATCGTGTGCGTTTAAACGCTCGGCGAAAAAGAGGGCGCTGTCTAGACAGAAGTTGTCGATGTGGTAGTAGATTGTCTGTCTCAGGACAGTGGCAACCGTTGCGCTATTCGGTGCCATCTTGAAGAAGAGGGCGAGACCAGTTACGCCAGGTCAGGATGCGACGAGATGTCTACGATGCTATTATCGACGACGTTGATCCATGGGATAATTAAATTCGGTTTGTTGGACGGTATGTAAAGTCGAGACGGGCTAACAGAAAACGGGAAATTTGCGAAGGCGTTCCTCGAAGACGGCAAACAAGTCGATTAAAGGGAAAATATTATGGACAAACGCCGAATGTCCAATATGGAGAGCTATGCCTGCACAATAGTAAAAGTAGTGCAATTGATAAATGGGTATTTGTAAACGGCGTCGACTTTCTTTCGCGGGGTGATGTGGATTTGCAGACAATGTCGGTAGTTCGGTTTGTCGAGACAATGAACTTCTAGAAAACACGGATGAAAAAAAACAAGGCAACAAATGCGATGGCGGGTCCGCAAATGTTTTGGTCGTCCAAATTGTCAAAGACCAAACCCAATACCACCCATAACCCGTGAACCCTTGAGAAAGAAAAAAAAAAGGGAAGGCGGGAATGACAGACGGTCATGGGCGCTTTTTTCCTCCCAAAGATGCAACTTTGAGATGTCAAGGCAGCAAAGGAGTGCAAAGGCAGCAAGAGCCTGCAAGGGTCTCGCGATGTGCTTGTTTTGGTGGGCGCGGCAACGGGCAACCACCAGCCACTGCAAGCCATTCATTGGACACGCGTGCTGCCAGCCTCGCAGCCAGCTGCACTCCCGCCGCAGCCGTTGCATATCTCCACTCTTTTATTCAATGATCCAGCCACAATTCAATCAACTTGAACTGCAGCCCACCCTCCAATAATGTGATGATCAGTTCCAACCTCCCTCTGCTCTGGCTTTGTTCAATTCTGCATGCTTCCGCTATATATGTCTCATTTCCAATATTAAAAACCTCAATACGGATCAAAAAAAAACGGATAAAACTTTTGGTTGCCCAATCAAAAAACTGAAGCAGTGACATCATTTGGATCAATTTAGTGTGATAAGTCCAGGGTCATGAATAATGAACCAGACTGATGGGAACAAAAATTGACTTGAACTGCACGGCCTGATAACTGAGCTGAAATATGGAATTAATTCTTCGATAATATGTCTCCGTATAAGAACAGTAACCAACTGTCTTTCCAAACATCGGAGGAACATTGACCTTTCAAACGATAAGTTGATCAATTGAGATCAAGAGGTGATGACATGCGATGAACAATTCGGAGATGATTAAACGTCCCAACATCGAAGCCCGTCTATAGAATAAAATGAACAGATCAAAATATACATCACTTCACGCCTCTGCTTCAACAAGATAAATAACCGACTATAAACCCATCAGATAAAGTGCACAATTCAAGCTGTTGATGAAGCCAAAACTGTGAATTGTTTTTGTGGGGAAACAGGGATCTAGAACCTGCCACGAACGCCATTCGCAGCTTTCCGGCCCCTTTAAACTCACTTGCTTTCAAACACATCTCACCATCAACCATTTCATTAAAAAATTCAACTTCATCACCAAACAGCCCAAAACCTCACAACAAAACACAATGGCTCAAAAAGCACGTAAAGACCGCGCCAAGGCAAACGAGGCAGCCCTCAAAAACCTCCACCTCGGCTCACTAATCGTAAACGGCCTTTTCCTCCTCCTCAACTTTGTTTTCCGATCCCGATCCCTTCTCACCTGGTTCATCCTCTCAATCCCCAGCTTCATCTGTCAATTCACCCTAGAAAAAACCGGACGTCCAACCTATGACCCAAACACCAAGGCGCTCAAGTCCTCCGGTGAGGATCTCTCCTCCGCCGGGTTGACCGACTTCATGTTCGACATCATCTGGGTCACTTGGGGTGCCGCCATTCTCGCCGCGCTCTTTGGCAACTGGGCTTGGTTTCTCTGGAGTGTTGTGCCCGCCTACGGTCTCTACAAGGGCTACAGCATGTTTGGCGCAGCAAGGAACTTGGCTGGTCTCGCTGGTGCAGGTGCAGGAGGTGAGGGCGCAGTTCCGGCTGGAAATCGCAAACAGCGCCGGGCTGCTGCTCAATAAATTCACTTTACGAGTGTTATTATATTATATATGCTCTTTTTAACGAGCTTTATGGCATTCAAGCTCCCTCGTCCACTCTTCTATTATCTCCGGGTCGACATCCTTCACCAACACATGGACGTGGTCGACAGTTCGGACACTCTGCAACGCAACCCAGTTTTTAAACCATAAAACTCTATCCTCGCCTCCTGGACCAAGCCTATCAACAAAGAACCGCTTGATAAAGTCAGAAACGATTTTTCTGCTCTCGGGCGTCATATCCCCGACAGTATCATCTGTTGCAATGGGCGTACGCGTCCACACGACAATATGAAAAATGCCCGGCTCAAACCCATATGGCCAGTCATTCTTCAGCACACAGTAATCAGAGGGATCCTCAAAGGGAATGGTAGAAACAGGAATGAATGGTGGCTCTCCCCACGCCTTTGGAAGACGGCGGACAAGGAGAAAGTTGGTTGTGCTGCCATATTCGGCTTTGGTCTCGGCAGACCATTTTATGTATCGCCGGAGATCGGAGGGTCTTCTCTTGAGGAGGTGAAGCTGGTTGGTCGCTATTATTTGTATTAGTTATGTATCATGTGATCAGATGGCAACTTATAGAGAAGAGAAAAAAGCATACCAATAATCTCCCGCAACTCTTCCCAGTCATGACATTTGAACCCTTGGTCGGTTTGTGAGAGAACCCACTTGTCCACTTCGGTCAAGGGAAACGGTGAGGCGGTTTCGAGTGCTTCGGCTGGTGCCGGCTTGGGTATATTTTCACCCATTTTGTTTATATTAGTGATGGTGTGATAGAGTTGCTTCTGGGTGTCTTTACCCGGCTGGTGAAGCTGTTGGGCTTGTGTCACCGTCGGGGTCGGCGTAGCGATACAACCGTCTAGGTGGGGCGATTTTTTGTCCTGGGTCTTTTTTAAGACTCCGCCGCTAAAGTTTCTTGGATGAGAGGCGAAGATTCGATCAATGGGACGCTGGACGGGAACCAAGTGCGGGCCGGAGTATTTCGAGATTGATGGTAGGAAGACAGTCTACGAGTGAGATTAGGAGGATGAAGGGTAGTTGGCATCAAATACCCTCCAGATGCTTTTAAAGTTTTACACATAATAATCAACTTTCTCAGATGGAAAACTTTGTTTTTATCATTCCATGTTATCTCATGAGAGTGTAACTTTACACCTTTGGGTGGCTGGCTGATATCCCGGGCTTGATGCCCTCGGGTATCGGTTCTTACATGTGCACCATACAAACCGATGCCATGGAATTGAATGATGAGGCGTGTAGCTTACCTGAATAAATCCAGTCTTATTATGTATCCTTAAACCGGAGTCCACTCTCCTCAAAAACCAATTCATGCTGACCACGAAAAATTCCGAGGGTTCCCGGCCATGTCCAAAAACAACAAATGCCGTCAATCGGAGGATTTCTCGGCGAAGGAGTGTCACCCTGTCGGAAATCTGTCAGAAAATCCCCGTCAAAAACAGTGCCAATTGGACGCCTGGATTGGGGGCCCCGACTTTCAAAATGTGGGGACCCGCCCGGCCGGCAAATCGGTTCAAGCCGCGACAGGAAAAAAAAAGGTGTGGGAAAATCGGCCCACTGGCTCTCCCACCCCCGTTCCGACAACCCCAACTTATTTTTTTGTTGGACCCCCGTCCGATCCCCTACTTTTTTTCTACCTTTCTCGGTTTGGATACGTCAACGTCGCGGTGTGAGGAAGTAGGAAGTATCACCACAAGAAACACGAAAAAAACTACCGCAAAAATGGCTGACACTTCGCTGCTCGACCGTAAATACTTTGACGGCATCTACATCCCAGCCGGTCTCATCGTTTTCGGAACCGCCATCCTCAAGAGCCCTTGGCTCCCTTACGCCGTTGCTCTGGCCGTTCTCCTCGGATCACTCAAGTTCTACAGACTTCAACCCAAGAAGTTCCTCAAGCCCGACGCTTTCCAGGAGTTGGTACTCAAGGAGAAGACTATCCTCTCTCACAATGTCGCCATGTAAGACATACAGCTTCGTTTTCCTCTCTCAAAAACATCCATTGACCTTCCTTCAACAGTTACCGCTTCGAGCTTCCCCAGCCCAACTCAATCCTCGGCCTCCCCATAGGCCAACACATCTCGATCGGCGCCCACCTCCCCCAACCCGACGGTGCCTCCAAGGAAATCGTCCGCTCCTACACCCCCGTCTCCGGCGACCACCAACCCGGCTACGTCGACCTCCTTATCAAGTCCTATCCCCAGGGTAACATCTCGCGCCACATGGCCTCCCTCGCCGTTGGCCAAACCATTCGCGTCAAGGGTCCCAAGGGCGCTTTCGTCTACACTCCCAACATGGTCCGTCACTTTGGTATGATCGCCGGCGGCACTGGTATCACCCCAATGCTCCAGGTTATCCGCGCCATCATTCGCGGCCGCAAGGCTGGTGACAGAACCGAGGTCGATCTCATCTTTGCCAACGTTACCAAAGAGGATATTCTGCTCAAGGAGGATCTCGATGCTCTCGCTGCTGAGGATAAGGGCTTCCGCGTACATTACGTTCTTGATAAGCCTCCTGCGGATTGGCAGGGCGGTGTTGGCTATGTTACTGCTGACATGATTAACGTGAGTCTCTCACTCCTTTTCCGGAAATGTCAAATACTAACCCATTAATAGAAATGGCTTCCCAAGGCTGCTGACGACGTCAAGATTCTTCTCTGCGGTCCTCCCCCAATGGTCAGCGGCCTCAAAAAGACCACCGAGTCTCTCGGCTTCAAGAAGGCCAGACCCGTCAGCAAGCTCGAGGATCAAGTATTTGCTTTCTAAGCTAGCTTTTTGTGTGGCTTAAAGTTTGCTTTGCTGTCTTCTGATATAATTTTTATATATACACTCTGGTGAGCGTTTGCGTGTGCGCAAGGAGTTTTGTAGGATGTTTTTTTGTTGGATTTAGCAACCTCTGAGAAATGGCAGGCGTACTATTTTTTGGCACAAACGACTTGCCTTCATCATCATCACACCCCCTCCGCCATCATCAATATCCACCCTAATGAGAAAATAGACTGGAGAGAAAGAGAAGGAAGGATTAAAAAAGGACAGACAGATCAAGGCTAGGCGATGCCTTGTTTTTTTGTATATAGCAAGCCACCCAAAATCGCAAAGCAACTTGCAAAAATATTCCAGCCAAACTTTCTTGCGGTTCCCAACGATACCCCAAAAGAAAATAAAAATAGAAGTGTAAAGGTACGTATTGTCGGATATATATATATACATTACCCCCGGCGACTAGCAGACATCAAAACCCTCCTAAACAACCAAAGACTAATAGGCGGTTCCCTCCCTGCCTTCAGCTCTTTATCCCAATCTTTCAAACTCTTTTTAAAAACCAAATCAGAAATATCTGGCCAGAAAATATATCTCTCTTCTTCATCTTCAAGCTCCTCCTTTATCCCCGCCGGCGACTCTCCACTTCTCTGAATCTCATACTTTTCATCCCCCAACACACTTCTCTCCGCTTGTTCCCTCATTCTTTCTTCTTGTTTAATCATATATTTATGCCATTTTACCAATCCAGCATCACCATCTTTAGCCACTGGACCTTCTTTTTCTCCTGGACAAGATGTCCAGGGATAATGTAAATTTGCGTAGAATCTTGATAAACCTTCTTCTTCTCCTGTTTCTGTTTGGTGGTGGATTCCTAGAGCCGAAAGTGGTTTGATGATATCAAGATAGGTTTGTTCTGTCTCGATTGCTTTTGAAAAAAGTACAGACAACTCATTAGATCCCCCTCCAGCCAGAGGAGGTGGTTTATCGTATAAACGACCGGGGATAACGACTCTTATCGTGAGACCGTCAAGGTTCAAAAAGGGTTTTATTTGAGAAATTGTGAGTTTCCATGCTTCGAGGTTGAATGAACAGAGGGGTGGAGGAGGAAATGCTATTTCTAAAAATCGAAGCGAATAAAGGTTTGTTGGTGTGAGTTTATGCAGGAAAAAGTAGGTGCTTGTTGGTTGCATTATTTCGAGAGGTAGGAGACGAGTCATCGAGGAGGAGTCCAAAGAAGAGGAGGCGGGGTAACCATTTTCATGAATGATAAAACGATTCAAAGAAAAAAATACGTGTTGGGCTTCGTGATGGAGTAGTTTGTTGACTAGAAATAAATATGTTGGGGGTTCCCAGCATTTACATATAGAAGAAACTGCCGTGTGTTTTAGGTTGCAGAAGCAGCCGGCTAGGTTGTCGCCGTTGTGGTATTTGAGCCAGCATTTTGTAAATTGACAGCCGTGGTGATGGTCTGCTCTGCAATTGACGTTTCTGGCTCGGTGGTGTGGACACCAGTTGCGGCCGGCGATGTGTGCGGATGCGTGGTTTGGTTGATCTGCTATGTAGGCGTGTCCGGTATATGAGATTTCTTTGAGAGGGGTGACGAGGTCGGTGTAGGAGAGGATGCGGAGTCTTATCTCGCGGGGGAGGGTCATAAAGGGTGTGGTGGTGGTGGCGGGGATGGGAAGCGGGGGACTGCCTAAGGCTCTTGAGACGGCCTTTTCGGCAAGTTCTTGGAGATGAGGAACTGGTTGTTCTGAGAGTCTCAAGTGACACTCTTTGAGGGTTGGAAATAAGGAAAAGGGTGAGAGGGCGAGTCTAACTGCCTCGGAATCTTGGGGTTCGACGTCACAGACTATGAAGAGGGCGAGCTGTCCCGGAGCTAGGTTCCTGGATAGATGGGCTGCGACGGACTGCCATTCGTGAAAAAAGACTCTGTGTGAGGTGAATGAGCTGCGCAGAGGAGGTTTATGAAAGTTGATGTGCATCTGGTCGCAGAGATCATCGCTGGCAAAACAGCAAGCTTGGAGGGCACGGCCTCCCATTGGCGTTTTGATGTGACATTTCGGTTGAGGGTTGATGAGAATTTTGAGATGGCGGAGTGATCTGACTGCTGTGGGTGTGAGATTGAGAATGGGACGAAGGTCGCCCGTGATGGAGTGGATGACAAAGCTGTTGGAAGAGTAGACGAGGGCGGCGACTTCCTTGTATATTCTCCGGCAGGAGAGCATGAGGCCGTGGAAGTTGGCCGGATAAACTATACGAGGTGGTTCTCCGTGAGGGGGTCCGTGCAAGTCAAAGGTGAACTTTTGGTTTGGGTTTCATGTTGCGACGCCGACGTAGAGGTAGATGCGTCGTCGAATTTCTGGAGATAGTTGAAGGATACCGGGTGCCGACGACATGGTTGATGATAATGTCGATTGTGAAGGAAGAGACATGATGAACAAAGTGAAGAAGTTGGAGAAGAATCACGCCGATCATTCCGATCTATTGATTTGAGTGACTGCATGAGGTTTATTGGTTGGTTGTCATTCATTCAAGCAGTATCGCTTGGCATCCGTACACAACTGGCAACCTACCTCTTCATGCATCTCGGAAAGGTAGGAGAAAAAACTCACGTGTTTTCTGTGCGTTGAAAGATTTAGGGAATCTGGGACGTGATACAAGAACACTTTCCCCTCCGGTTCAGTTTTCAAACCTACTTCAAAGACAGAATACGAAAGCGATATACATATTGATTAATCATCTGAAATTTGTACAGACGGAACCTCATTGGTTTGATCGGAGTATACATGTAGACGGCACGGGTAAGAATCCGGGAAATATGCCACTATCGGCAGTGGTATTTTGGATGATTAGGAGGTCAAGAGACAAAATGTATATCCCCAAGACTACAAGTACCTCCTTGAGAATCCTCTTTTACTACTCCAGCACACCTCTATCATAAAAAATAGACAAAAATCATCACCATAATGCATTCTATTATCCTCACAACCCTCATCCTCTCCCTTACAACACCAACCCTCTCCCAAACCTGGCAAATCCTCTCATCTCTCCCCGGCCCCCTCCAAGAACACATCACCTTACCCCTCTCCAACACTCAATTCATCACCATCGGCGGTATAAACTCCAACGGAACAACAATCCCACAGCTCCTAATCTACGACATCCCCTCCAACACCTGGTCTCCCGGGACACCAATCCCCATCCCCCTCAACCATCCAAACGCAATAACCCACAACAACAAAATCTACCTCCTAGGCGGTCTAACAGGCGCATCCCAATGGCCTCCTTCCCCAAACACATTCGTCTATGACCCCAAAAACCCATCATGGCAACCTCTAGCATCAATACCTCTCTCTCATTCCCCTCGCGGAGCGGCAGCCTCAGCAGCATATAACGACACAATCTATATCGCCGGTGGAATCCTCAGCGTCTACGGTCCAACAGTCGACACAGTCTCTGCATATCACATCCCTTCAAACAAATGGATCGAATTACCCCCAAAAGCAGCAAAGCTTCCCGGCGCAAGAGACCACACCGGCTATGCACAAATAGAAAATAAATTTTACGTTTTAGGCGGCAGACAAGACGGAGCCGAAAACAGGAAAGGCGACGTATTCATTTTGGATTTACAAAATGTGGATCAAGGATGGAGGACAACAAATTCAAAAATGCCGACTCCCCGTGGGGGAATCGCGGCGGGGGTTCTCGGAAAGACAATATATACTTTTGGCGGAGAAGGGAATGTTGAGAGTCCGATGAGTGGAGTTTTCGACGAGGTGGAATCGTACGATACGGAGAATGACTTGTGGGAAAAGCTTCCGAGGATGAGAGTGGGAAGGCACGGAATGTCCGCTGTGGGAATTGGGGGGAAAGTTTATGTGCCTGGGGGAGCGGTGAGGCAGGGGTTTGGTTCTGTGAATGATTTGGATGTTTTTGAGCCTTGACTGCCCGGGTCTCGGAATGGGGTATGTATGGGGGAAATTTGGGTGTGCACGCCGCACAAGGCATGGTTTCTGGTGGGTTGCGTGATCTGGACCCGGGCGCTTGAGAATTGGGCCTACAGAACACCGGTCGATGTCAGGAAGGGGGGAGGTGCGACCGAGTAGCGCTTTTTGGGGTTTCGTCTAGCAAATAGGCTACCAGACTTGTTAACTTGACTCGGGCTGAGTTGAGATCTGCGATATGCTCCTCAGAGATGCACGCAACAGAGAATTTGGGGGACGATCGGAGCCAAACAAGACGGAATCCCCCCATCTGGAGTGCGAGGATAGCATCAAGATTCAAAAGTTGAACAAGATATACCCTACTGCATTGGGAGGCCGGCGAGTCGGTACCAAGAAGTGCCTTTTGGTCGGGCGAACGAGAAGAACAGGAGAAAAAGGAGAAAAGGAAGAAAAGATGGAAAGATCGTGAAGTCCGTCAAGCAATATATATATATGTTCGTCTGGAGTCCACCCAAGAGGAGCCTGAATCCGCCCATTATTTGTTTTTCTTTCCTTTGAGTCATTTCACTGCATAAGTTAAGAGTTCATTTTTTGCAAGGAAAGTTGAAGATTGTGGATTTGCAGTGACCCTCGGAGAGCCTGGAGACCTCTCGGACAAGAGGAAATCAGTCGGAGATTACACAGGTATGAGGAAGCCATCTCTAGCAATCAGCATAACTTACTCGATTGAGTTACTGTTTGACAGGTCCCATGAACATTGACGTCACAAGCCTTGACGTTTGTTTTTGAACCGGACTCAATTTTGAAGTATCCTAGCCAACAAACAAAAACAGACGGCCTTCCCCGGATCTGCGGTGAACTAAGGAAGCCACACATCAAAAAAACCGATCCCTCACCAATATCTACGATGAACCCCCCTATTTTATCAGCTCATCATCGTGGCGACCGATGCATGATGTGCTCGTGTGAACCAGAGAAACTCCAAATATATCTCGATGCCACACACCAGCGGAGCAAGCTCCGACTTACCTAAAAATATGGCAGCAGATCAAGGGCCTCATAAGTCCTACCATCAATGGATCTCGATGTGTGATTAAGATCAAGCTTGGAAATAAATAGCCTCCCTATGCTCCAGGTCAACAAACCCCCTTCGACTTTCTGCATCTTTCCATATCTAGCTAGTATCTACCATTGCTCGGTGCGCCACTCGTAACACGCCTCTGAAAATCTCTCCTCCAAAACGTCAATTACATATCAACCACAATGCCTGTGCTAATGGTTATAGAGAAAGCGGGCGAGGCGGACTTGGGTATCCGTTAGTTCATCTACTTCCTCTGGGCTATCTTGGGGTTCACCATGTACTTCTGGACCCTCAAGATCATTGTGCCCTTCGTTGAGCGCGCTGCGGCTGGGAGGAGGAAATGAGGCTCCGCAAGTTGGGAAATTAGGTAAACCGGTGAATCGACATCTAAGCTTCATTCCCTCGCTCTCACAGTACTGTCAGTTTGTAACTCTCATCTCTTTCCTCCCCCCTTTTAGGCCCACCAAAAGCAGCCATCCAAACGACACCAAGGGGACGTGGACTATTTTGTGATTCTTTGAGAACATACATTTGAAACAACACTCCGGTCTTGGTTGGCCTGTTCGCTCTCAATCAATTGCGTTTTGATGTATGTTTGGAACACCCCCGCAAAGAAGCCGGTCATCGTCTCCTCCCAAAGGTTGCGGGTGAACAAACCCCCCGGGACGTTGTTTCGACTTTCTTTCAGGCAAGCATCCGATACGACGTTTGCGAATTTCTGTGGATCCGTTAGAGGAAGTGGTGGCCGTAATCTTGTGAAATGTTGAGGTTGGGCAGATTTTGATTGGGTTATGTACTGGTTTTTTTCTTTCGTGTTTTACAACGTCCGAACTAAGTTCAGGCAACGTCCTAATTGTGCTGCTTTTCCGGGTGGTGTAACATGTCGGTTTGGATTGGGGCTTGGATAGTGCGAAAAAGGTCCCCGAGTACTGGCACAAATAACTCGATTACACCGATGGAATTCGGGAGTAGGACTGTTCTGAAAATAGTTTCAAGACTCACTAGTTGTTACCTGGTATTTTTTGCTTTTATATATATAGATGGATAGACCTGGGCTTTCAAGAGGGACCAAGTTAACAATCAAGAAGGATATTTAATCACAAAATATCAAATCTTCCCTCCCGTCACACACAAACACACACACACTGACCTCATACATGAACCAATTCATACTTCGAGTCGTACAAACCAAACACAGAAGCAAAAGAAAACTTCCTCTATCAAAATGCAACTTTCACTCTACCTCCACCTCCTCGTCCTCACCCAGCTGGTCACCTCCATCCCAACACCCGTACCAGCCCTAACCGCCCTCCACCTCGACTCACAAGACGACAACTCCAACAAAGACAACAACGACGCCCTAACAAACCCAGAATTCTCCGCAATCTCAACAGCAATAGTCACAACCTCTTGTTTTTCCTCCTCCCATAAAACCTGGTCCAGCTACATCTCAAAAGTCAAAGACATCATCGATGATGCTTGCCTCTCACTCACAAAAACCAATTATAGAGTAGGAGAAGAAAAAAGTGCTTGTTTTGGGTTAGAAGACCACTACAGTGATGATGATGAGAAAAAAGTGGTAGTGGTAGAGTTTAAAGTGAAATTAGATGCAATGACAAAAGAAAGAAGATTGGAAGAGATGGAATGTAGGTATAATTTTTGGAAAGGGGTTGATGGTTGTGAGAGGGGTGGGAGGAGGAGGGAAGGTGGTTGGGAGTATTGGGTTGGTATTGTGGAGGGGAAAGAAGAAGAGAGGGAAGGGAGTTATGTGGTTTGAAAGGGTTTTTCCTTCTTCTTTTTTTTTTTTTTCTTTTTTTCATTCTTCTTTTTTCATTCTCTTTTTCATTCTTCTTTTTTTCATTCTTTTTTTCATTCTTCTTTTTTTAATTCTTCTTTTTTTATTCTTTTTTCCCTTGTTTCTTTCTTCTCTTTTCTTTTTGTTTTTATTCTTGTTTTTGTCTTCTTTACGTTTTGGTATTTTTGGGAGGGTGTTTAGCTATATATAGGGGTGAAGAGGGAGTAGAGAAGAAAGACTGACAATATGTTTAGATAGTATGGTTTATGTATTATTAGGCTTGGTTTTTTCATAGATACATGTATGCGTGTTAATAATGGGTTTTAGAAGTTGTTATTTTGGCCTACTGGGAATATTGGGGAGAAAATGGGAATGGAGATATGAAGCAGTGAAAAAGATGATAATGATTTTTGGTGTGTGTGGAAGAGGCGATTTACTGGAGATAATTATGGTATATACATCGTTTGATACTATTGTATTATCAGAAGTGTTTTCATTTTTCATTCTTCATTCTTTTGGCTCTCAAAATTAGATCAGCTATATTTCAGTCCAATCCGCTCCATATCTGGTACATTTTGATCCTGAGCCACGTTTTGATAAAAATGCTCAAGGCCCTTCCGTGGTTCCTTTTCTGTTGGTACACGTAAGTGGTCTGAATCACCCAGCCACCAAATCTTGGTTGCGTGGGCCATCTCACTACATTAGTACATACATGTATCCAAACCCGAGCTGACACAATCGGACATATCAGGTTCTTCCAAAGATCCGGAGCAGCGGATGTGTAGTAGATTCAAGCGGTTTAAAGTAAAGATAAAGGCTGATGAAATCCACCCAAGGAGTTGTCAAGAAATCAAGGATATCTTGTTATTGCCATCATGAAACTCCTCATCGCTCTTGTTTTTGTCCTCGGTCTTGTCACGGCGGCTCCAGCTGACAATCTTCGGAATGTCACAGCATTTACCTCCTTGCTAGCCGTCGATAAAGGCTACGGCATTGGATGGACCGGTGTTATCTTCCCCGGTGAGCCCGAGACCTCGCTCTGGGGCTACGTTGACGAAATCTACGCTGAAATCCTAGCCATCAACCCCAATTACGTTCCCGAGCCGATTGAGACCGCCAACAACAACAACATGCTTGCAAAGCGAGACACAATCAAGTGCGCACAGATGGCGACAGGCTACTTCACGGACCTCTCGAATATGTGCACATTCCACCGGAAGATTGGCGGTTGGTGCCGGGCCCCGGCCAACCAGTGCCGAAGGACGGCGTGCTGGGCTACCAGCGCGACTTACCTCTGTGGCGAATACGGCAGCGCCATCAACATCCCTTGCCGGGACCTCGCTGAGAAAATACACCAAATTCTTTATAACTGTTGCGGACTTGGGTCGTGGAGTCACCGTCTCGGCGGCGCACCGGGGGGAAAGCTATTTGGCGGCAAATCAGGAAGCCTATTCAGCGGCACACACAGCGTGTGGGTTGGCTACGGAAACTGCAGGCACGTAGCGGACATCTGGCCAAGTGGTTACCGTTATCCTGGAGGCAAAGTTAACGGTCTGTGCATCGAATAGTGAGTGTGTGTAATTAATGGAGGAGCGAAATCTACGTGGAGGAGAGATGAAAGAATTGGATTCAATCCGCGTCAGCGTTTGAAATAATAGGAAAGAAGGGCATAGGTACCTAGACCAAAGTTCCTTTGTCTTCTCGGACTTGATTGCCCTTTTGTTCCTTCTTCGAGAGTCAATTTGCTTCTAACGTCCTTCCTCTTTTGGCGACATCTCCACTTGAACCAAAAACTTTGACTTGAAGCGACGCGAATTCTTTCCATAATCCCCCATTTCCCCAGACGCCACATTTCCCCCCTTTTGCATGGAACACAAGGATCACAATTTCATAATCCTACCCAGAGTTTCCTCGCCTAACATCAATACTTCCATCAAGGTCCATTCCAGACCGTTGAAATAACCTTTTTGGCCCTTGCCCCGGTCCTGAACCCGGTCGGTGGATTTTTTCGGAGCTCAAGTGCCGTGTTCTTTGCGGCAAGGTCTCGGCACACCGGGAAGGTTAACCCAGGAAATCGGTCTGGGCATTTGTTTTGGACGTAACATCATCGCCGATACCACGGCTTTTTGTAGGTCTTGTGATTGGATATCTTCCCCTGGGTCCGCGCCCCTGACAATCATTCGGGACATCTATCCGTGACTTTGCCAACCCTTCACAACCCGTTTGCCAACACTTGACATTCAACGGCGGTAATCTCGGATCTCCCCCTTCCTTGTCGAAATTCTTGATGCGATCCAATCCCCTTTACGGCACATGTAAGCTTACAAGGGGGACCAACTTGGTGAAATTCCCGGATGGTCCGCCATTGTTACATTCCTACCCTCCGTCTCCCGCATCTGTCAGGTATCCGTAATGATGGCCACGAGGAATAAAAAGGACGGCTTTCTCCCGCCCTGCAGGATCCCGTTTTCTCTTCGCGGTTCGGTAGAGTCGAGGTGACATTGCTTGCTTGCCCTCTCACACATACAGCAACGATGGGTCGCCTTTCTCGGTGCCTCGGTGCCCTCGTGGCCGTGGCTGCTTTGCCATTTGCCCTTGCCCAGAATAACCTCCCGGAAACCATCACTGATGCGGAAACTGGCATCGTCTTCAACACCTGGGGCGTTCCCGAGGATTCTCCTCAGAGTCGGGGAGGATGGACCTTTGGTATGGCTTTGCCTTCCGATGGTCTGTCCACAGATGCTACCGAATTCATCGGTTATCTGGTAAGCCTTTCAACTTTCCTGAGCAATCTGGAAGAGACATTGCTGACAATGACGATCAGAAATGCGCCGCCAAAGATGTCAAGGGATGGTGTGGTTTCTCCCTCGCCGGTCCCATGACCAACTCCCTCCTCATTACCGCGTGGCCTCATGAGGATGAGGTTTACACCACCCTTAGATATGCCGGAGGATACGCCATGCCCGATGTCTATGCCGGAAACGCCAAAATTACCCAAATCCGCTCAAGCATTGATGGAGACCACTTCACCCTCATCTTTAGATGCCAGAACTGCTTGCAATGGGACCACAACGGCCAGACTGGCGGCCAATCTACCAGCGCCGGCTTCATGGTCCTTGGTTGGGTCCAGGCTTTCCCCTCCCCCGGTAACCCGACTTGCCCTGCCCAGATCACTCTCGAGCAACACGACAACGGCATGGGTATCTGGGGTGCTGTTCTCGATGAGAACGCCGCCAACCCATCTTACTCCGCATGGGCTGCTCAAGCCACCAAGACCGTCGAAGGTACCTGCGGCGGCCCTGTTGAGACTGAAATCCCTAGCGTTCCCGTCCCCACCGGCACCTCGTTCGACTACATTGTCGTTGGTGGTGGCGCCGGTGGTATCCCTGCTGCTGACAAGCTCAGCGAGTCTGGCAAGAAGGTCCTCCTCATTGAGAAGGGCTATGCTTCCACCGGAGAGCACGGCGGTACCCTCAAGCCCGACTGGCTTCAGGGCACCCAGCTCACCCGCTTCGACGTTCCCGGTCTCTGCAATCAAATTTGGGTTGACTCGAATGGTATTGCCTGCACGGATACCGATCAGATGGCTGGCTGCGTCCTCGGAGGCGGTACTGCCGTGAACGCTGGTCTCTGGTTCAAGCCTTATGCCCTCGACTGGAACTACCTCTTCCCCAGCGGCTGGAAGTATAATGACGTTTCCGCTGCCATCAGCAGAGTGTTCTCCCGTATTCCCGGTACCGATGCCCCCTCCAAGGATGGAAAGCGCTATCTCCAGCAGGGCTTTGACGTCCTTTCGGGTGGTCTCCGTACTGCTGGCTGGTCTCAGGTTGTTGCCAACAATGCCCCAGACCGCAAGAACAGGACTTTCGCCAACACCCCTTACATGTTCTCCAACGGCGAGCGTGGCGGTCCCCTCGCTACTTACCTCCGTACTGCCAAGACCCGTAGCAACTTCAACCTCTGGCTCAACACTGTCGTCAAGCGCGTCATTCGCGAGAACGGACACATCACCGGTGTCGAAGTTGAGCCTTTCAGAGCCGGCGGTTACAAGGGTATCGTCCCCGTCACCAGCGTCACTGGCCGTGTTATTCTCTCGGCCGGTACCTTTGGCAGTGCCAAGATCCTCCTCAGAAGCGGTATTGGTCCTCAGGATCAGCTCGAGATTGTCAAGAACTCAGCTATCGACGGACCTACCATGATCAGCAACACCTCTTGGATCAACCTCCCCGTTGGATACAACCTCGATGACCATCTCAACACCGACACCGTCATCAGCCATCCCAAAGTAAGGTTCTACGACTTTTACGAGGCTTGGAGAAGCCCCAACGTCACCGACGCAAGCAGCTATCTTGGTTCTCGCACCGGTATCCTCGCCCAATCAGCACCTAATATCGGCCCCATGTTCTGGGAAGAGATCAAGGGCGCCGACGGCATCGTCAGACAGCTTCAATGGACCGCCAGAGTCGAAGGCAGCTACGACGTTGCCAACGGCTATGCCATGACCATGTCTCAGTACCTCGGCCGTGGTGCCACTTCCCGCGGTCGCATGACCATCACCCCCGGTCTCACCACCATCGTCTCCGACGTCCCTTACCTCAAGGACAACAACGACAAGGAGGCCGTCATCAAGGGCATTGAGAACCTCCAGCAAGCTCTCAGCAACGTCCAGGGTCTCACATGGCAATATCCTCCCCCAGGCATGTCCGCCAGGGATTTCGTCAACGCCCTCGTCGTCTCCCCCGGAAACAGAAGATCCAACCACTGGATGGGAACCAACAAGATTGGAACCGACGACGGCCGCACAGGTGGTACCGCCGTTGTGGACTTGAACACCAGGGTTTACGGCACTGATAACTTGTTTGTTATCGATGCTTCCATCTTCCCTGGTGTCCCCACTACCAATCCTTCCAGCTACATTGTCACTGCCGCTGAGCACGCCGTTTCCAGGATTTTGGCTCTTGCTGCTCCTCAGCCTGTGGGCAGGTGGGGACAGTGCGGTGGAAAGCAGTGGACTGGCTCTCAGCAGTGCGTTGCTCCTTATAAGTGCACGCCTCAGAATGATTGGTATAGCCAGTGCTTGTAAAAGGGAAGGGTCCAACCTTTCTTTGTGAATAGTTTATAAACAGTTTTTTAAAGAGTACATATTTTTTTTAACATTGGTATATATATATACATTTACTTTGCCAAATGTCTCAAGTCTCGAAAGAAAACCTTGTTCAAGTGATTTGTGACGAATGTATATTGACAATACCCCCTCTTAGGACTTGCAGACTACTTCTACCTACAATTTTGAGAACTGAGAACAACCTTCTTCATTCATCACAACAACATAACTTCTCATTCGACATTCACCACTTGAACATTTGTTAGCGCGGTACTTGTGTTTGATTATGAACCTGCCTTTTTAGAATTGAACAAACTCCTTTTTTGAAATTGAATGAAAAGTCTTTTTCAAAATAAAACATGCCCTTTTGAAAAAGAAAAAAAAACACCTTTGTGAAATAGAATAACGTTACACTTTTTGGAAATGAAATATGCCTTTTAGAAAAAAACAAAAAAAGAAAAGAAAAAAAGAGAAAAAAAACGCCTATTTGTTTTTTAGAATAGGCCTGATTGATAAAAAAATCATTTTTAATAACAGAAAGGACTTCTTATAAATAAATAACTATTCCTTAAACGAAAAAGGCGTACCTATGATCAGGATAAGTATCGCGCCAACAAACGTTCAAGGGGGGGTTATTGTACATGTACATGTTGTACCACCAGAAAGATCACCATGAAAAGCTTCATAAATACTTGATTTCTCATTACCAAAACAAAGACACCAACATTACTCACTCCCAGTCCATCCGCAAAATCCCAATCAAATGACTACATTACAAGACACCACACATCATAAAGCCCCTTCATCTGACATCCTCCTATTAATTACTACCCACCAACTCCTTTTCGTTCCAAAATTCTTGACCGCTTCGGAATCAGTTGCCATATCAATCTTCATACCATCTCGCTTCGAATTCCTCGACATAAATCTTGCAAAACATGTCGACCCTGCATTCATAACTCTGTGGCAAACTCCATGTCCATCCATCACCACTCAATACTCGGCAGCGCTCTCATGGAACCGGCAGTCCATCTGGCACTGATGCTCATAGAGAACCTCATCGAGCCAATGCTGCTCTCCCTCGTGTGCCTTGGCAGTCCTGTAAACAGCATCAAAGCGGCCCTTATCATCCATGAACAGCTTGTCATAAAACAAGTCGTGAACCCACTGCAGATCCTTGTCATAATCCTTCTGCTTCTCCTCGAGCTTGGGATCCTTGAACGGCACATGCTTATGCTTGAAAAAGTACCCAGCATAGATACACATAAAGATGCGTCCTTTGCCATTACCTTCCTCGGCACGGCGCAGAGGTCTCCAGTACACCGGGGAGTTATCGGGATCGACAAAGTCGTACATCTGCTGAGTGGTGAAGCGACTGGATGTGCAGTACATGAGCATGTCCATGATCGAGTACCCGATAGCCTTGCGGCGGAAGTCGGGATGGACATAGCAATGCATTCTAGCCGAACCACGAGCGATACCGTTAGGGTTGCCATCTAGATCAACCTGCCACGGCGTGAAGAAGCCAAACCCGAGAATTTCTCCGCTGCGTTGACCCTTGGGATCCTTGACGTCCCTGGGAACGCGCTTGAAGCAAGAGAGAATAAAGTTGCTGTGCTTGTCCTTGAGGTTGAGACCAAGGTCCATGACGCTTCCACGAACGGCAACAATGAATGGCATACCGAGTTCCTTAGACTTGTCGAGAATATCCTCCCAATTGAAAACAGTCAGCGGCTCGGAGTTGCGAACTTGGAGGCCCTTCTTCATCTCTATGTCGTAGATCTCGGCGACAGCTTCCATGTCAATACGCTCCGCCGGGCGCAAGAAGCAAGGCATGCGCGGGACCCAACGAGGATAAACGATGCCGTCGTCAGCTGGCGGGACAACGGTAGGCGGCTTGCGGGGCTTCTTGGGCTCTGCAGCAACTGGCTCAGGGTCAGGGGCAGTCAGGGGCGGGTTGATGTTCGCCAGATTAACGCTCGCGTCCTTCTCAACAACCCTCTTGGAATAGCGGTTGCGCTTTCGGTCGTTCTCGAGATGGTTATGCTGGCGTCTAACCATGAGAGAACTGGACCAGTTCTGGCGGCGCCAGTCGAGCTCTTGGTCGAGCTTTTCCTCATTTGCGAATGTCTCCGGGAAAGAAATGGGCTCAATGAGCTCACCAGTTGCCGGATTGACATCTCGATCCCAGTGGTTGGGTACTCCGTCCTCAATGAAAGAGGGTTTGATTGTGTCAGGAACCGTCTGCATCCAGTTTACAATGAAGGGGTCAAGGTACTCGAAATCCCAAAGCGGATCGTACTCTTGACCTGCCCAGTGTGCAAAGTCCGTGTTCATCCAGACCTTTCCGTTCGGGGCAAGCTGGAGTTTGTTGGGCAGTCCGATTTCATTCCGGATGTCCCTAGATCCTACCATTCCATCGTCTGTGCCGTCGGTGGAGCCTTCGGCCGCGCACGAAACAGACAACAGTAGGCTTCTCTTCGAACCCTCCCAACTACGGTTGGGACGTGGAGCTTTGATGGCTCTCTATGACAGACAGATCAGCTGGAAGCCTGGTTGTGAGTATCTTTGGTTCATTTCTTACCAAGTTTGGAGCCTGAATCTCAACCTCAGGTGCAGTCATCTCCACCGCACATGTAGTGACGGCATCTTGTGGCCGAGGTGTGGGCTTGTTGTGTTGGGGCTTGACGCCCTCGCGCACAAACCCTTGCTCCACGCGACGGTCATTCACTGGGGCTGACTGCTTCACCTGCTGTCGGATAGGGATGGGCGCGTGAATAGACTGGTTCAGCTGCCGAGGGACAGGGCTGGTATGGGCAGGCTTGCAGGCAGCCTCAACACGACCTTGATCAGTCGCCTTAGGGTTTGGCGTCCAACCACCTAAGTTGCTCTCTTGCACGTCACTCTGGGATGAGGAGGCAGCGCCCCAGCCAATGCCAGTCTTGTCGTTCCCATCAGTCTTTTGCTGGGCGAGAGCGCGCAGAAACCCGGGCTGCGATGTGGACTTGAACTCCTGCTTCTGGAAGTTCTTGAGCGGCTTTTTCGGGCCTATGAGCCCCGCGGCAGCAAGAAAGCTGTTCTCGGCCTCTGCAGAGTCCAGGGCAGAAGGAGGCATGATGAGATAAGAGCTATTGAAGAGAGAACAGAGTTAATCATGGACACAGGTGGCAAATGTGAGCAACTGCCAAATACCTTGCTCCTGATAGTATTATGTTGACAACGATCGGAATGCGATCGAATAATGATCGCAGTGATGAGCGAGTCGCAACAGATTCTGCGACGGCGGGTCTAGATGAATTATGAGTAAGAGTCGCGCGGAAGGAGTGAATAGAATTGCTCGAAAAGAGAGTCGAGACCTCAAGCGCAGGTACCTTAGTGAAGGGTCAACAAGAGACGGGGAAAGGAAGTAGGAAAACAAGAAAGGACTCGGAAAATTGGAGGATGTCAGAAACAGAAGCAACAGACGGGGTCATGAGGCGGACCCAAAACGAAGTTGCTTGATGCAGTCGCTCGATGCAGTCGCTCGATGCAGTCGCTCGGCGACGTGGAGGGGAAAGAAAAAGCGCAGACCGGTCAAAACAAATTGAGGTGGAAGAACCTGAGGCGGGAAAAGAACTTGAGGAAGGAGTAAGGACTCGAAATTCAAGAGTAGGCGGGTCCGAGTAGTAAGCAGCCTGAAGACGGGAGCCGTGACCGTGGCAGGAAAGAGCGTAACAGGAAGGAACGAGAGATAAGACAGATGCTGCATTTCACCTCACACTGTCAACCTTGTTAAAAGTACTGTTACCTCGACATTTCCTCAAGCCCGGCACGAATAGCATCCCAGCCTGACGCGACTGTTGTCCAAGTCTGGCCAGCTTTGTAATCTCGTCGAGGATCTACCCGTGGTTGAGTGAGTCCCAAGGTCTTTCTTGACTGTGAAGGACTGAACAGTGAATAGTTTCAACCCTCTCCAACAAAGGCAACGCAAACACAATCATACCCATCAATTAAAATATGTGTATGGGACGGTTTAGAGTTGTAGCTCGATATCCGCACACCAAGCTGGGATGATCGAACTCTGTCGATTACTGTGATCGCCGGTATCAATACATATCACCCATGTGAATCCAAATGTGTGAGAAACTGAAGACAGACAAATCCACATTCAGAATAATATGCTCTGTTTGCTCGAGTCTGTTGTCCGTTGATGATGTTGAAGTCGTCAACATGGTCACGTGCAGGCGATATTTACATAACATGGGGAGGAAAATACCGACACTCTGATCCTTGAACGTTTGTTGGCGCGGTACTTCAACCGAAAATTCGTATATCTCAGCTCAACAACCACATAAAAATATGACAAAAAAGCCATTTAGTAGAGAAAATCTCACAGAAAAAGCGCAAATTTTGATACCAATTTTGTCATTGCTGGTTATTTAGCTGCAGAGCTTTGAAGTTATCGAAAAAAAGATATATTTCTCCACTCTCAGAACCACGCCAACGAACGTTCAAGGATCAGAGTGTACCTTATTATCTGCAGGCATCCATCTCAACAAACGAGACGTATCCACGCCATTTTAATTGATGTAAGTGATCCAGGCATCAATACCCTCAATTTTCAGGAAACATCTGGACAATTTGTGTTGTTCAACTTTTGACTTTTTTTGAGGCATCAATACCCCGCAGTCCCTCAACGATCACCATCAACCCGTCGAAATGTTATCAATTTTGAGGAAAGCCAGACTCAAGGATAAGGAGCTGCGCATCTTGATGCTGTGAGTGAACATTGATATTTTTGGATTTGATTCAAAATATTGACTGGTGCAAAGTGGTTTGGACAATGCAGGCAAAACCACAATAGTCAAAAAGATCATGGGCGAGGATGTCAACACAGTCAGCCCCACTTTGGGCTTCAACATCAAGACCATCGACTATGAAGGGTATGTTTTCATTAAAGACTGTCAGATGGATCAAAGAACTAATAATCCCTCTTTTTGTCAGCTATAAACTCAACATCTGTAAGTGTATTCTCTCTTCTTGTTTCGGCATTTCACTCACATCAATGTGTCAGGGGACGTCGGAGGCCAAAAGACATTGCGATCATACTGGCGCAACTACTTTGAGAAAACAGACGCCTTGATATGGGTTGTTGATACCACAGACCGTTTACGTATCGACGACTGCAGAGAGGAGTTGCACAATCTTCTTGGAGAGGAGGTAAGCTTGAGATGTCGTCGTTGACAGTTGTCCACCAGCTGACAGAACTGCAACAGCGACTTTCAGGGGCAAGCCTGCTTGTGTTTGCAAATAAAACTGATGTCAAGGGGTGCATGACACGCGAGGAGCTGTTAAAGGTTGGGATGGCTTCTAATTGTTACTGTGAATATAGACTAACAAAAACTCAATAGGCACTGCGATTGGACGAGATCCGAACACATCGTTGGCATATTTTGAGATGCAGTGCAATTACTGGTGAAAATTTGGAAGAGGGTCTTGCCTGGGTTGTTGAGGATGCCAAAGCCCGCCTTTTCCTTTTCTAAAAACTCCACAAACTCCTGATTCACCGATTCTTTGCAAGAAAATTTGGACAAAGAAATGCCCTGGAACCCCTGCCAAGATTCTGCACGTCTAAACACTTGCAGTAGCAGTCCCAATTCATGTGGACACAAACGTCATTGAAAAAGAGGCATTTCAAGGAAGCCCTTTTTACACAAGCATGATGCAGCTGCACGATCAGATCTGAGCCGCTCGCTGGATTTTCTTGTTTGTGGCGGGAGCCTCTGAGTTTCCAAGGTGATTCAAGTAAACAATGGGCACGACTCTGTACAAAACCTGGAAAGCTGACATTGTGGATTCTTTTCCTTGTTGTTGGTGGGTACGGGAACAAGGGAGAGGGCCCAAATCCTACGCCAAGCAAACAATAATAACCTCCAACCTTGTTTATGTAATCTGTACCTCAGGATTGTTGTTGGTTAAATTGCCGATCCAACGAGATGTAAAAGTATGGTACGGAAGTTATCTTGAAACAATGCCTTTCTATCTTTAATGTTGCATCACTTTTTTTGACACTGCCGTGAAATGGCCTGAGCGTTCGGGAGAGCTGCACAGGGGCCACAGGATTAAAAGAACAGGCTCTCGGTTGGCCTATCAGCTCCCAGCAGATCGATTTCCGTAGCGGATACCAAGCCCTGGCCAATTCCACCACCACCCGTGCCTCCCAAGCCCCGAGTGCATCCCGTTACTACCGGTCCGGTTTTGAAGACACTTCCAAAAACTGCTGCCCCTCCAGAGCTCAGACGGGAAACCTTTTTTCTATTTTATACTTTCTTTAATTCTTTAAAGGGTTCGTGGATGTTGACATCTAACTGGACCCTTTTTTACCATATTTAATACACCCACTCCACCGGGTCATGCAGAGAAACGCCGCACCTACCTACCGACGACCCCTAAACCATGTCTGACGAGGTTTCCGACTTTTTGCGGTCGGTCGAGTTGTTGAAGGAGAGGCGAGAGGAGGAAGACGAGGCGCGATCGAGAGAACTCGAGGAAAAGATTTTACAAGAGAAAAAAGAGCGCCAGGCCCGACGTGCAGGTACGCAGCCACTCCCAATACCCACACATCGAATCCGATACGGGGGATCGCGTGCTTGTGTATCTATCCCGAAGCTGCGGGAGCCCTTCCCCCCAGGAACCAAGGTGCATCTTGACGCCTCTGGTCCACACCGGCCTTCGGAGCTGAAAATTATGTTTTGCGGGATTTCAGACTGACAGAATTGTTTGTTTTTATCAGAACGCGCGAGATCAATCTCGCCCCAGAAATCCTCACCTGCAAATACCCCGTCCCCGTCCTCACATCGTATCGGTCTTCCGCAGCCATCCGAGAGCACAACTTTGGCATCCCCTGCTTACGAGCGTTCGGGAAGTCCCCTTCCGCGTGGGGTCTCAACATCAGACGATATAGACAGCCTTGCCGACTATTCGAGCTCTTCCACCAAGGAGAACGATTCTCCGTTCGATTCTGATATAAAGCGCACGAGCCTGACCATGAATTCGCCTTCTGTCGGTGTAGCCTCTGCTCGCTCTCCACTTTCTTGGCAAACGAGACCCAGGTCCAAGACTTCAGACCGCAAGATGCGTCCACTATCGATCGTGGCCGCTGAAAATGCTGCTCGAAACTCCCCCAACCCTGCTGAGCCGTCACCAGCAACCGACGAGAACATGTCGCGCGATCAGATCGCGCAGTCTCTGGCAGACAAAGATCCCTCCTGGTTTCGGCAGACTGCTGATCCAGGCCGCGGTTCTGGAGCTTTCAGAAAGAGTCAAGTTGAGGACCAAGACACGGTGGACGTATCTGTC
Organism: Podospora fimiseda; assembly: GCA_033297215.1. NCBI lineage: Eukaryota > Fungi > Ascomycota > Sordariomycetes > Sordariales > Podosporaceae > Podospora > Podospora fimiseda. Next base: position 364,237 of record MU865292.1, on the reverse strand, counting down.
ATTCGCACACAGCTTCCCGGAATGTCACGGCCGTCTACCGAGGAGTCGCAGCAGGAGAGCCCTCGGCTCGAGTCGCTGCCTTTTCCTAAACTTGGATCACCACTGCCGATCACAAGCGCCCAACGCCTTGACCCGCCATCTGGGGATGCAGCAGGAGATATTGACACTACATCAATCAATCGTCACTCGCTACTAGCATCACCTACTCGGTCTCCAACGAGGTCGACATCCCCTACTAAGGGCATGGGCGGTTTTGTGCAGAGCGCCATGATGAAGCGTTCAGATAGCGTGAAGCGGTGGAGCGTAAATTCCCCGGGAGGTTTACAACGTGCAGATTCTGTCCTTTCTCCCAAGGCTGGCGCCCGTCCGCCAAGTATGCTCAGAGAAGGATCGTCTACATCCATCTCAAGGCCGACGTCGAGTCATGGGAAGGAAGAATCTGAAGGTGCGAAGAGCGATAATCAAGGAGAGGATGAACCAACTCCTGTTAGCGGAGCGAAGACTCCTACAGAATTACCAACCGGGGATTCCGAGCTTCCAGTAAGCCCTACCAAAACCATGGACCCTCGCAGATGGAGTCCTTCAAAGAGTTCTAGCTGGCTCGAGGCTGCCCTTAACAAGCCGGAATCGCCCAAGCCAAAGCCTGCCGCTGCAGCAGCACCCAACCAGCCAGCCTGGATGTTGGAGTTAAACAAGGCAAAGGCCCAGAAAGCAACCACGGCTGCTCCGGAGCCTCGCAGCGCAACGTTCCCGCCAAAGAAGACTGAGGTCAAGACCGGTGGACTTATGAGGTCCACGCCAATGGGAGCTAACTTGAAACCATCCGCGTTGAGCACTTTCCCTGTTGTTCCCACGGGATCAACGGAGGAAAAACCATCTATTGGCGGATTCCGGAATAACCTCAGAAAAGCCTCTCCTACAAGCGAGACATTCGATGCTCCACCTGAAACGGAACCCGCCGCCAAGCCAAAGCCGGAGGTTCTGCCAAAGAGTGACTTCCGCGCAAACCTCAAGCACCGCTCACCACTTCTGGGTGACAACAAGTCATCAGAGCCCGTTGATGAGCTAAAGACTGTATTTGGGAGCTTGAGGAGGACCAAGACACAAAACTACGTGGCTCCGGATGAGCTCAAGAGCAACATTCTTCGCGGCAAAGCGGGTCTAAATCTTACTGGGGGACCGCAAAAGACTGAGCGCAAGGACGAGTTTAAGGAGGCCATTCTCAAGAAGAAGGAGGACTTCAAGAAGGCCCAGGCGGAGGGTCGGGGCGTTACCAAAGAACCGAGCCCGGCTCCTGAGCAGCCAATTCCTGAAGGATTGGCAAAGGTTATCGAGATCAGCCGTAGAAGCACTATTTCGAAACCTTTAGCCACTCCAGACTCTCCCCTAATCAGCACGCCGACATTTCCTCCATCAAACCGATCAAGCTTGTTTTCCAATAACAATGTTAGCCGCGAGAGAGAGTTACCTGAAGCTAGTCCGCAGGCAGTTATGAAACCTCGAGAGGAGTCGACTCCCGAATCATCCCAACCTGCGGCCTTGAAGCAAACCGTTCTTCCGGGTAAGATTGGTGGACGTGTTGGTGGTCTGGCGGATCGGTTCAATCCCGCATTGGCAGGTCTCATAGCAAGAGGGCCAATGGCAGGTGGATCAGCCCCAAGTGGTACTTCTGGTTCCGCATCTTCTGCAACAGAAGAGCCCACTGCCCCCGGCCCTCAATTGACGCACATGACGAAGGGTCGAGCTCGTGGTCCTAAGAGGAAGGCTCCGTCTTCCGTCCCAAAGCCGACCGAGGCAGTTGAGCAAAAGGTGGAAGCAAAAGAGGAGGCAAACGATTTCCCCGAGAAGAAGCCTGTTACTTCCCCAAAGCCTGCAAAGTTCGCTTCTGAGCCAGTAAAAGCTATCAGCCCGACCAAACCCGAAAATCCCCTTACTTCACCCAAGCTTGATCAGGTCGCGACACCAAAGTTTGAAACCATGGGCCTCGTCGCTCGCAGAAAGTCCGTCATTTTGGAGAGACAGAACTCTGTGGGGGATGTTATTTCCCTGGTGGATTCTTCTTCCAAGCGGCTTTCTAGAGATTTATCGAAGCCCACTGGTCAGCCCATTGCTATTATTGGGTCGCCAGTCAAAACTCGCGCCCGTTCACCTACTAAGGTCCAGGAGCAGGCTGCAGCTCTGGCGGCCCTTAACGGGCAGACATCAAAGTCGGCAGAGGAGGATAATACAGCCTCGCCTGCTCCGTTCAGGACACGTCCTCGCTCAACGACCAAGGTGCATGACCAGGTTGCGGCTCTTGCGGCCAAGACCCAATCGGCATCAGTCGCTCCAGAGGAGAATGCCACCGCCAGCGCCCCGGCCCCTATTAAGACTAGAGCTCGCTCACCAACCAAAGTTTACGAGCAAGTCGCGGCTCTTGCGGCCAAGACTCAGCAAGAAGCGGCCGATGAGGAAGCCAATTCCACAGCTTCCTCGCCCAGGAAACTAGACCTCAGGAGGAGGTCAGCTTTCTTGGAGCAGCAAAATATTCCAGCCATTCAGCCTCAACCTGAACCCGCCAAATCTCGGCCTTCCTCCCCAGTCAAAGACCGCTTTGCTCCAACTGTTAGTCCCCAACCCGACTTGCAGAGGGCATTGCCGCCAACTCCAGCCAAGGAGCGTTCTTTTGGTTCCGTTAGTCCCTCAACCGGAAAGCAACTCCTTGACGAGAGGCCTCAACTCCAGCCTGCACCCCTAATCAGTCGCAGCCCGATTCTACCTGCCACTGTTGGCTTGGGCTTGTCACAGCCAGCGGCGGCTCCAAGGCCGGTGGAAAAGCAATATTCAGAGCCCGAGAGACCTCCGCGCGTGCCTCTAAAGGGAGCCAGACCCCTTCCTGAGCCACCTGCAGTCTCATCCCCTCGGGTACCCTCCCCACTCCGGTCTCCATCCAAGCACGCCTCAGATGTTTCAGCCTTGCTTACCGACTTCTTTGGCCCAGAGAGACCGAAGCGGAAATACACCACCGACGCCGCCGAAATTCTGATGAACCGACCAACGTCGACAGCGAGCGTGCAGACTTTGCGTTGTCAGCTTTTCCAAATTTCTGCCGAGGGCAAGAAGATTCCCGTTTCTAGTCACAACGAACGTGTGTTGTTTGAGCGTGAGATGTACCTCTGCACGCACCAGTTTATTGACGGAGAAGGAAAGAAGGTCAGCGAAGTATACTTTTGGGCTGGCGATGAAGTGCCCCAGAACGCTGTTGAGGATGCCTTCCTCTTTGCTGCTAGGGAAGCCCGCAGCTTCGGCGGCAAACTGATTAAGCTGTCACAGGGCAAGGAGACCTCTGAGTTTTTGCAGGCTTTGGGAGGGATTATCATCGTCCGCCGGGGTTCAAGCAACAAGTACGATTCCCTCGCGCCTCACATGCTCTGCGGTCGTCGGTATTTGGGACAAGTCGTGTTTGACGAGGTCGACTATTCCCCCGTGAATATGTGCTCAGGCTTTCCTTACCTGATCACGCAACAGGGGAAGTGTTATTTGTGGAAGGGCAAAGGCAGTGACGTTGAGGAGTTGGGATGTGCCCGGCTTGTGGGTATGGACCTGGCCCTGATGGGAGAGCTGCTTGAAATCGAAGAAGGCAGCGAGCCGCAGAGCTTCTGGGACGTCTTTGGTGTTGGAGCCGCCGATCCGAATACGCGACCGATCTCTGCAGATCATTGGAGGTTGAAGCCGAATTATGATAAATATTCGGCTAGGCTGTTTGTTGCTAGTGCTGATGCCTCGAGCAGTAGTAGGACTCAGGTGAGATCCACTGCCTTTCTCTAAAACACAATCACCTACCTACCTATACCTCCCTTTGTCACCTTTTCTTTTTCCCTTTTTCATTTCCTCTCTCTCCTTCCTAGCGATTATTGTTTTTTAAATAACAATTAAATGGAACAAATTTTAATTCATTCTTCTCCTCTATAGATTTCTGAAATCTCGCCATTCAGTCAACTCGACTTGACACAGAAAAACATTTATATCCTCGACGCCTTCTTTGAAATGTACATTATCGTCGGCGCCAAATCAGAATCACAATACGCTGCATTTCATAACGCTCTTGATTTTGCTCAAGAGTATGCTATTTTGGCTGCGGGCATGGAAGATAGACCTTTTGTCCCTGTTGCTACTGTTGTTTTGGAAGGGATTCCTAGAGATTTGAAGGCGGTTTTTAGAAAGTGGAGGGAGGGGGGTACACCTACTAGGACTGTGGTTCCTTTTAGTCCGGAGATTAAAAGGAGTGAGAGTACGGGTAGTAATGCTAGTGTTGGGAATGGGAAGAGTGGTGGGAATGTGTTGAGGAGGGCTAGGAGTTTGAGAATTGTTCCTTTGGGGGTTGCGCTGAGGGCTGTTCAGGAGTGATTTTGAGCGCTCGTGGCGTGTGGTTTTTTTTTTTTCTTTTTTGTCGGGTTTTTTTACTTTCGACTTTTGTTTGTATTTTTAATTAATTATTTTGTGTTTGTTTGTTTCAGAAACTGCACGTTTCTGAAGTAAATTAGTCTAGTCTAGCATTTGCAAGGATTGGGAGATGGAAGATGGATGGGCTGGGGCTGGAGAGAAAAAAAAGGGGCCAGGTTGGGAGTATTTGTAGCGAGGAGGGAAAACGAAGAAGGGCCCTTGCTCTTCTTTGCTCTTTTCCCCCTTGTTTTTGATATCTATGGAGGTAGATAAAATTTTGTTGCGTTTAGCTAGGTGGTTGTTGTTGTTGAGGCGGGGAAGGGGAAAAGGACAAAAAGAAAAGAAAAGGAAAGCAAAAAAAGCAAGACAGACACTTTTTTGCTACAAATAAGAAATAATATAATTTTTTGATAAATTGTTTGTAACCTTATATGTTATTACGTTATATATTATCCCTCATGTATCCATTCAACCCAAAAACCAAAAACAGAACACCACACGCGTACACACAAGCAGTTCTTATCTTTTATACTGAGAACAGAAACAAAATATACTGGTTTTTTATTTATACCTTTCCTATCAGTCTTTCTGTCTTCTATCTCAACAACTCATTTTCCTTCCTTCCTCTGTTGTCTCTCCAATTCCCTCTTCACAATCCCCTCAGCCTCCTTAATCACATCTTCCCCCCTCCTCCACGTATACAATTGAACCCCCAATTTATCCAAAACTTCATGAGCCCTAGTCAGTCTCCTCAACCATAAATCCACTTTTTTATTAATTGCTTGTTCTGCTGCCGTCATTAGTTTTTGTTGCTGCTGTTGTTGTGCGTTATTTACTGGTGGTGCTGGTGGTGTTGTCCCTGGATTCCTAGGAGAATAATGTCCCGAAGAAGACAAAGGAGAAGAACCAGAACCACCAGAAATCGAAAGATTGTCAAAATCCATCAGATTATTATCATTGTTGTTATTAACGGGAGTACCGGTTGTTCTTCTTCTTGGTGGTGGAGGAGGAGGTGGTGTGCTCTTGCTTGCTAGTGGTGAATGGGTACCACCGCCACCATCGGAAATAGGACTTCTCAACGCAGCTGGTTTTGCTGGTATAGGCGGTGGAACTGCCTTTCTCTGCTGCTGCTGTGGTGGACCAGGATCAGATGATCGGTGCTGCTGCTGAGGGTTTGCTTGTTGTGGTTGTTGTTGTTCTGGCTCATCCGATAAATCAATCAAGGTGCCCATTGTTGGACCAGCTGATTTTGTTGATGTGCCAGAAGATCTAGGAGGTAACTGCGGTCTACCAGGTTCCGCCGCCGTCCTTGGTCTAGGAGGAGAAGGTGCCTGTTTGCTGGTTCCCGTAGAAAAGGACGAATCAAAAAATCCAGACTGTTCAGGCGTAGTGACATCCCTTATAAAAACAGCGAGGATCCTCCCCTGATTCTGCAGAGCTAATTCTGTATAAACCTCTAGATCGGCCTCGCCACTGTCCCCCACCAGTATAAACTTTCTTTCCGGGAAATCTCGAAGGATAGCTTCTAGCGTGCCCTTCTTTCTTTCGGCTACGGGCTCGAAAATACCCTGCAACATACCGCTGTAATGCTTCAAATGTATCGAACCGTGAGGCAGCCCAGCAAGGTGGAAAAAGGTAGCCAAGACGGGGAAAAGCTGCCACGGACTGTTTGAGCAGTAATGCATTGAAACGCCGAGCTGGTGCATACTGCTGTACCACTCTGTGACTCCCGGGACGGTCAAGTCTGATAAATCGCGGATGAAGGTATTTCGAAAGATTTCTCTGGCTCCCATTCCGATGTTGGACCTTTTAATTGTGTCATCCACGTCGCTAATCAGGCTGATGCCCTTAGACTCAATGATCTCGATAGGGTTTGTAGTCGAGATATTCTCGCTGGCAAGAATCCTGGCATTTGTTGGGACAAAGTCTAGAAACACTCTGGTACTAAAGTGTCCTGAATCGTCTGTTGTAATAGTCACCGACCTCGATTGAACGTCGTTGTAAAAGAAGATTGTGATGGGGTGTTCGGTCATCGGAGTAGTCATGAACGGTCCTATCCGCGCCATGAGATTGGCGTTCGCAACAGCCAACTCAGCCTCGGTCAAATCCGCTGGCACTGCACCAGTATTCGTCCTGGCAGATAACGGAGGCGACGGCGGCGGAGTAGGTTCATAGGTGCTATTTGCTCTTGAAATCACTCCAGTCCCTTGCTCCGGTCCTTCACTGTATCCGCCTCTATTCGCAACCTCCTCCTCCCCTTTCCCCCGTCTCTCAATCTCCTTCGCTTCCTTTGCAATCCTCTCCTCCTCTCTTTGTCTCTCCCTCTCTTCAACGCTGGACGTACCCGCACCTGGAGCATTTGTTGTAGGCGGTGGAATCCCGCTCAAACGCCTCGCAATACCAATCACCATACGATTCCTCCTCGTCATGGGACCCTTTGTTGGCATATATATCCACCCCCTGACATCCACATCCACTACAGCTTTCTCATCTTCAATCCGATCCCATTCGTTCTTCCAGTACTGTTCCTCGTTCTGCGCCGGTCCATCCGTATTCTGATCTCTTGGTACGGGCGGTATCACATGCCCAGGCGGGTATCTCCCAACCCCCTTGACATGCCTCTTGGCGTATGTAGGAAACAAAACCATCTGTTCCTCGCCTTTGGTAATAATCTTGGCGTTTGGGAACGAACAAGGGATCGAATACTCTGCAGCATCCCATGGCTCCAGATTTCGTAAACGAGTGTTATTGTACTGTTCCTTCAACTCCGTCGCAGCCGCCGCACCTGCGCGGTAGACGCTCCCAGCAAGAGCGGCAAACTTCTTCCTTCTCGCGCCTGGCTCGCGTGGTTGCTGATTGGGATCGGTGGCGCCGCCGCCATAACCGTATGAGCCATAATTGCTCCCGCCGTAGCCGTGCCCTTGAGAAGACATTGTCTTTTGTTTTGCGATTACGTCTGTGAGTCGCTTTGACTGGGTGGTTCGTCTCGGTGGTGGCCCGCCTAGGAGTTGGTGGCGGAAAAGGTCCACGAGCCTCGTGCGCTCGAGGCGCTTCCGCTGGCGCTCGAGAATGAATCGATATATCCGACTCTGCAGGCGTTGCTTGTAACCCGCGAGGGTGTTGTGACGAAAGTTGAGCAATTGCTCTCGGTAGCGCTGAGGGATCCCAGGGAGGAGGTTGCGCAGAAGAGGGGCGCGACTGTGTGGGCGGGGTCCAAGTTGCGGACGAGAGAAGAAGTTGGGGAGGGATTTAAACAATCGTCTAAAACGGGGCGCCAGCTTTTGGGTGTGAAGAAACCTTCAATTGTAGGAAGAAAAAGTTGAGTGATGTTGGATAAGGCTCTTCTTGGTGTATGCTAAGGATGGCGAAGGGAAGCAGTAACTGAGCATAGCCGAGCTTGGAGAAACTAGGTAAACTTTTGATAGGTTTGAAATCCAAAAAGATACCAATGACTTGTTATGTTTGTATATATCTAATCCGAGTCGCTCAAATGTCCAAAAATAGGAATTGTAATACAATCGGAAGTACAGGTATGTGCCATGACATGGAAAATAGAAAAATATTTCCATCCCAAAAATATTGGGGTAACCTGCGCAAGAAGAGGATCTCGATAATGTGTTACGTCACCGGGTTCGGTGGGGCTCATGACCTGTAAGCGTGTGTTACAAGGACTGCCCTTGTGGAACCATATGATTGCTTCCCGTGTTCCCCTCATCTGAACTCTCAAAATGTATATGCTATGTATCACACCCCTATAACTTATTTTCTCGTAAATCTTTTCTTCCCTGGAGGTCCCTTGGCCTTTGGCTTCTTGACCTTTTGCAGGTTCAACACGGCACCCTTACCAGCTCTTTCCGCCTTTCCCTTCTTCCATGACCTCCCATCACTCCTTTCAGCCTTGGAATCAAGCTTCTTCTTGTCCTTATTGCTGAGCTTGCCTTCATTCTTCTTCTTCAGCTTCTCCCTCACACCGTTGAGCTCTGCCCTTCCGGCATCCTTGGCCGCCTTCTTGTCCGCTTGCGTCTCAAACCATGTTCGCTTTGGTCGAGAGGCGATCTCTTCCTCGTATCTGATCAGGTTCTCGCCCTTCTTGACCTGCATCTCAACCTGCTGAAGCTGCTTCTCTTCCTTCTCCTCCTTCATAATTTCCTCAATCTCGTCCTCCATCTCGTCAATCTGCGCTTGCCACTTGTCCGCATCCGCTGGATCAATGACCCTGCTGACAATCTTGGCACCTTGAGCCTTGCCGGCCCTGACAACAGACTTGACAACCTTGCGATCTGGTTCTGCTGCAAGGGTAACGGCAACACCACTGCGGCCGGCACGAGCAGTACGACCAACACGATGGACGTAAATTTCTTGTGTTTGAGGTGCCTCAAAGTTGATGACTGTATCAATACCCTTGATATCCAAACCACGAGAGGCAAGATCGGTTGCCAGCAAGTAGCTAACCTTTCCGTCTCTAAAGTCTTCCACACTGGCAATACGCTGCAAATAATTAGCATAAAATTGAAATATGGGGACATAAAGACACATACCTGAGCCTGGTTCATGCTACCATGAAGTTCTGCAGCTGTCAACCCCAAGAGACCAAAAATAATGCGAGCCTTATGGGCGATCTTCTTTTGTCTAAAGAAAATGATCACACGCTCTGTAAAGAAGTTTTTGCAAAGATGTACCAAGTAACCCATACGCTTATCCTCACGACCAGGACGCAACCGCACGAATTCTTGCACAAGGTTTCCAGCCGTTTTCTTTTGTGAATCCACCATGATGCGGACAGGCTTGTTAAGACCAACTCTAATAAGCCTGTCGACGGACGACGTCATGGTAGCAGAGAATAACATGGTCTGTCTCGACTTGGGAATAGTGGTCAGAATCTCGTTGAGTTCGTCTGCGAAACCATCCTCAAGCATTCTGTCGGCTTCGTCAAGAACCAAAATCTCAACAGTCTCGATTGTAAAGCTGGCCGAGTTGCGCATGTGATCAATGAAACGACCTGGGGTGGCAATCACTACGTCTGGTCTCAGACGGAGCTCGCCCTCCTGAACCTTTAAGCTGAGACCACCAACAGCCAAACAGAACTTGATGTCCGTGTGGCAAGCAAGTTTGGTAGCGACAGCGTGACACTGAATAGCCAATTCACGAGTAGGTGTGAGGATAACGACTCTGGTGGTAGGGACCTTCTTGGGACGGTACAAGAGACGCTCCAGAATTGGCACCACGAAGGCAGCAGTTTTTCCGGAACCAGTAACGGCACCACCGACGACATCCTTGCCCATCAGCGCAATTGGAATCGTCTTGGCCTGAATTGGAGTGGGCTTGGTGAAACCAACACTGGTGAGACCTCTGAGAATTGGGCGAGACAGCGACATACTTTGGAAAGTTGCGCGCTCTCCCTTTCCTGGCCTTGCCAATTCAATGTGTTCTTCGGCAAAGAATTCTTTTCTCTTTGCAGCTTCCTCGGCATCTTCCTCGTCGTCGGATTCGGAATCGGCATCGTCGTCGGGGTGGTGGACAGGAGTTGCAACTGAATCGTTATCTGAGGCTGCAGCATCGTCGTCCTCGTCGTCTTTATCGCCCTTGTCTTTATCTGCCTCTTCTTCGTCAGAATCTGCCATATCCACATCCTTGTTGTCGTTCTCCTCTCCCTCGACATCTGATCCAACACCCATGCCAAATGCATCTTCGGCCAGAACCTCATCCTCGTCGTCATCCAAATCAACACCCATACCCTCATCCTCATCCTCCTCTTCTGATTCATCTGCCTTCTTTTTCTTTTCCTCAGCAGCAACCTTGCCCTCTTTCTTATCCCTCCTGCGCTTAATTATCGCATCAAGATCAACCATGACCTTATTCTCGCCACCTTTGATTCCCTTCTTTGCGCCCTCGAAACCCCAACCGGCGTCGTCAAAAGCAGAATCCAAGGTATTTTGGCCGTCGAGAGCAAACTCAAAATCGGAATCCATTGCGCCGTCGTCTTCGTCTTTTTGTCCCCAAACTCCAATAGTCGAATCATCAACCTCTTCATCATCACCCTTCTTTCCCTTCTTGCCCTTTTTCTTGTTTACAGCAGTCTTTGCCTTTTTCTTGACGGGGAGCATCTCGACCTCCTCGTCATCGTTTGGAATATTGTCTTCATTGTCGGAAATAGTGAGGATGAAGTCGTCATCAATCGTTTTTCTTTTTTGTGAGGGCGCCATTGTTGCGACGAATTGGTTGTTGCGCAAAACTGGACTTTGTTTTTCTCTGTATAAGCTATGATGGTGGGGCCAAAGCAGCAAGGAAAGAAGAGGGAGAAGGAAAACAAAATTTTGGAACTGGTAACTTTTTCTGCCGGGCGGTGAAGATAGCTGGGTCTTGGCGCGGTACACGCTAAAAGATCCCCTGTAACTTGATGTGCACATGCAACCCCACAGCGACATCATTGCTCCATTGGATTCAATCCATTGACAACTTTCTTTGGTGACTTTTAATATATCCCAAAATCACCAACGAATAACCACAACCATGGCACCAGTAACCCCAGATCTCAACACTCTCCAGGGTTTGCTTCCCCCTCTTTAAACCTCATTGAATCATCCCATTCTAATTATTACAGAAAACATCAAAAACACCCTCTCCGACATCTTCACCCTCCTAGCCAACATCTCCACAAACCCAAACAACACCCCACAATCCCTCTCTCAAAACATCACAACCCTCGACCGTTCTTTACTATCAGTTTACAACACAGCCGCAACATTACCTCCCTCACAAAACCATGGAATCCCTTTACCTTTAATGGAATATGTTGAGAATGGTCGCAACCCAGATATTTACACTCGAGAGTTTGTAGAAATGGTCAGGAGGATGAATCAGCTCGCGAGGGGAAAGGCACATGCGTTTAGGGATTTTAGGGATGTTTTGGCTGGGGAAATGATTGTTGCTTTGCCGGAGTTGAAGGAAGATGTGGAAAGGGTTGTGGATGCTACTGGGGGGGAGACGACGAAACAGGAGGACCGGGAGCAGAGTGAGGGGGGGATGAAGTTGGAATATGCGAGTACGTGAATGTGAGTGAATGGGGGGTTTTTGGGAGTTATGGCATTACGGATGGATGTACAAAGGGGGAAACGGAACTGGGAAATCGGGTGAGATACCACATGGGCTAATATGATATTGGTTTTTATTGACAACCTTGTTTTATTCTATAGCATTAGAAGAGTTGAATGAATATCATTGAGGGTTTTCACTATATTATTGAAGAAAAGTTATACTCTGCACCTTCAGAACCACGCCAACGAACTTTCAAGGATTAGAGTGTTCATTGGTCCCTTCCCGTCTTAACTTTTTGCTGTCCCATGCAGTGGCCACCCTTTGTCTTACTTTTGCTCATCATTGCTTCCAGTCAAATGTCGGACAACCTCTCTGGACCCTCTGTACCAGCAGTTTATTACCAAACATGGTATCAATTGACAAAGTTGCCACAATCACAGTTCAAACCTTTCGACAACTAATTACCAGTTGGTGGGACCGCATATCCCATAGGGATGGAGGCACCGCCTCCAGCGGCGTAAGATGAATAATAATAATAATTACCAGTTGGCTGCTCTCCTGTATATTCATGAGTTATTTGAAGGAGATGGTATATTTTTCAAGTCAAGCCTTGGGAAGTATTAATCCTTGATGGGAATAAATTTTGCCCTGAAATTCTGTAAGTCTCTATACTCATCGTCTTTTTACTCTGTTACTGATGAGTTTGGGTACACTCACGATAAAAAAAACATGTCTGAAATTTTGTCCAACCCTCCACGACTGGTGGAGGAAAGGTTATTTCGGCTTTGAATGCTTGGGACCAACGAGTCTACCGACAAATACCCCTAACGCCATCATGACTATCAAGATACAAGAAGCTGGAAACGGTCCAATCGCGCCAGACTCGGACAACATTCGCGTCAGGCTGGGATGCCATTTGTGCCGGGCTCGAAGGATATTATCGAGGTTACAGTAAGGTGGAGGAGGACCTCCCACTGACAGGTCGTATCGGGCTATTGACGAATCCCGCGACGACATTCTTCGAGAATTCCTCAAGTTCAAGCCCAAGACCCCAGAGCAGAAAGAGCACGTCGCTGCCTGTGGACGCTTCTTGCTCTCTCATTTGCTCAAATATCGCCAGGAAACTCGATCACCTATCTGAAAGAGGTCCACGAAGCACTTTCAGACCAGAGGATACGCTGCTACTCGAGCTTCGACCTAAATCAAGGGTACTGGGCCGTCCCTATTTACCCCGAAGACCAGCACATCTTTGCCTTTAAGTTGCCGGAAGCACAGTCCAAGCCTTTCGACAACTACGTTGCAACGAAACCAGTACTACAAAGAAAAGAGGCTGGCATTGGACCACAACCGTTGTCTTGTAACCTCAATGGCAAATCCCGTCGTGTATCATACCATACATTTTCCCGCAAACTCGTAGGTCAGATTGATTGCGATGGCTGGGGGGATGCCGAAGCCCTCCAAGAAAAAAAAACCTCAAACCAGACTTTCTTGAGGAGGCTTGGGAGCTTCCGGGACTAAAACGGATACGTACCCGGAAACCCAATAATCAAGTTTATTAGTGCCGGAGCCAAGAATATTCTTGCTGGGAAATTCGGGGATGCTTTCAAGTGGTTTGAAGGAGGTTCCTCGTTGTCGTCAAATAACTCGGGACCGCCATTACGCGCTCCAAGCCCGCTAAAGGGTTTGGAAAGGCATCAACACGGCAGTGGTAATTTGACGCCTATTCAAGGGTCGGAAGCTATTGACGGACGGAGTGATGATTGACAGGAAGAAGATAAGGAAATGACTCCGGAGATGAGAAGAGAACAAGAAGCTAAAATATTGGCTCAGGAGGAGTCAGACAGAAAGTAGCGTTAAAGGGGAAGACTGGTGGTAAGGAAAAGAAGGAGGGTATTAAGGGAAGCGAGGAAGAGGAAAATAGGAGAAGTACCACAGAGAAAAATGAGAAAAACGAGAATAGAATTCCGGTCCTCTGAGAATTAAGTAATTATGTCTCTGCACCCGTTATAACAAAACAATCTTCTTTTGACCCTCCGGCCACGGATTCTTTGAAGAAGCAACGAACCGTCCTTGGTAGCCGCGGAAGCGCCGACACTGTTCGCGACGTTCGCGGTTTCGCCGTCAGATTCTACACCCAAGAGGGCAATTGGGATCTCGTCGGCAATGACATCCCGGTATTCTTTTATTCAAGACGCCATCAAGTTTCCCGACGTCAGCCGGGCACAAATAGCATCCTAGCCTGACGCGAATACTGTTCGAGTCTGGCCGCGACTGGACCGTTTCCAGCTTGTATTGAGGAGTAAAAAAAAAGATACATTTTCAAAAAATAGTTTCGATATTTCAGTTATACAATGAAGGATGTTCTCCTCATACTATGCAATTTTTCACCTTTCACTTTGATAAAACGCCGAAGAAAACAGTTTATGACTTTTTTGTTTTGGATTCTGGCGTCTTTCTTTCTTTTTTTTTTTTTTTTTTTTCAACAAAAGTGGATGGAGGTGACAAATTGCATAATGTGAAGAAACATCCTCTTCTTCTGAACAGCCAAAATGTGTTGATGTAGTCGACAGTAGGTAAGTAAAGATGAGAGAGAGAGTGTGTGTGTGCGTGAGGTACTCATAACATCAAACAAATCTACCACACCAACAAAAGTAAACAAATTACCCCTATTTGACTATATTACACAAGTCAAAATATTTCCCTAATAGAATAATACAGGTCAGTTCTGGCTGAGGGAAGAAATATCAAGTCTCGATTAAATAGAGAGAGCATTTTAAATACCCCCAAACCCCTTTTGTCTTTCCCCTTCCTCAATAACCCAAACAAAGCATATCATATACAATTCCATTCACTCTTTCCAATACACAGTAGAATCACAATAAAAGTTATGAACCACTCAACACAGACAACAGAGTTCCCTTCCATTCCAAGTCCGTAATGTGCTAAAATCTCCCAAAGAAAAGACAGATTCAAGTCACGCATATATAAACCTTCAAATATGTCAATATTTTATTAACACAATGGTCCCAGTTCAAGTCTCAGCTTCAACAATACCATCATCCAGTTCCATCCATTCCCCTCCATGCTAAATAAAAAAAACACCCAATACATATTTGTACTCGACAAAAATCTTCACACCCAAAAAAGTCCAAAACGCTAGTTGTGTAGCAATGTGTGTGTGTGTGTATACGATGGTTGTGTCCATCATGGAAAAACAAAACAACCAAAAGAGACATGTTTTCTCTATGAGATTTCGAGCACCAACTCCCTTTGACCCACGTCCACCTTTCCACCCATTATGAGACCAAGAAAACGCAAAAAGAGATAAAAAACAAAAGGGAGAGGTGTTGGTGAGAAGAGACCCGACGACGTAATTCCAATGATCCATCCCTCCAGACTCCAAAAAAGGACCGACCATCATTACTCATTTTGCCTGGTTAAAATACAACCACTCCCCCCCGAAACAACACGCTATATGCAGACCTAGAGAACCCATAAATATAATAAGAATATACCGATGCCGTGGGCTTCTCAGCATGTAGATCCAGATGATCTAGATCCGGAAGAGTTCTGCTGCAGAAGTTTAAACTTTTCGTGACGAATTCGTGCGGCTTCTGTTCCGTCATCGGGAGTCATACGCTCCTTGAACCAAGGATGGTTAAGAGCTTGCTTTGCGGTGATGCGCTGTGCCGGGTCGTAGACAAAAATTTTCTTCAGCAGATCCAGGAACTGGGCGAGGAATGTGTTGTTTGGTGGGATGATATCCTGTCTTTTGTCAGCTCTTTGTCCCGCGTCCATCATCAAAACAGATTTACACACCTGGAGCTTCTTCATTGCCTTTACAAATCTTCTAGACGCCCGAGTTGTTTCTGAGGTTGGGTAATCCAGCTTTTGTCGTTTGAAAAACCTAATGTCGTACGTTAGCAATGAAAGGTCAGACAGGACTTGAGAGAGAAAAAAGACTTACTTTGCCGCAGGGTTTCCGCCGTTTCTTGTGGATCTAGTCACTTGTTGAACAAGTGATGAATCAATCCGCGAATCCACAACAGCCTCCATCATTGCCAGATGTTCGAGATTATCGTGAGTCTGGAAGAGGGCATCGCCAGTGTAAAATTCAACCAAGATGCATCCTATGCTCCATATATCGCATGGATAAGACCAGCCCAGGCCGAGAATAATCTCAGGTGCGCGGTAATGACGTGTTGACACAACAGAGGAATGATACTCGTCCTGAAATGTTGCCGAACCAAAATCGATGAGTCTGATTTCAGTGTCAAGCAAAACACGACGTTGCGTAGCCTGGCGGCTCACATTGCTGCTTGAAGACGGAATCTTTCGATTATAGGTGAAGGTCTGGTATTCGTTGTGGCAAAGCAAGATATTCTCGGGCTTGAGATCCGTGTGAATGAGATTCAAGTCGTGAAGGACTAGAAAAGAGAGGTCAGCGGGTGAATCAACCGTTGCTCAAAACGCCAATACTTACATGCTACGCTGGTGAGCAGTTGGCGTGCAAAGCTCTGGATCTGACTGTTCGGGAAAGGAACAAAGTTATTGCTCTTGAGGAAATCAAAGACGCTTTGGCCGAGGAGGTCCATGACAATGCAAATGTGGCCACGGTAATCGAAACAGTCCCGAAGATGGATGCATCGGTTACGGTTTGCGGCATCGTTCATCTTAAGAGTTTCCAACACTCGCAGCTCGATCTTGCTGGCTTCGCGGTACTTTTGCACTGAGCGGATGATCTTGATGGCTACTAGCTTGTTACGCCTCTTGTCCCTGGCCTGCACGACTTTGCCGAAGGTGCCCTGGCCGAGTAGCTTAATCATTTGGTCTGGGACATGAGAACATTAGGGACCGTTACTCATTTCTCAAAACGAGAGGGAACTTACATCTGTCAGTGAGGTCATTGTCGGGAACAACAATATAATGCCCTTCCTCGTCGTCGACGCGTACATTTCTGCTCTGCGGAGGCTGGGTAAAAAAAGCGTGGTCAGCGGTCTGAGAGGATTATCACAGAGGGTTATGATGTGAGGCTTACATCATGAAGAACTTGCACCCTGACTTCTTTTGCCTTTTGGATCGGAAGAGCTGGAGGTTGGTAGTCAGGGAAAACATCTTCGGTCTGTGCCTCGCGACGTCTCGCCTCGTTGGCGGTTTGCTGGCGAGTGGTTCGCTTCCGCTTCTGGCCGGCCACGGCAGCCTCATTGTCGTTATGGCCATGTGTTGAGTTGGAGCCGAGCGATGTAGCTGCCGAGGTATTTAAGGCGGAGTTTGTTCGGTCGGTCGATACGGTAGACTGACTAGGCGAACCATACTGAAGAGGAGTTTGGGTATTAGAGGGTGCTATATTGTGGTAGACAGGATCGTACTGGTCCTCTCGTCTTCGCCTTTTCGGTGGAGGATGATCCTCGTCGGCACCTGGGCCCCGAATGACGTGCGAATGGCCGTTCGTCGGGTTTTGTGATGGACCCCCGTTCGTCGGGTTCTGAGATGAGCCGTTGGTTGCAGCGCTGGGCGGGGGCGTGTCTTCAATGACGATTATCTCCTTTGGAAGGCCTCTTTCGTAAAATTTTTGCCAATCGGGCCCTCCTTCGCGCCTTCTCTTACGAGTTGGCCGTGGTGGCTCAGGCAGAGCCTGTGATGACTGTGAGCCTGCTGGCATTGCGGTGTATAGGGACTCGGAACGAGACGACAATTCCGCAGAGTGCTGCGGCAATGGTCTCGAGGTCTCCGATGTTAAAAAAGGCACTCCATCTGATGCGGAGAGCGTTGTCGATGAAGCTGGGTAGCTGACTGGTGACGGAAGCGATGCGTAGACTGGCAGTCCCCTCGAAGGTAGAAGTGGTGCGGGCGCGGTGCGGAAAGAAGGGGGATTTGGCTGGGGATATTGGTGCGAGTGGTGGTGGTTATTGTAGTAGTGGTGAGGATGGTTGTAGTGTGGTAGGGCCGTCGCTGTGGTGGGAGTCGACATTGTTCCGCTCTCACTGTCCCGCACAATAGAAGAATGTTTGAAGAAAACGATGACAGGAAGGTGTGTCGGAGTTCAAAACTCTCAACAGCGGGATGTGGAGGCAGAAGAGAAAGTTGAACAGTTCGAGGCAGTCGCCCAACTGTTCGGTGGGAGGGGGAAATGCTTGAATTCCTGACACTGCAGCGTTCCCTGGGGGCTCCAAATGGTGACGGGAAGACTGGCAGCTGCTCCCACACTCACCACAGTTTCGGCATTTGATTGGGGTATTGAAGAGTCGGGAGTCGGGAGAGTCGCAACAAAAGCAAGATGAAAAAAAAAAAAAGAAAGGGAGTCGAAAGTCGATTGTCGCCAGTGGAGAGCAAGATGAATCCGTTGTTGATTTTAGCAGCAGCAGCGACAACAGCCCCGTCGTCACAGTCCCGTGGGCCGTCTTTCTTTGGAAGTTGTGTTGAAAGGCGCTCCGTACGTACCGTGGTTAGGTAGTAAGTGGTAGGTGGCTCGCCCTGACTGAGCCGCTGGGTGTGTGCGCTGTGCGTGGCAGGGCCTGTCGAAAGAGAAAGGGGTGGTTTTTTCTCCCCTTCCTTTCGCTGCGGCCGAGGGAACGGTTAACTGCCCGGGTGCCCTAGAATGTTTCGATCGCTCGGCGACCAGTTTTGGTGTCTTCCAGGTTTCGCGACTTAATTTTTATTTTCTCTTGGTCCGCGGGTTTTCTTAACAAACGCGATGGAATTGTGCAGAGAATACGGATAGCACAATTCAACATGCGTAGGTAAAGAAGACCTCAACAGAACCCTCTATCACTGTCGGAAGATTCTTGAAAATTTCTGGAAAGATTTTGATGATTCCCAGTTTCCATTCAAGCTTGTTCGCCAAGAAAAATCGACTTTCGCCTTCGCTCAGCCCAGTCCTTCATTGAAACCTTTTGCACGCCTGGGGGGGAATTTGTGCCGCAAGCCCTCACACAGTGTAAACAGTGCAAAAGCAAGGGAGAAGCACACTTCTGCCTGATTCTGACAGTTCTGAATCAAAACTAAAAACGACCCCGAAATGCTCGAGTTTTATTTTTCATACGCCGTAATTCCCAAGACTTGATGGCCACAGTGCGAAACGAGGTCAGATGTCGAGACGGGACCTGAATCTGCAAAACCCCTGTCTAGGTCCTGATCCGTCGCTCCTGTCCATTTTGGGGAACTTGGAACTTGATCACCAACAATGAGTTTTTTTTTTTTTAAAAAAAAAACAACCCGTTGTTGATAATAAATAAAATAATCAATTCGTTTTTGCAGATTGTTTTGCTGTTCCTCCCTCTTTCGTCGCCAGGATATGGATATTTATTATGGCCGGAGCATAAAGTGTTACATGCCGCGGGTGGGTTCTTTCCCTCCTTGATGAATTATATTAATTACCGCCATGTTTCCAACCCTCTTTTGGGTTTGACTTGGACCTTTATCTTTTTGCCCTTTGCGCCCCTCTTTCTTTTTTGCATTTTGGCAGCCCGCCTCCGGATCGGATCGGATTGGATTGCTCTTGGATTCGACGAAGGCGGTGCATTTTGCAGCTTGCAACCCTTCATTCCATCCATTCCCGAAGGCTGCTACTGTTTGCTTGGGTCGTTGGTGGGGGGTGTCCACGTTGACATCATGGGCGGTCATTCTTTATCCTTTTTATACGTTGCAGCGAGTCACCCTCTTTTTTTTTTGATAAAGGATTTCTGGTGTAGGCAACGTGAGTGAAGGGATTGGTTGGTGCAGACACTCCGGCGTTTTTCTTGATTGAAATTTCTCCACCCTTGTTATTCCACGCTTCGTCGGCATGGCAGCCAGTGACACCCGATTTAAAAAACCACTTTCAAGCCGAGTCAGCACACACGCGACCGTCTCTTTTCCATTCAACTGGACACGACGCGAAAGCCAAAAATGAGCTGTCGAATCAGCCTTGAGGAAAGCACATGCTGACTTTGTTGAGGAATGCTTGCTGTGCCTCTTGAAATTCGATAAAAAGGAACCACCCTTCAGGCGCCTGCAGAAAGCCAGAACCCCAGAATTTACCCTCATCGGAATAGCGCGGTCCCGCGTGTGCACCACGCCATTCGCCATCAGGGCCCGGCTGGGCAGGTGCTTCCCCGGCAACAAGGGACCTACAGGCTACCATATACCAACCAGTCCATCAATTCTTCATGCAACAACACAACACAACACAACACACACAACACAGCCAACACGGCATCAGATTTGTGTTGTCACCCAATATCCAGCTGTCAGGAACGGCAACCAGCCGTTTTTACCCCTCACACTTTTGTTACGGAGTAACTGCCGGCCAAATTGTTCCCTTGTCAATATGTTTCCCTTCTCGAAACGGGGGTGTGACGGTGTCGATCAATCGATCATCACCAAATTGCAACAACGGGCAGAATTCGCAATAGAGCCCTGAAAACATTTTTTCCAGGCTCCAGGTTTGCCTCATTGTTTTTTGTTCACTTTTCTGCTTCGCCTATTCCGACCATGACGGCCCGGGACCAACAAGGCCGCGGGCAAAAGGTGTGGTGACATTCCCATCCCATTGATTGACCCTCACAAGAAACGCAGAAATGTCAAATCAGAAAAAGGAAGCCAGCCCCGCAGTGGCCAAAACCCCTCGTCCTTCCTCCAACCAAAAAGCTACCAGTTTCGTCAATGGGGCCAAGCGCAAGTCACACAACATCATTTCGCCTTTTTTTTTTCCTGATATAATAAAACGCATTTTCTTTTTTTCTTCTCCTTCATGCGGAAAAGTTAACGGAGGTCCTGGTGACGTTTTTCGGTCAGGATTGATGATTCCGCCGAAACAGGAGCACTTCTCTGCAGTTTATATGCATGTGTGCCATAGCAGGCAGGTGACAACGGTCGGGTGGGCAGTAGTTGTCTGTGATGATGTTGCTGTGAGTGGTATTTGGTGTGGTTCACAATCTGACTGCGTGTATAGGAGGGCAACCGTGAATGTGACAGTTCGGGTCGGTTAACATGCGTGCTGCCTTGTTATCACCACTCACACACATACACACACACACACAGACACTGACGCTCATCTCATCGTTCGTAAAGTGCGGGGCAAAATATCCCAACAACTTTCACACTTCCTGGCATTTGCCTATATTTATACGTGTCATTCTGTTACACAACGTTTCTCACAAGAAAAAAAGTTTGTCTTACAATCCATCCCCCTTATCCGTATCTTGATTTTCGGACTTCTCCTGAGGCTACGGGGGGCGGTCGGTTCACACGAAACAAGCAAGCGCGCGTTTTTTTATTATGTGGTGGATAATTCTTGATAAGGCTGGGTTTGGTTCCCTTTTTTCCCTTTCTTCAAATAAAATAATAATACCCGAAGAATTCGAATCCGTGCCCTCGATAAAGTGTGAGTCAAGTGGCTTGCATGAATGGTTCAATTTTAACAATGCACATTCGGGCATTTATTATTACGGGGCATATATAAGTAAGTGCACATTCAGCAACGATCAAAATTCACAGACTTGAATGGCTTCTTGTTCATTCTTCTCCCTGATATCTTGGCCAAGCAGGCATTCAAGACATCAGAGCTAGGGGGAAGAAGAACAAGCACGGACAAGACCGAATATTTTCGGGTTTCTCCTTTCCTCTTCACGGCATCTAGACCGTGCTCTGTGTGTGCGTTGTGCAACCCCAATCCAAGCCCGCTACCGGTGTGAGGAAAATAAGCCACAATCATGTAATGTAGATGCTGTGCTATCGTCACAGCTTGCTGCAGCACATATTCACATCGGTGTGGTCCAGAAGGTTTCAAAAGGATCGATGAATACCATGTCGTGAATATCTACACGATGGGTTCCTCACAAAGCCAGGCTCCGTACCTCACTTTTCTCTTCAAGATCATAACTAAGCGCAAGATCAGTTTTTTCCCCCTCCGCGGTATGAAACGGGTACAAACGGGAGTTGTTGTACATGTACTTTGCTTTGCTCTCCCTGGGCGTACAGTACAACAACCAAGGCAGCCTTGAGATACCATACCCCAGGAATTATCTGCTGTGTGCTACACTTTGATCATTCTGTGTAGCTGTGATACGGTGATATCAACTCCCTTACTCCCTAGTACAGATCAGGGTGGTAGTAGCGTGAAGTACAAGATGTTAATGGGGGTATAGTAGTGAGAGCAGGGCTGATTCATTAGTTACTTTGTACACAAGTGCTGAAAGTGAGGTATACAGCTATTGTAAAATACTATAATAATTTTTTACCCAGAAAGTGTGAGACTTTGCGTTGGGACTGGGGCAACACAGATGTGTAAAAGATGCGGGTTTGTACACACAGGTTTGTACACGGTACACTGTACATCATTGTGTACAGCTAGATGTATTCAGGGGGGGTTCGTTGAGGCGGTGTACAACTGTTTAACTGAATTGACCCTGCTTTTACACTGAGGAGTATGGAATCACTGTTGCATGATTTACACCAGTGTGTGCTTGGTGGTGTGAGAGAAGTGGGATATTTTACGTATTAGATGGTTGAGAGGATGATTGATAGTGCTGCTAGAGTTGGCTTTTTATTTTGCGAGTGGGCTTCTCTGGGCTTGATTTGAAATGTTACTTTGTCTAGAAAGTAGAAAAGAAGATTTGCTTGACTCGTTGGTTGATCATATCTATGTTCCCCGAGATGGCTTCCAGGAGCCGAGCACTGCCTTGGAGCCCCTCGAAACCGCAGAAATGGAGCAGATAGAAGGCAACACTGGAATGATAAAAGCTCAAAAGGCCAGTAGCCAGCCCAAATTATCAAGACTGAGGAATAGACGTATGGAAATCCAAAACACCGTTTCTTATGCTTTGCACCAAAAAGAATAAATCTAGAGCCAAAAAAGTCACCATGTTTGCCACGACCCTTTAAATATTCCCCAATATTCAATTCCGAATCCCCTCTAAATACCCCTATTAAACGCAACCAACCCACCCTCTCCACCCCTTCCATGAAACTCCTTCTCCAACGAATCAGCCCTGACCTTTTGCCTCTGCGGGAACGCAGCCAAAGCCAACGGCAAAACAGCATAACTAGTGACCAAAATCAACCCCAAGTTAACTGGGGTAGTAAACCTCGGGTTCTTCTTCAGCCATTCCCCTCTCTGAAGTCTAACCAACAACAAAGGAGGGATAACCATAATAGGCGAGCTGTTTAGCACTCTGCTAACCGCAGTCTCTCCAACAGCCAATGTAGCGGCTTTTTTGCTCTTGCCTAGAGACTCTACTTCTCCTCCGGTGGATTTTTCCTCCTGGGGTGAAGAAACGGGATAAACGTCGATACCTGTGCGGATTTCTTCACCTCTCATGAGGAAAACGTTGAGTGCTCCTGCTGAGGCGACTGCGGCAAAGGGGACGAGACGGCCGAGGATTAGACGGGTTGAAGGAGAGAGGGATTTGAGTCTTGGAACGAGACTGTTGAGCCCTACTGCTACGGAACAGGAGGCACCGACGGCTAGGAAGTAGGATTGGGCGATTTTAGACCAGGATAAGGGGGAGGATTTGTTGGAGTTGGAGTAGTTGATTGCTACGTTGAGGGATTGGTTGGCTACTTGCCAGGCTATTGTGCCTCGGTTCTGGTAGATATAAAGGTTAGTGAGATATAAAAGGGGGGGTGGAGGCAAGAAGAAAAAGACTTACACCCAAGTTGGGAGTCAACATTCCTGCCGTAACGACCAAATTTGACAAGACAAAGCATGACATGCGAAAGGGCAAAAAGACCGGTTCGCCAGTATCTGGGTGAAGGGTTGAATCGACAATCTTTTTGGCCTTCCATAGCTCTGGTGTCATGGATTGGATTTGTCCTTGTTTGTAGGCGATTAGGAGGTTTTTGGCGCTTTCGAGGCCTGCGTTACCGACGAGGAGGGTTCTAAAGAGAGGATAAGGGTGTAAGTGAATGGTCTGTATAGAATATCGTAGCTGCTGCCCCAATTGGTATATCTTCCTCAGGCCAGTTCTCGTTGATAGCACAAAGAGGAAACACACCAAGTTTACTCTTGTATTTTGTTTTCTCACCTCGGATCAGTGATGCTTGCGGTATGCCTCACGCGGCCCCAGTAGGTGCTGAGGTCATATTGAGAGTCTGGAAGCGCCCGGGCGCCTGGGAGACAAGCAGACATTTTGTTTGAGGAGAGTAGATAGAACAACCGTTCAAGAAAAGGAATGGAAGTGACGGCAGTGAATGTCCCCCTTGGTTGATGTTTATATATCACACTACTTTGTACGTAAAGTAGTACGAACAAGAACACAAGAAAACTGCCGTCGCAAACCGAGCGAGGGGAAAGCGGTGATCTTCTTTTGGCTACTCTATTTTGGAGATAGAGTCAAGATAATAGCGTCCCCTCTACAACTCAAAATTGGCACCGATGTCGGTGGAGTAATCCTCACAAGCAAGGCCCCTGGTGGCACCTAAAAAGATAGCGGATTGCGGGGTTCGCTTTTTAGGGCCATTTGACAGGCAGGGATCATTAAGCCAGAAAGAAAATTGTGGGGTATAAAGTTGCTTGCGGTTTCACTCGGAAGACTTGTAAAAGCTTGGAAACTTGCCTTTTTTGAAACCCGCTCGTTCGTCATCGTCATCATCTTCACTTTTGCTCTGCTGGTGGTGTAACACTTTTACCATCCGAACTTTTCTCCTGATTGATAGAGATATCAACATGGAATGGTTTTGAAATTTAATAATAATTGAAGAATAAGAACAAACACAATAATTATGACCCTCAGCATCGGTCAACGCGTGCTACGGCACCTCCCCTTCTCTGGATCGACAACGGCACTCCAGGCCTTGACGTATCTGGTCGGAAT
Source organism: Podospora fimiseda (assembly GCA_033297215.1). Lineage (NCBI taxonomy): Eukaryota > Fungi > Ascomycota > Sordariomycetes > Sordariales > Podosporaceae > Podospora > Podospora fimiseda. Next base: position 339,986 of record MU865292.1, on the reverse strand, counting down.
CTCCCTTTTCAGCATATCCTTCCTCGTGTTTCTTAATAGCAGCGTGTCTTTTGTCATTACAGATCTAATTGGTGTCAAGGATGGAGTCGGGGATATTGTAGGCACCCTCGGTTTCGTTGATGAGATTGTCGCCCTCATTGCTTGCCCAATTTGGGGATTGGTATCAGACCGTGCCGGTGTTCGATATGTTGCTGTTGTTGGGTATCTCGTGATTGGTTTGGCCTTGTTTTTGTTTGTTCAGGCGCGGAATGTGTATCCTCAGCTTTTGCTGGCCAGGATATTCTTTGCTGTTGGTGCAACTGCTGCGTGAGTCCCCCTGAGTGAGACCCAGTGGGATGCCAAGATGCTGATGATATGCAGAGCGACCATGGTGACTGCTATTTTACCGTCCCTTACCGACGAGACCGGATCTGCAGTCGAGGCTATACGGAAGCCATCAACCGCTGGCGCCCAAAGCGTTGCCTTGTCTGTTGACTCCGAGGCGACAATTACCCCTGAACGATTCCAAGGAGGGCCGAGCGATGCACCGAATGAGAATGGAGCTGGTCAAAAGACGGGAAAGCCATCAGCACTTGCTGGTTATGTTGGGCTCTTTACAGGCTGTGGTGCTCTGGTTGCGTTGTCCCTGTTTCTTCCCCTGCCTGCCCGTTTTGGCAAGATTGAGGGAATTACCATGGGACAAGCGGTTCAATACAGCTTCTATGTTGTTGGTGTGGTTTCTTTCTTGGTGGCCATTTTTGTCTTTTTTGGTTTGCGAAATATCAGAGGCGAGGAAGGCAAGGGATGGAAGTTGTTGCTCGGTTTGAAAGGATCAACTACTCGAGGTGCGGGCTCCGAGGCTTTGCCAGCGCCTAGAAATGTGAGATCTCCAACAAACCACAATGTTTGTATACGATGACTAACAACCTCACAGAAAGTTCTGCCATATTGGCACCTCCTCAAAGACTCGGTTTATCTAGGTCTTCGTGACTCGGACATTGCTCTGGGTTACCTCGGCGGCTTTGTAGCCCGGGCATCTACAGTTGCCATCTCACTCTTCATTCCACTTTTCGTAAACGAGTACTTTATTGGCCATGGATACTGCAAAGGATCTCCTCACGACCCTTCCCCTGAACTGAAGAAAGAATGCCGCCAAGCATACGTCCTCGCTTCTATTCTCACCGGAGTCGCACAACTCATGGGTCTAATCTGTGCCCCTCTTTTCGGACACCTTTCCAGCCGAGTAGGACGAGTGAACTGGCCAATTGTGGTAGCTACTACTTTTGGAATTATCGGTTACGTCTCTTTTGCACAACTATCGAGTCCAGAGTACAAAGACGTTAACGGACGGGGTGGATCTCCAGCAGTGTTCTTGCTAGCGGCATTGATTGGTATCAGCCAGATCGGCGCAATTGTTTGCAGTCTGGGTTCATTGGGAAGGGGCGTGCTCAAGGCTGATATCGTCAATGTGCTGACATTGCCCGATGGAGATCAAGAGACGTTGATTGAGAGCCCTGATGGAGCTGGTGAAACTGCTCCGTTGTTGGAGAATGAAGCTGTAATTCCAGAGGATACAGTTTCGAGAGTGAGGTTGAAGGGGTCTGTCGCTGGTGTTTACTCGTGGTGTGGTGGTGCGGCGATTTTGTTGTTGACAAAGTTGGGAGGGTATTTGTTTGATGTTTGGTCAACTGGAGCGCCATTTTATCTTATGGCGGTGTTTAATGGTGTGTTGTTGCTTGCGAGCATTGCAATTGATTCTGGGAAAGCTGCGAGGAGGAGGCAAAGTGCGAGGTTGAGGTAATCGGCGCTGTACCGTTGTCGAACTGCTTTTCTTATTGATCATTGTATGCAATATGGGGGCGTTTGGGGTTGCTTAATAGAAAAAATAAAATGGATATTTCTCTTCTTTACATGTTTTTCCTCGTGGTTGCATGCACCTTCATCGCTGTCTTTCCAAGTCCCATCCCTAACCCCCCATTCCCACCTATAGAACCCTTCAGTTACTCTTTAGACTCTCATCCTATTCCATACCTCACCTTTCGACAGGCAACATCATTTTTGCCTTCGATTTCTACCTTTGTCAAAAGTATCGCCAGTTCTCCTTTATAATAAAAATCCTTTTCTTAAAGGCACCAAACCACCAACTCACCCTTCTACAGCAACATTCTTCCAATATTTCCTCACTTATCCTCTCCCCGTCTCGTCCCATATTCCTACAATACACTTAACCCCACTAGTGTATACTTTCTCCCTCATCACCACCACTTGACCTGGGAATTATCGGCATTTTGGCGTTACGACGAGGTCTTGTGGAAAAAAGTCCAGTACAACCATGATTTCAGCAGCAAGGCCAACTCGCAGTCTGGCGCGTTAGAGAGCCGGGCTGGGAGCGAAGGGTATTTGGTGGAAGCTAGCTCGCCCGTCTCTAAACAAAGTACGACATCCAGCTTTTGACACTGACAATTCTCATCCTGCCATGTTGTTTGTATATCCGCTAACCTTTCACCATTTGACTATTATCATCCCCTTTCTTGACTTGACGAATCGCATATCATTGTAATTATATACAGTCGATCACTCGTTACCATTCTCAACCTTTTATTCACGGTGGACAATGTGGACAACACGACATCCGCCGGCCTAACTCTTCTTATTCATCGAGAACCTGTTTCTTTACCGCATATTAACTACCCCATCCCATCTCACCAGACACGAGTACCAGCAAAAGCACCAAGCTCCATTTGGGCAGGGAAGTAATCTTTGCTTCATCAAAAAAGGGAACAGAAAAAGTAAAAGTATTGCACTGCGGTAAGATATGTGGCAATGGTAGGCGTCAATACTAGAAGAAAGAATTTGTGGGTATTGTATTGTGCGTAGACTGGGGGTTTGAAAAGCGTGGATGGATTAATTATATCCATGTCACCATCATATTGAATATCTTGACGACTTTATTGAGTATCGAGACTGCCAACCCATTTATCCCGACCGTTTTGTTTACTCGGTCAAAAACAGAAATCCAGACCCCGTTCATTATATTTTCTTCACTCCTGACAGATATGACTCCTTTATTTTACCCAATCATTTTGGAAATTCCTCGCTACCTCAAGATTTATGAACTAAACTTAAATGAAGAAATGATAGAAATCTGTAATTTACCTGCTCACTCTGAATATACAGATCTAATAGACCTCGACAAGGACAACACCAAAACAGTCATTGAATTTTCCGGATAAACTACTTAGGAAATCATCAACAATCAGCAGTAATGGATACTCCCATTACGACCAACGAACGAACTGATTTACGCACCCTCCTCCTCCAAAATCCCCTCAACCCTCCTAACCTTCTCCTCCGCAGTCTGCACCTTATCAACCCTACTACCAACCCTCATACTCGTCTGAATCCTCACCGCGCCCATCTCATGAACCGCACTATGAGCCTGTCCAATAACCTTCATTACCTCATCCCAGCTTCCCTCCAGCGTCGTTCCAGCAGAATGTAAAGTATGTTTAATACCAGAAGCTCTAATGACTTTTTGTACCTCTGCTACTTCTTTTGCTACTGAGACTGTTGCTGTGCCAATCTATACCATAACCACATAATCAGTTTCTGTTGGGGGGTAAAAAAGAGGTTGAGGGCGATATACAGGAACGAGACAGAAATCAACGTAGCAGGAGGATGGTGTTGGTAGGGAAAAGTAGTCCCTTTTTGTGTTGGTTGAGGAGGACATTTTGTGTGGGAGAAAAATAGGACGGGTGAGGTTGATAGGTTTGAGAAATGATGATGTTGAGGGAAGTTTGGTGATGATGTTGTTGCGATAAATTGACATTTTCTTTTTTGAGGTTAAGATGAGATGTACAAAATGGAATGGGTTAAGACGAAACGAAACCGAGAACGAAAAGTGTGTGTATGAGGGGTAATTTATACCAACTCTAAGGTTACATTCAATGAATAATACTGTATTGCTGTTACGTAATTACACCTAAACATCAACATCAACATCAAACTGAATGAAGAAAGGAAAAAGAGGTTGTGTAAAAATAAGAGTAGAATTGTTTTCTTTCTTTTTTTGTATTGTAAAACCATAATATCTCTCTATCATTAATCTATAGTCTGCGTAAAACATCCATGCGTCTAATGTCAACTATTAAGAAAGAATTTGTTTTCTTTTGCCTTCACCCCCACCGTTCTCTCTCTCTCTCTCTCTCTCTCTCCAATAGCCAAATATTTCTACTCGACAAAAAAAAAGTATTTCTCGTAAAACCTGTGTTGAAATTGTCAGTAAATGATCTCCCAGCTGTAATAGAGTGTGTGAATACTGACATTCTAGTTACCCATCTTTAACGTCCCTTTACTGTGTCGTCTCTTCTCCAATTTCTTTTCTTTTTTTTTTCTTTTTTTTTTCTTTTTTTTTTCTTCTTTTTTCTGGTTTTTCCTTCCCAATATTTCTCTCCCCAGTTTCGAGATGCGTGCAGTGCCTGGCGACCATGGTGTTTCCACGCAGAGAATGGACGAGGGTTCTCCCGTTGCGAAACTTGGCCATCAACTTGCATCATCTGCACCGGACCATCAATTTCCTCTCAGACTCCTCTGCAATAGAGTGAGAGTGCGCGAGTGTTTACCTTCTCGCCTTACTTGCCATTGTGTGGTCTCTCTTACTCCTCCTACTCCGCCATCCTTCTTCGCGCCTCTTCAAGTTCCTTTTGTCTCATAGGACAATTCCATATTTCCTCCCCAGTATCCGGATCCTTGCAGTGATCAGGCTCTCTCACATGCAGTCGGTAGTGGTCAAGCCCACTACTGGGGAAAAGGGGCTCAAAAACCCATTCCTGGCCATCACCTTGCACCTCACTCTGAGGAGGTGGGCTCTGAGGTGGGTTCTGAGGAGGAGCAGGGGGCGGAGGCGCAGGGTGATGTGGAGGAGTATCAGGCTGAGGCGGACTCTCACCAGACTCCATCCTCTCCAGTTGGTTTATTGAAGCCATGCTCACTTTCCATCCAATAGGTATATGCATGGGCGAAGGATCATCTGTGTAAGATGCTTGCCCGTCGGCAGGAGTTTGTGCCAGAGGATCAGGAACATTCCCTATCCAGTCCACCACCCTGTTTGGGTCTACCGCGTTGATTTGGTCCGCCACGTTGTTGCGAGTGCCATGTGTCTTGCTCTTCCGCCGAAAAGCGCCCTTGACTTTCCCATAGCATTTCTTGATGGCAAGAGCCGCAGCTTGTTTTGATGGAGCCATATTGGTTATCTCGGTGAGTTCGATTTGTTTTGTATTGTGTGTGTGGTTCCGTCTTGAAAATAGACCTTTCTGCGGAGAAAGATTTGGAGTGAAAAGGAGGGTGTGGGTGCGGTTGGTGTATACGGTGTGTTTGTAGTTTCGTCAAGAGAGCAGATCTTGCTGCTGAGATGGATTTGGAGGGAAAAGGAGCGTATTAGTTGTTGTTTTGTGGTGTCTGTCGTTCCGTCAAGAGGGCAGCTTGCTGCTGGGATGGATCGGGATTGAAAGGAAGGCAATTTTGTGGTGTATTGTGTCTATCGATGCCTCCAGAGAGCGACTCTTTCTATCGAGAGGGATCGAAAGTGAGGAGGACTGTATGCATGATATCATAACTTTTTTGTTCCCCTTCCGAATCGTGATCAGATTTCCGTGGTGCTCCAGGCCTAGCCATCGTCTCTGCTTCGTGGGGCGTGATATCGTTCAACAATTCTATATTGGCAGGATAACTCTCAAGTCCAGAAATAAATGGCGAACAATAACCAAATGTTCAACTCGAAGATAAAGTCAGATTGCCTCCCAGGAAACAGCGCAATCCAAGGTGAAGGAATGCTGGTGGCCACCAGAGACACCCCGGATGATTGAAGCGAATTCTTGTAAGTGTGAAAAAAAGAAAAGAAAAGAAGAATTTGCGGGATTGAGTTAGAAGTATATATTTCAACAAGTCTACCGGAAACGCCAGCTCATGGTTTATGCGCCACATAATGGAGATGCCGTTCAACGGATGACCATATCAAAGTTCAGCGACACCAGTAAACCCCGGAATCCACAATCTATTTAAGCATCACCTGGCCCTCGGTTTGCGCGACGGGGGAACCGAGAGATGCTTATGTCTGGGTGTGCTAGTCAAACTAAGTCTTGACGAAACCATGCTACCTCATATGCCTCTCAGACCATCTACCGCGAGATACACGTGCCGCCGAATACGGCGGCACTCCCCATACCCAGTCCTCCAAGAACCGTCAAGGCCCAAGCCAGAGACGCAGACTCCCAATCAAAGTCGTCATCGGGAACGACATCCCCAAGTTCCAACTCTTCTTTTTCAGTAACTGTAGGCTTGTAGGCTGCGTTATCCGCATCCAAACTCGGATCCACTTCCGGAGATGCTTCCAACGAGCCCTTCGCCTTTCGCGGACGGCTACGGCGTTTGGGTGTTTGGAAATCATCCAAATGAATGCTTCCATTAGAGCCATCAATACTCTCTGTTTTGCCCCTTGTGCGTCTACCTGAACGGCGCAAAGTCATCGAGGTCCCATTAGGATGCTCTGATGATTGCTTCTCTGCTTGTACTTCAGGTTCTGGAAGGGCAGGCCGTTCGCGACCGTCGACGGGAATTTCCTGGTTTGATTTGTATAAAGGCATTGCCGATCGCAGGATGTTACCCACATCAACTGCACGCACTGCTGCCCACAACCCCAGGCTCAAGGCAGACAGAAGCACGTCCTTCCCCGCAGCAGTGACAGCCGGGTGATCATTGATCGACCCTAGAACTTTCTCGATGGACGTGGTGCTTCTCTCCCATCTGGACCGTTTCTCCACATCAAACGGGATTTTGATACTGTGACGGTGTCTGTTTGGTTCTGGCAAATTGTAGAACAAACCAGTCAGGGTATTTTTGGCGTGCAAGAAGGCGCTGGCTGCGGAAATGAACTGGAAGATGATTGTAATGACTCGGTAAGAGCTATGTGGCGTTCGGTGAACCGAACCCCATGATTGAGGAGCTACCACGTTCAAAGCTAAGGGCGCAAGTGACAGGAGTTTGCCTAGACTTGCCGCTGCCGGAAATGAAGAGGTTCCAGCTGCGTATGGAAGCCACATGGAGACTGCATAGTTCAAAACTAAGCAAGAGATAATCACGGGGTAGTTAGGGAGCCAGTTGTTTGGTTTCGGGGGGAAGAAACGGCTGAGGAGTGTCCGTTTCCGACTCGGAAGAGGCGATGGGATCGAGATGAGAGCCACGTAAAAGAGGTTCTGCGCAAACGACAGACTGACTAGGTGTGCCAGGAGTGCATAAGCCCAGAGGTGAGGAATATTACGGCGGCGGCCCTCAATAGCGAGAAGTGTAGTCCATGAGATGGTAGCAAGATCGAGCTGTTGTCCCCACCACAGTCTACGTGACTTTTCAGTCAAAATCTCGAGGGCATCAAGATAGATGGGAGTGTCACTCAACCACTGTCTCAGATGCAACTGTGTGGTACTCGTTACGTTTGTTCCTGCCCATCGCGACGTTGAAAAAGGACTAGCGATATTGTCAGAATTGTGTTTTTGGTTGAGTGAGTGGGTACTTACGAGTCGGGAACCCCGATACCTCTCTCTGACGCCCAAACGTCATAGGAAAGCTTCAAATACTTGTAGGTGGAATTGACCGCAAACACCAACCCCAAGACGGCAAGTGTTCCAAACGTTGTTGTGAGTTTGGTTCGCTGGGCAACTCGAAGTCGTGTATCTTGAGATGGCGACAGGTTTTTGTGAGATTTGTAAAGACTTCGCCCAACTTTGTATATGAGATAAGAAGCAGCAACAAAATGAGATGTCACCAAAGCCAAAGGTGCGAGTTTGAGCTCATCTTCATTCTGAACTGGCGCCATGATGAAGACTTGTTGTTGTTGTGATGGTGGTGAAGAGCTTTTTTCTCGGTGAGAGAAAGCGGGCAAAATTGACAACCAGGTAGCCATTCCGGCAAAAAGTTTAATTTACTGCAATGCGTTCTGTTCTCACATCCCGTCTCTCCATTTCCTTCAGTGGAAGGCACGTCCTAGACATTTTGATCAACAGACACACTCAACCCAGGTCGTTATGACGACAGCAGACAGGGATGCGGGGATGCCCAAGGTGGGCACTTCCATGTTATTCACCTCCACCGACAGCCAATTAGATTGCATTACGTGCATCTTACAGATGAAGTTGGTTATTACGAAAAATATGCAGAAACCCAATGTGCTGATTTTGACACCAACCGACAGGAGTTACTAATTATAAAAAATGAAAAAAGTTTTTCAAAGTTCATGAGGCCGAGCACTCAAGGGTCTTTTCTCATTGGTAATTACAGAATCCAATGTGACCCATAAAACCCTAACCCTGTAGTGGCATCAATTGCGGGAGCTCCCGACATGCTGACCCCTGCATCCCCAAATCTCCAACTCTTCCCCAGACATCAACCTGTCAGATTACGCAGTCCATTGCATTTGTTCAATAACCCATAAAAATAGAAAAATAAAATGTATCATCTAGCCAAAGGCCTCTACCGGCTCGCAACGAGCAAAGAAGGTATCTTCCCCTCCAAAACCCCCCTCACATATCCACATCCCTAACATAACAATCCCCCCAGAATACTCCGTCCTCCTCCTCGGCCTAGACAACGCCGGCAAAACAACCTTCCACGAACAAGTCAAATCCATCTTTCTCCCCCATAACCCAGCCCCAAACCTTCGAACCGTACCAACCGTAGGCCAAAACGTTTCCACCATAATCCTCCCAGACATGTACGTAAAAATCTGGGACGTCGGCGGCCAACATTCCCTACGCAAACTATGGCAGAGCTACTACGCTTCCTGCCACGCAATAGTATTCATAATCGACAGCACAGACATTGGCGACGGAAACCTAGAACACGACAGCACGGGCCGTTTAGAGGAATGCAGATTAGTGCTTGAGGATGTATTGTCAAATTCTGAAGCTGAGGGAGTGCCGCTTTTGATTTTGGCGAATAAACAGGATAGAGAAGATTGCGTGGAAGTTGTGAGGATAAAAGAAGGGTTGGTAAAAAAGGTGTTTGAAGGGGAGAAGAGTGGGAGTATTAGAGATTCGAGAGTGTTGCCTGTTTCTGCGTTGACGGGGACGGGGGTTAAAGAAGCGATTGAGTGGGTGAGGAGTAGAGTGAAGTGGAATAAGGAGAGTAGACCGCCTGTTATGAGGTGAGCTGGTGATGGGTTGGAAAAACGAAATTCAGAGCGCAAAGGGTAGAGCATGAGGCTTACACCCAGGAACTGGCTACCCCTGATCCAAGCGTCGAGTCGCGATGGTAAGGTAGCAGAGTTGCGGTTGAACGACGGTTACCAGGGCAGTAAGAAGATGTCGGCCAGACTTCAGCTTCATAAGAACATAGTCCCGCAGTCTTTGGACAGTAATTTCGTACACTGTCAGGCGGGAATAGCTCATGACTACAAAGCGTTGGAAAGGAGAAGGTGATGAGCACCAACTAATATTATGGGCTTCAGAGATATAAATCATCTAGCCCACTAGCTCCCAGAGCCCAGAAATGTTATAATAACGGCTCTTTCGCCGTGGGTATCTCAATTGACACTAAATTCTAAACCAACAATAACTTTTCCCATACCCATTTCTTTATCTATCATTTTCCGCCGACAACTCCGCCAAAAGACCTCCCTTATTCCTCCTCTTCGCATCCTCGGCCAACTTTTCATCCAAATAAGTCGAGAACTCTTTAACTTTAGTCAACGAAACCGCACTACACTGCAACAACGCAACAGCCTCAACAGGTGTGCCCCCCAACTTTGAAATCTGACAAATCTCTCCATGTCTATTCAAACTAATCGTGCAGCTGCCCACTCTAACCTGTTCTTCCAACCACGTAGCGTCCAAAACCGCAATCTCCCCTTGTTCCCCGTAAAAGCTCCAAGTGACGCAAAAGGGCGAGTGAAGCCAACTGAGAGGAACAGGTTCCCTTTCTGCTGCCGTGTAGACGGTCAAAACTCCTCCTTCCATGGAGGTGTCTGGTTTTTTAAAGTGACGGAGCGCGGATACGACTGCGAAGCAGGCTGCGTCGATTAGATTGCCGTCGTGGGAGAGGACGTGTACGTCTACGCGGACGGACCAGCATTTTTGGCCTGCGATGAGGCAGAGGGATTCCGTGTCGAGTGCGTTGGACCGTCGAACGGTTTTTTCGAGGAGACGGGAGAGGAGGACTTCGGTTTCGGTTGGACGGTTGAGTTCGAAGGCTGGGGAGGTCATGGGGGAGAGCTCGGTGGCGATGGTGAAGATGCCGTCTAGGGGACGGTCGGTGTAGGGGACTGTTAGTTCTGCTGAGGCTTTGGCGAGGACTCTGGGAGGAAAGGGGTTAGTTGGAATTGAGAGAGTAGAGAGAGGAAGAGGGAGTAAAGGCTTACCTCGTCTTGCCTAATGTGGCGTCTGCAACACCATATTGATCCCCTAAGGTGAGTTCTAATGGTCTATATTGTTCGAGTTCGCGGCCGTCTAGTCGTAGGTTTTCTTGGAGGGCTTGAATGACGAATTGTTTTTCGTTTAAGGAGGGTTCTGCTTCTCGTGGCATTTTGAATTGAGTTTTTGTTGTTTATACTAAATATGGTATATTCTTTTGGTAAGGTACAGTGGAAAAACAACCTTGATGGTAAACATGGGGGGAGTTTGTGGTCTCTGGAGGGTGTTCTGCCTCTTAAGACCGCCAAATTTTTGGGTGCACCGCCAAACATTCTGCCGCGAATTGGCAGGCGGTCAAAGGGCGCGTTTCCCCCGTACATCACAACCACCACTGGCTTCTTCATCAAACCACCATCTCTAAACTTGTTGCTGCATTTCAGAGGGAATCAAAATTCTGAGTTGCCAAGATGACTACAGCTCATAGACCTACTTTCGACCCGGTAAGTACCATGCGCGCGACAATTTCACCCACATTAAAACACCGACTAACACATCTCTCTCCAGGCTCGCGGCAAAGAAGCCCTTCGCGGTCCAGCATACCATCAACGCCTTCTTCCAGCCTACACCCAACTCAAATTCAGACAACCAGGCCAAGGCGGCGACGCAGACGCAGAAGGCTACACCTCTCGTCGTGATCTCCGCGCCGAACTCGAAGCCGCCGAACAAGCTCACTACGCCAAAGTCAAGGGAATCCCTCTTCCTTCTGACTCTGATTCCAACAACGATAATAACACATCCTCATCCACTAAACGCCCTCTTCAAATCGACTCCGGAAATCCCAACAACGAAGAAGAAGATCCAGAAGCCAAACGACGTCGAATACTCCAAGAAACCAGAGACATAGACGCCGATTCCTCCGGCTCAGATTCATCCTCCTCCGACGACTCAGAAAACGACTCTGATGACAGCAGCGACAGCGACGATGAAGATGCAGAACTTCAAAGGGAATTAGAAAGAGTCAGGAGGGAAAGAGCTGAAAAGAGAGAGAGGGAAGAAAAGGAGAGATTGGCTGCTGAGCAGGAGGAAAGAGAAAGGGATATTGCTGTGGGAAATCCATTGTTGAATAAACAGCAGCAGCCGACGGAGTTTGGTGTAAAGAGGAGATGGGATGATGATGTGGTGTTTAAAAACCAGGCTAGAGGGACGGAAGAAAAGGGAAAGAGAAAGGAGTTTATTAATGATTTGTTGAGGAGTGATTTTCATAAGAGGTTTATGGGCAAGTATGTGAGGTAGTAGGCAATCAGGTTCTTTGGGGGTTTTGGTAGTAATTATAGCGTTATATATCTCGTATCATTCAACTGCTATTTTTCCTCTCCGGGTAACCCACCAATATGTACTTGAGATATGCTGTCTATCACTCCAATCTGGTCCCATAGTCAACCGCTCTCACTCACTCATTCTTCTTTTCCTCATCAACAACCTCAAAAACCCTCTTCACCTCCTTCCCACTCCTCCACAACAACCAAACCGGTACAATCCCCCAAGGAGCATTCAACCCCGCATAATAAACCCAAAAATACATAATCTCCGGTCTGCTATATACTTTTCCTTCATACCTCTCCGAAAACCACCCAGTACCATAATATAATGCAACTCCATATAAATGTCCAACAGAAACGATAATCTGTAGGATATGTCTTGTTCCTTGTTGTTTATTGGAGGCAATAAAGTATGCTGTCAAGAGGGATAGAGGGCCCCAGATCAACTATTTTATCATTAGTATGAGGTGTTTAGGGTAAGGGATAAGGGGGGTGGTACAAAAGTGAGGCTTTCGATGCAATGCATGAATGGGTCTCGAGAAATATATCTCGAATCAGAAAGAGAATATTCTTTCCATAATTGACTGAAAATAAACTGAGAAGATGGGATGGATTCGGAAAAGAAGACAAGGTAGCCTTCAAAGAATAAATGGAGGAAACCACCTACACATCTCATCATTAATATACAGGCGTAAAGGGGAGGGGAGGGGGAGGGAAGTAAAACTGACAAAGCAAAAACCACGCGATAGTAAATTGATCTCCTAGTTTATTTTTGAGTAAAGGAGATTTATATCTGGCGAGTAGTAGACCGCTTCCAACGAATAATGTTATGAGAGAAATGAATGCGCTGAGGATTAGGGGAAGGGTCCAAGTGTTTGGTGAGTATGTTGGTAGTGATAAATTGCGGGGGAAGTAAGGATGGGTTGGATCAGGTAAAGGGGGTTGTGCGCTGTTGCGATCTTTGCGGAAGAGGAGGTTAAAGAATGCGTCTGCCATTTTATCTGCTACAAATCACACAAAGTTGAAAGCTGTTTGTTTCGGTGATGATGTTTGGTGTTGTTTGGTGTTGTTGGGTGTTGTGAATATGAGTTGGGTGTTGTTTACATTGAAGCGGTAAAAATCGTCGGGTACCGATTCTGTAATTACTAATTTCTTTTTAGCGTTGTGGATTCTTGGGCTTTAGATACAAAAACCCTGGACCCCTGAAAGTGGAAACGGGTACAATTGCCGTCCGGTGTAAGTCTGGTTTTCCCTTTTCGGTAATTATGGTATGGTAATAACAACATGTAGTTTTGGAACCAAAAAGGAGAGATGGCAAGACAGTAAACAATGGGCGGTCGAAATGATATTTGAATCATCATAACGGTTCAACTTTAAAATACAAATATCGTCTTCATATTGTAAGGCCCAATTTGGTTCGTCCGGTATGAGGATCCGTTACGGTAATATCAAGGTTTGATATCCTCGGCCGAGGACCAGTTCGTGAGGTCAGATTCCTACGAAGTACCTTCTTCCTGCACGCTTTGATACGGTAATGCAGCCCTCTGACTTGCAAAAATTGGCCAATCAGAAGGATTAAATACACAAAAGACAGAACGGATGGCTAACTGAGTGGAAAGGACATTTACAGTCGTCCGGTAATATATATATATCCCTAACCTGAATGAGAAAAATACGAAAAATTGAAATTTCAGTGGCAGAATCCCACGAATTGGGTCTAAGTAAGCCAAGATTGTCTCTTGGCAATAGTATATACTGCCCACCACCACCACCTAAGATGAAAACCCAAGAAGATTAGTAGCAGAATTTGTAAAACTCCAATCAAAATCATCCATAAAAGCATTCCAGTCAAACCTCTGAAACGGATCAGTCAGACCCAAATCTGCGTTTGCCCCAGCTCTCAGTCCGTCGTTTGCTGCTATACAATGGTCAACTCTGTCCACAAAGAGAGGATAAAAGAGTGTCTTACGAATAACTTCAGGACCCTGCTGAAAAGCGGTACTAGCAGTCGAACCAGCAGCGGTACTTCCACAGCCATCTCTCGCTTGCTCCACATCCTTCTTCCACCTCCTGAGGCAATCAAACGTCAAACTAGCACCCAACCGGTGCGTGTACACCGAGACTCCCGAATCAGACCTTGGAATATGAGTCCTCATCTCCCAGTATTTTTCTAGCATGTTCGTCGCCCGTATATGAAGATCATTCTCCTGGACCGAACAAATTCGCATGGCGCGGAGGGCCTCCTTGATGAGGGCATCAACAGTGTCCGCCTGGAACCCCTTGGTGTATGACGACAGATGAACAGACATAACAACGCAAATAGAAGATAACAAAGTCCGAAAGACAAAGTGTGGTGCGTAGTGCAAAAATGCCGTTTCCCTATGAAGTCGTGTTGCTGAGTGAATCAATGATTCGGCTGTACAATAGCATTTAATGACGTTGCGTTTAAAGAGCTCCTCGCTATAACCTGGTAAGGGCATGAAGTAGTAAGTCTGGATTTCGAGAAGAGTGGAGAGTAGGGTGAAGTTGTCCAGATCTGTAGCACTTAGTATGAATTATCACTGGGAGAGAGGGGCGTAAAACCAACCAGAATTGTTGGGATACAATAAACGCTGTACTTTTGCGTACTCTTCCTCCATGTATGCCACTAGATGATGGGATACACCGTTGGCCTCTTCCAGTGAGGCGCACATTGTTCGATTGACTCGGTTTGCAAAGCGAGACGTCTCAAGGTGAAGATAAAAATAGCGCGGAAGAGGGTATTGGCTGCTCCCATCCAACAGATCGTCTATGGTCTTGTTGAACAGGGAGCTTGTCGAAGGACATCCCATGTAGGCAGCGACCCTAACAGATCCATGAGAATTGGGACCAAAAAAAATGAGTATAGAAAAAGAGTGCCTACCGATGAGAGATTATGGCACATCCCGCCCAAGTAAACCCGGCTTCCTCATCTGTTGTATCAAGCTCATGCATGGCACTCTTGAACTCGGAGTGAGAGCCACGACCGGTATGTAAACCAGTGAGAAATGAAGAGTTCATGGCAATGCCGGCGAATATGAGTGAAGGATCGGTGAGAAAGCGAATGGTTGGGAATGGCCAAGTCGCAAGTAATAATATGGCGTTTATGATGGACAAATTCAGGGGCGGCTGTGAGACTGAGGTCCATATCAGTGGTAATAATGAGTCGATAAGAAACTGAAAAGCTGTATCATCTCTCGCAAACCGACGGCAAGCGGTCATGATGATTGCCCAAAAGAGTACCGGTCCTCGCCTGTAACAGGTATCTGGATCTCTGGTTCGCACTATGGGCAAATAGCCATGGAAGTGCTCGAAATATCTAAGCAGATATTAGAAAAGCAGCACAAATAAGTGAGATGACTCAGGTAGCAAGCATACTTGTCAAAATAATAGTCAATATCCTCACCAGAAAAGACTCGTGAGCCCAGTGCTCTGGGCTCGGCAAGTTGCACGGCGGAACCTGCTGAGAGAACATCGTTGGTTCGAGCTGGTGTTAAAGGAGGAAGAGGTGTTTCTCCAGAGATGGAATAAGGTCTCGGACGATTAAACTTGAAAGAGGTTGACGATGGGGGTGGGATATAGTGATCACCTAGAGGAGCTATAGGTAGGTTATGAGTCGGGAGACTATGGGTCGGAAGCTGTGCTGGGATTGATGAAAGAGCGGGCAGTGGGAGCGAGGCACGGCGAGCTGGTCCTAGCTCCGAAGATAGATCGAGTAGTGGTCGAGGGGCAACGGCATCCTTGATGTTTTGGACTTCTGCTGCAAGCTCCTCTAGTTTACTACATTTTACAACCAATCGTCGTTAGTCTTTGTGCCGTGTTTTTCTTTCTTTTTTACACAGCAGAACACACACCTTCTTCGAGAAGTTCGCTTGTGACTTTTATCCACAACACAATGCAGCTCCAACTTGGAGCATCGCAGACAGGGTCGACCTGTTGCAGAACTTGCATTGCATCTTACTTTTGCATCACGACATCTTACGCATGCCGTGTTGCGACGAATTCGGGCGGGCTCTCCGGGATCTGGTATGATTGGTGAAGGTATCGTCTCCGGTTGTTCCACTGGTGGTGGAGATGCGCCGATGTGCGCCATTGAGGAAGAGAACTTGGAAATGATGTTGAACGGTCACAAACTGACTCCTCAGATTACAGCCCACCTCAGTTATCAAGCAAACCTTCTTCATGCCGCAGGCAGCAGTTAAAACACAAATTCTGCATCTGGGAGTCGACAACAAAGTTCCATCACAAAGGGAAAGCGCAAGATCTAGAAGTAATTGCGTGAACTTTTAGTTACAGCGAACTCGGCGCTAGGTATGCACTAAGCACGCGGGCAGGTGCAAGTCTTCAGGTCCAACGTTGCACTGGCAGTGCTCTAGCCTGGAAGAGCCACGAGACCCCTTCCGCTCCTTCCCATCAAGAATGGAAGTTGTCACCGAATCTCATTATCTTAGCAAGTTTTCGACTCTTTATCATTTTTCTCCAGTCCCGAGCACGCAATTTCAATTCCATGGTCACAATTTTTTTGATACATCTTTATTCCGTATTTACCAATAAAACAACAAGACTCAAAAGTGTATATTACAAATCAATACACGCCAAGATCGGAGTTTATGACAACCCCCACGAATTCCACTAGCGCCTTCCCCAGCTGCGGGTAAGTCAAACGGGAAGTGGGTCACGATACTGATGCCAAGTCGAAGACGTAAGTTGGGGTGCCCGGTCGCCGTTGAAGATTTTTGAGATTCTTGACCCAGGCTGAGAAGGTAAACTCCTTGGCACAATACTTTTGCTCAATCTCTCCAATGCGTTCTCCAAAATTTACAATTTCTCAAAGTGGTTGACGGACAAACCTCGGTGCTTCTCATGTCCGATAAACCTGAGACGACATGCCTCAAAGAAAATCCGTATCTGTTTCTCCATTTCATACCTTCACGAGGCTCTGAACACAAATTAAAGAACTGGCCCTTCAAGACTCTCAAACCTGGCAGTAATATCCGAAGACGGTATGACAACCATCCATTCGATCAGCAAACACTAATTTGCTGCCTGTCGACGATATATCATCTCTTTAGAGACGCCCGATGATGTTCGGAACGCCAAGTATCCGTACACTGGAAATAGCACCTCCAAACCAAGCTGAATGAGCGGTGCAAGTCGAGATATCCAGGGAACAAATAATGAGGGGAGACGGAGGAAATGCTCCTGCTCGGACAGCTGAGAATGGCCATGCAGGACCGACAGACCATTTGTGGCTAAGCAGTTAAAGCTGGGAAAGACAACTGCTGCTACTGATCACCTCGTTACGCTCTCGATCTTCACTTGATATCTACTTCCATCCTTCCATGGCCCGGCCCGAGCCGCTCAGCACACGACTTTAAAAGAAGAAGAAGGAAGGAACAAGCGATACAGTCCAGGACCTTTGCACAGGAGCTGACTTGGAGTCACGGAAGGTAGCGATGAGCTGGTTCAATGTCGGTCGGTGGCACTTGACTGGTCAAATTAAACTCGCTGTCTTGATGCACCGCGGAAGAGATACAGCATCCGAAAGAGTTTTCGGTGGCTCTTCCACAACCAGGACAAATACCGAACTCACAATTCGGTACGCCGTTTAGTGGCTTGAACGCCAGACCTCAATTTGACGGCAGCTCTCGGAAAACAAGGCATGTGGAAGCGGTTGTTTGAGTATACAGCCACATCTTTCCAGCTCGGCCTCGTATTGGGTAAAAGATATCCCCCGCAAGCGCTGTCAAAAGCCACAAAGGCTTTTTTTTTTGCCTTCATTTCAACGGCTGTGTCTGTCCCAGCATTCTCCAGGTTTTTGTGTCATTGGTGTGGTCAGCCCTGTGACCCCTGCAGGGGTGGGCAGCCGATGGGGAGCTGAGTACGGTGTTCAGTCCAAGTCCCCCTATTGGGCCGTATCCGTATTCTGTTGGGAACACAACATCATAGTGTAGTGTTATGATCCAACCCCCCTGTCATCGGCGTTGTGGTTCGTCCGGGTACCTATTTTGTTGTCCACCCATCTTTTTTTAATTTTCTCATGTTTCTAGATACCCGCGTTGTGTACGGATGGGTTATGCCAGCAGAATCAGCTGTCTCGTCTCTGCCTGCCTTTTTCACTTTCCGTCTTTGATGTTTCAGGCACAAGTCGGTAGAGTCCGACACTGTGTCTTCTTCATTCTGTACAAGACATCTCTTGGGTCAAGGCTTACGAACAAGGTGAAGAGAGTGTGGTTGTCAGTTAATTTATGACATCCCACTATGATTTGCTTCGGTCAGTTGCTGCCGAAGCGATCACTTCGGAGAACCTCACCGCTTGGCTCGCAACTACCTCGGTGACATCGTGCCTTGAGAGGTGCATATCACGAGAACCAAGAAACTAGATCGACATGCTGCATCCTGGCTGTGCCCTTTTTTTCTCTTCGTTCGCTATTAGCGGCTGAGATATACTGCCCGTGATTGGTACATTGATTGGCCCTTTGTGTAACGATGGTTTTCCCAGTCCGACAATAGCGAACAGGGTATCCACGAGTTACGAGGTCAATCAACCTCTCCCGTGTAGGTGGGGATATCACCTACTCTCCAGGCACCACACACGCGAATCTTTGGTTCCTCGTTCTGTGACATGTCGCAGTGCAACTTTGTTTTTCTTCTTTTTCCATGTTGACAGACTTCAAACCTCTTTGTTGCTGTCGTCCAATTTCTTGTGGCTCGGTTTCGACAATACCGTGTTGCTCTTGTGAACCGTTGTTGTTGTCATCATCGTCTTCCGAGCATCCGAAAGAGCATGGCTCGTGCCATAACTCTTGTGGCATGACGCTTTTCGCCCTGGACGCCGCACCGTCCGGCGTAGCATCCGGTCAGACTCCTCGAGTCTGTTGGCATCATCCCTCGCTGAGGAATCTGAGTGTATTGTTGTTGTCATTGGCGTTGATACAGGTCAAGACAGCATCAGCCCAGCTAGACCCTGTCAAGAATTTCTGTCGCCGGTTTGGGCATCAGACTGCTGTCATTGACAGGAGATTATACGTTGATGGGGGCATGATCAATTACAACCCCTTATCACAGTATCCCCTGAACTATTCTAGTAGGTCTTTTTCTCTCATAGTTTCATCTCAGGAGAATGCTAGTTGCTAAACATGGTTCCATAGACACTGGTCTTCTATACCATGACTTGGACAGGCCTGGAGGAGGCGACATGCCTCAGCTCTACGCCAATCTTACAAAAAACAACACGGTACCAAGCGTCAGTGGAGGAATCCTCTGGGCTGATAATATCAACAAGCGGTTTTATCTGTTTGGAGGTGACTACTACCAGCAACCGCCACCCCCGCAGTTTGTCCTCTGGTCCTACGACGTGATTAATCGGGAATGGGTGACGTTTGGATCGCCGACGCAAGCCAGCATTCAGTCGGTATCCTATGGCGCGGGAGCAACCATAGTCGAAAGGGGAGAAGGGTATTACCTTGGCGGGTTCAAGTCAAAGGATTCGGTAGCTGGCTGGACGGGTTCGTCTGTTGCGGTTTCGGGCTTGGTCAAGTACAGCATGGATACCAATTCCTGGACGAACAATACGGGTCCTGATTCGATTGGAAGGGCTGAGGGTGCCATGGCGTTTATTCCAATTAGTGACGGTGGGATGTTGGTGTATTTTGGGGGCGTTCAGGATTTGAAAGGGAACGGGACGGTTATTGGGCAGCCGATGGATCAAATCTTTTTGTATGATGTGTTGAGCTCCAAGTGGTATACGCAGAATGCAACGGGCCATGTTCCTCAGATGCGCAGGAGGTTTTGGTATGTTTTTTTGATCCCCTTTCTAAGCCTCTTTCTTCACGGACTGACTGGTTGGTAGTGCGGGTGCAGTCTGGGCTCAGGATCGATCAAGCTACAATATGTAAGGCCCCTCCCCTAATTTCCCTGTTTTGCAAACAGCAAAAAAACTGACTTTGTTCAGCTATCTCTATGGAGGCGCCGGCTTGCCACCCGACACGGCAGGGTTCGACGACGTCTACATTCTTACAATTCCTTCCTTTCAATGGGTGAAAATGGACCCAACGACAGAAGGAAACACAACCGGAGCACGACCTCACCACACTTTAACCTGCAATATCATCGACAATTCCCAAATGCTCGTCCTGGGAGGCACCTTCCCCTTAACAGACGAATGCGATGTCCCCGAACAATTCGGTCTACACAACCTCGATTTGGGACAACAAAACCCCAAAAAGAACTCGTGGATGATTTACGCCGCGAATAAAACAACATATACAGTTCCAGATCCCATTATTAAAGTCATTGGCGGTCGTTCAACTGGAGGTGCGACCAAAACAGCCCCGGATAAAGGTTTTAATCATCCTGATTTGAACCGACTCATGACGAGAACTGCCAACCTCCCCAGCCGTACACCCACGAGGACTATTCCAACTGACGAAGGCAAAAAAGGAGAGACGAATCTACCTACGGGGGCAATAGCCGGTATTACCATTGGAGCTGTCATTGTATTTTTGGCAATCTTAATAGGCGGCTGCTGGTTTGTTAAGCGTCATAAGAGGAATAAAAGGTTGAAGATGTCGAATAATATTGGACCTACGGGACCTGGACCTTATTGGACTCAAACTCCCGGGAATTATCCACCACAATCTCCTCCTAGGGATGGTAGTTCGTATACGCCTAATAGTCCTTATCCTACCAACAGCCCTTTTCTACAAAGACAACAGCAGCAGCATCCACAATATCCGGTTGAGTTACCCGTTGAACAACAACTTGGACCGGATGGATTTACTTATGAATTGGTTAATACACCACCGTATGCTTCGTCTCATTTGGTCGCGGGGATGGGGAGTAGTGGGAGTAATAATCCCAGTGCGGTTAATTTACATTCTTCTGGGAGTCCTACGGTTGCTGGGACCGGGACTAGTAATAGTGAACCGAAGACTATGGTTGATGAGGAAGGGAGGTTATGGGTGCAGGTTTCTCCTGGGGGAGGAGGAAGTCCGAGGGTGAATAATAGGGCTGGGTCGAGTCCTGTTGTTGGGGTTGGGGCTGGGTTGGGTTTGTATCCGAGTGGAGGAGGGGGAGGGGGAGGGGTGAGTCCAAATTCGCCTTCGTTGCCTATGGAACCGCAGGAGTTGGGGACTGAGAGGGAGAGGAGAGGGGGGGAGGTCATGTTGGGTGAAGGGGCGGGGTGGGATGCTGCGCATGGAAGACCTAGGCATACTACTTTTTATCATCCTTGAATTTTTTTGGACGGGAGTTTTTTTTTTTTTTTTTGGATATATATGCTTTTGTAAGGAAGGATACTGGGATGGGATGGGATATATAAGGAAAGGTTTTGGGAAATTATATGGGATGGGAAAAGGGCGAGAGTTTTTTGGGGGGCAGATATACCTATTTGACTTTTTTTCTTTTTTTTTCTTCTCTTTTTACCTTGCTGGGTTCCTTGTTGGTTATAGATGATGTAAACATGATGGATAGGATTTCATCATGAAAGAATTTGTTGTTTGTAAATATAATAAAAAGGTTGTATACGTGGAGTTTTGCTTTTTTTTACTACGTTCAAGAGCATCATTAAAACCAACATTTGTTTTGTCCTCGCATTTTTGGGGGGTTTGTTTTCTCGGCATAGGAGATATCCCGATCACATGATGACTTGTTTACAAACAATTGTTTGTTGTTGTTATTGTTCAACATCCGAGGGTCATACATATACTCAACAGATCTCGGATGTAGGTAAGGCTGATTTCTTGATGATTGGGGTATTACCGATCGGATCTGGATGATGATTATGGATGGTGATTAGTAGTAACCAATAAAATAAATGTATTTGAGTACATATATACAGAGAATTGCGCCACTCAGCTTACTTTTGTCTCTCTCCCGCGGTATATATGTATGTATGGTGTGTCAATAAAGTTTTTTATATGGAAAAGGGATTCTGTATCCGATACCGAGGGATCGGAGTCGGCGTTGGGCGGGATGGGGGACCTGTTTTATAGAGAGAAAGGAATTTGCCGAGTCTTTGAGTTGGAGTATATTTCTTGGAAATACCCAACAACAAATAACAATAACAAGATGAATGATAAATAATATCGGGAAAATGTTAAAAGAGGAAAAATCCTACGCGCGGTTATGAATACCAATCAGAAGATGGGATGAAAAAGCCGGTTGGGTTGGTGTTTTACGCCTCTGTTAGCGCTGTGGAGAAGATGTTTCGCTGGCTCGGCAGGGACTTTGGCTGGGGAAAAAGCCGTTTAGATGCATAACGTTCACTGGTGCTCAGGCTTGGTAGCTAAGGTAATTATGGACGAAGTTGATCTTGGCTTCCATTCTTCTGAGTTTTTGGCAGTTGGGGATTTGGCTTTCCCATCAATCATTTTTTTAACAATATTTGGAATTGCTCAATACATTAGATGCCATCTAGTTAAAAATGATTTGAGAATAAACACAAATCATCGGCCATGCCTCTTTCAGAAAATGACACCAACTTGTTTCTTCGCCGCAGACTTGTGTTGTGGCCTGGGCCACAGACCTGCTGCTTGTCTTCCCCGACACGAGACAGGACGCGGGTCGGGGCTGATACAACAGTAGAGAGTCTCTCTTGTTCATTCAGCCCAATCGCCAATGCCAGCGTCACACGGGGGTGCCGCAATGCCCACTTCGGGTCCCCAGGTCTCTTTTTCTTCCCTTCCTTTCCGCAGATCCCAAAATCCTCTTGGATGGGTTTCTCTCTCCTTCCCGCATCTTATTTCCTTTCTTGTGAAAAATAAAAAATAAAAAATGCCGTGATGGCAATGCCGTCGAAAAGCTCATCATCAGAGTCAAAGAAGAGTGTGACGCTACCGCGGAAGAGACGGCTCGGCCTGCCCAGGAGGGTGCTCACCACCCTTCTTCTAGCGATGCCAAATCTTGTGCTGACAGGTCCAACAACATCTTTTGATGAGGAATGCCGAGTCACCTTTCTTCTTTCTCTTTTACCAGAAAACAACCACCACCTCAAAGTTTCCTACGCAAGTAATAAATCTTTTTTCAAAAATCCCACCCTGTCGTTATGGTGTGGTGGTGTTGAGGGTCGGAAGGCTTCACTGAGTTAGTCTCCTTTTTTTATTTTTTTATTTCCACACCCCTTCTGCTCCATTTCAATTTCTCTCTCTCTCTCTCTCTCTCTACACTTTTGATCGCCTCCCAGTTTTCGGTGGCCATATTCTCTGCAACTGTTCAACTCTTTGTTGACTGATCAAACACTGATCTTGTACCACCCTTTCAATAGAATACAGAACCAACCATGACTTGAATCCCAAAGCTGGGAACGTCGAGGTCAAGTTAGACTTTTTGTTGTTGTCCAACATCCCCTGTTGGTTTGAGATCACGTCGACGGGAAGCGAGTGTGGAGACGCCAACAGAAGCGACGCTTTTCTGGTCGTCTCGCATTCAACAATCGAATCCATTCTTCTTTCGATACCACCATCGTCACCAGCAGACCTCAAAGTTCGACAGGAAACCAACGCCGGAGCTGGAGCAACTACGGAAACATCATTACCGGCCCCCACAGCTACCGGCGACATTCCTCCTTGGGGCGGGGGAGTCAGCAGCCCCGGAGCGAAAGCTGCGATAGGAGTAAGCGTAACGGCTATTATCTTGATAATAATTGCCATGTCGGCTTTTTTATTTCTTCGACGTCGCCGCAAGGAGAGCGAATTGGCCGGCGCAATTGTCGATCACGAGCGACGAGCCGGAAGAAAGGGCCACGAAAAGAGGAATCATCCCGCATCTTCAATCGCGTCGGGAGGATCAGAGGAACCATTATACCCTCCAATTATTCAACCAGTATTTGATGGATATCCCGGGTCAATGGGTTATGACGACCCCCGCCCGCTTCATTCCTCACTCACAAACTCACACTCTCCAATCCACGGACCGGACTCGCCAACGTCATTTAGCAATGGTGGTGGAGGGTTCTGGGGAAGTCAAACACGAAGCGTAGAATCCGAGGAACTCGCCGCCGCGAGGTTAAAAACAAAACAACACACAACCTTACCGACCGTAGTGTCTTATGGTCCTAATCCAGTCACGCCGACTTTAACACCCCGACCCAGCTCTCGAGTAGAATTAAACAAGCGCGCAGCATCGAATTCACCCGACAGCATAGAAGCCATCCCACATGTTCCACATATCCCTGATTACATACCCGATTATGCGAATTACAGCATCCCACCTCCGAATCCAACCCCTTCGCCACCGCGGAAACCGGCTCTGCCAATAGTGGTCTCTTATGGACCAAACCGTGTAACGCCGACCCCAGCAGTCGTTTCCCCAACAGTCCCCCCAGACGACGCCATCGTTTCTAGACGCTACCAAGACAATATTCCTTCAGGAGGAGGGACCCAACAAAATAATAACTCCAACGATCCTCCATACCAAAGCCACGACAGACGATACTCTTGGGAACCCGAATCTCCTCTTTTGGGTTCATCAAATAATGGTCCATTACCGCCTTATGCATCAACAGCAGAGTTTGAAGCAATGGAAAAGGGAGCAGTAAGAAAATGGACAGAACCACAAGCAGAAGCTGAATTACCACCGACGAAGGATGGGTTTTATCACGGGTATGGAGCTCCGGAATTGGTGGAATATGAATTACCGGGTGCGGCTCCTCAGAATGAACCACAATTACCTTTTCATCCTTATAAACCTCAAGCTCGTCCTCCTGGAGGAGGAGGAGGGTATATGGAAATTGAGGAACAAAAGTTTTTGTTGGATGATTTGTTGTCGGTGGAGGATATTAGGAAACTAAAGGAGGAAAAGGCGAGACAAAAGGAGAAAAGGGAAAAGGAGATGAGGGAAGCTAGGGAGAGGGGGGAGGAATATGATTTGGGGGAGACGATGGGTGAGGCTAGGGCTAAAGCTAGGGAGAGGGAGAGGGAGGAGAGGGGGTTTGGGATGAACTGATTTTTTATTTTCTCTTTGGATACCCAGGTTTTAATGGGTTTTGGGTTCTTGATTTTTGAAAAAGGGTGCATATTATTATACCATTTTTGGCACAAAGGCGAGGAGTTTTGGAGGTTTTTTTATTATCCCATCATAACAGCAAGCGAAGCAAGCACATAGCATTTTTTACTATTTTGGAGGAAAGGCAAATTTGTTTTTATCTTTTTTTTTTTGGATATCATCATCAATGTAGCTTTCAGTCAATTCACGAGCCAAACAAACATGAACAACAAAATAAGCATTTATTTAGCAACACTGAAGCCGGGTTGTAGTTGCGAGAGGCCTCCCTTGGCCGTTTTACCTTCCAAATATGGGTATGATAGGTACAAATAAATAAATGAGAGTATTCCCTACAAGTAAAACTTCGGTAAGTCGGGTTCAAATTCCGAGATTTATTTTAGTTGATTCAAGGTAACAAAAAACTCCGCCCCCTGAATTCTGCCTTACCTATCCCATCCCATCTGCTGCGATATCGGTAATTTTTGTGAGAGAAAAGGGTGTTAACTTTTGGTAAATGAGGAGTTATTTAGAAGTTAACGCGTATTTGTTTAAATTTGGGGTTGTTTTGGCCCCCAAATAATTCAGGGAAGGAGAGGAGATATATAAGACTTTTCAGCCTGAGCGCCGTCTGCTTTCACGAAGCTTAAAGTATGACATCCATTCTCATAAAAGAAAGCATGGCATAACATAACAACAAACCTTGTTTAAACTCTTAGATTCTCAGTGATACTCACGAATGGCAATGCTATTTTGTCTATATGGCAATCCTATTTAGGGTATGATTGACTGGATGAGGTCCAGATAGAGACGATCTGATCTCGAGCCGGCTCTGGGAGGATCGGCTGGATCAGGTTTATTGCGTGGTGAGAATTCTAGAATCACACTTGCGTTGGTCTCGCTTGTGAAGGAACAACCCGGAGCCCGGCGGCGAGTATAAGAGCAAGCAGCTAGCCTACAAAGAAGCCTAAGCAAGACGTTCTTGCAGCCGTGTTAGTTATGAAGTGGTGTGAGGCCAAGGCAAGAATAGAGTTGAGTCGCGTAGGTTATTTCATTTATATTATAAGACAACATCGTAAACCCGTCAAGAATATCCAGCGATAATCATCATTGCAATTTTTATACAATTTCAAAATTAAAAAGAATGGTAAATCAATCCACATTCTCAGCCAAGAAAAAGAGAAGAAGAACAGCGACAAACAAGTTCAACTTTGTGTGTCCGCGGCCGATAGCCCTGTCAAGTCCCCAATCAAGCAATTGTGCTGAGTCTAGTACATCTTAGATTACGGCCAAACGATGAAAAGAGAGATGATACAACCCCTATCAACAATTAAACCCCTGAATATATCACGAGACAATCCCAACATACCTATACTGACTTTAATTTATTTATTTCCTCTTCTTGCTATATGAAAAAAGAAACTGCCCCCGTCTTGAACAGTTTCTATTGTTTTCCATCTCATCTTATTTCAAAATAAAAAAAACCATCACTATTTCTCGTAATTAATAATACATCTCTTTATACTCTTGAAACTTTATTATACAACCCTTGCCATATAATTCTCGAGTTCGTACAATCCAAAATCAATTTTTAAATTGAAACAAATTCACACGAATCCAGCAGTTCAATACATATACAAAACAATAAGAACTCAGTCCACCACAGTGCCTCGTGAACAAAATGACCCATCAACTTCCATCCCGCGCCCCATCCTCCACCATTCATAATCAATCCGTCTCCTCGATCTTGCCAGAAACCCCCCAGCACCAAACCGACTTCACCTCTACAACCTAGAATATACCAAGCATAAGTATGCAAAATCCCTACCTCCCTCCGCACCATGCAGCACGCACAATACAAACACAGTAAATAATCTTCGAGCCCTGCCCGGCCCAGCCCAGCCTACATCGTCAGAGTCATCATTACCGCTGTGCTGTTGGTCGAGCCACAAAAGGAGACATTTAACTTCTTTTCCGTCCTTGGGCGCGAACCAAGTAATAGTAACAAAAATAGGGTGTGACAGAAAATACTGCGTCTCAGCCTAAACCAACCATAATGAAGAGATGGGGAGAGGTCACAGATAGAGAGAAAGGAGGAAAGACAAAAAGAATGTAATTGACCAATTCATAAAGAAAACGATAAGAACCCGGTACTGCTTGTCTCTCCTCTCTGGGGAGAGGGTGCATATTGGGGCTTTTGAGAAAAAATATCATTTAATTATTGTATTCAAGCTTAGGTTGTAATAGTTACAGATAGATACACAATCAACAAAAGAAAAACATAGAGCAAAACGGTCTATAAAGACGACGGAGATAACGAAGAATCACACACAATTTCGTCAAAGCACTACTAACAGAGATGACGAACTGACGGTAGAGGTAAGTACTGCCAGCATTGACAATCAGACTCCCCGGGTATCATCAGTACAATCCGGAACGTACACTGGATTTGTTCAGCACTTGCCCACACGTCAAGCGATATAAAGTAGGACGATCCTACTCCATCAACCACTCAGCAGTCTTTTTCCCGTCTTCAGATTGTCAATTATGCTTCACTCAAACAAGAATCCTCATTGCTTCCTTTAAAATATCCTTTTAGCTCCCCGACTTTCATCCCATCTTTTATGAATATCAGCCAAAAGCATGCAATCTAAGAGCTTCAAGGCTTGTTTTCCAACATCACTAGGTATACAGTTCTGCAATTGACATGTAATGCCCCAAAAGAATATTTCACCATCTCAAGCAGCACACGACATATTTCACTTCATTCAGTTCCTTACATATCAACATAACCACTCACGATCATCATGCCCAGCACCAAACAGAACAGACAGACAGACAGCAGCAGCAGCAGCAGTAGCAGCAATACTTTAAACACACTAGAAATATCAAGCATCCATCAAAAACTTCACATGACCCAAAAAATTGAAAAAAAGTATCATCAATTGACTGACCAATGGCGTTGACCGAAGAGAGAGAAAGAAGAATTCAAGGAGAAGGAAACAAAAACACAAATGATTGCCGAATCTTACAACAGCCTGCCCGTTTTGATTTTTGTCAAAGCTCATTCTTATTTTCTTTTCCCCCCTTTTCCCCTTTCCCAATTCCTTTGGGCATGCATTTGTCATCTTCCCATCCACAAATTTCCCCTTTTCTCATCAGTGATCCCTATTTTTTGATTTGATGATAAGACCCATTGACCGAGGAGATGGTGAAAAGAGGGAAAAAAGACTCAAGACCAAGGTAAAGTAAAAGTGGCGTGGGTTTTTTTTTTTGAATTGTGTTCTCAGCTTTTAACCCCTTATTTGAACATGCACCGTCGTCTTGCTGAGATGGGGCCCTTCATATGAAAATGAAAAGCTTATGCGCCGAGGCTGGGGAAAGCAGACTCGTCGGTAATGCTGATGGGAGCGACATTCTCCTTACGAGGGGCACCACCGCGGGGAGCACCACCGCGAGGACCGCCACGGGAACCACCACGGGGAGCGCCGCGAGAGCCATCACCACGGCCGCCACGGGCACCACCGCGAGCACCACCACGGGCACCACCACGGGGGCGGGAGTCCTGGGGCTGCTCGATGAAGCGGTTCTCGAGCTCGACAAAGGTCTTCTGCTTGCGCTCACGCTGGCGCTGAGCCTTGCCGCCGGTACCCTCGAAGAGAACCTCGTTCTTGGAGCTAGAGTCGAGAGGCTTGAAGTCCTTCCACTTGGTGTCATTTACACCCTCGTTGGCAGCACGGACGTTGGTAGGAGGGCCGAGGTTCTTCTCCAGCCTCTCCTGCTCCTTCTTGGCCTTGTGATCATCAATGAGAATCTGGACGGGCTCGGGCTCCTGCTCCTCCTCAGCGGTAGCCTCGGCGCCCTCGGCAGCGAGCTCAGCCTTGGCGGCCTGCTCACCGGCCTGCTCATCCTTCAGTTCCTCGTTGCCGTCGGTAGCGCCCCAGGCCTGATCGGCAGTCTTGGCAGAGCCGCCGCTGCACTCTGTTAGAAAGTCACGTTTCAGCGCAATAACGAAATTTGATCAAGACGTACTGAGGAGCAGCCTTGTGGGGGTGACGGTCACCCTCCTTGCCACGGCCGCGGAGACCACCGCGACGACCACCGCGAACCTCATCAGTGGGTTTACCACGGTTGGAGTCACGGCCGGCGTTGCGATCACGGAAAGCTGAACAACAAAAGTACCGTCAGTACAAGTGAAACCTGGCGCAAAACACGTCGAACAGGGAGCTACGCACCAGCCTCGTTGCCGCTCACGCCGCCAGTGCGGCGGGCACCCGAGGGAGCAGCGGTCTTAACAGGGGCGACGCCATCGGTGTTGCGCTTGGCAGTATGTGTTGATGTCTTCTCGACGGTCTTGACGGGAGGGCGGGGAGTATCATCAACCTCGTCGTTGCCTACAGTTGTCGAGGTTGTGTTAGTCTCGTGCCGGGTTCTCCAGGTAAAGCCTGCCGTTTCAAGTTTGGGTGTGGCGAGAAAGCGTGTCGAGTGAGGGGTAGCAGCTAGGGACAAGGTGGTGATGAGTAGGGGGAGAACGAACCGAGCAAGTCGTAGAGGTTCTGTGTGATGACAAAATCAACGAGTCAGTAACATTCTATTGTAATCCTCTTATCCCTTCAATTGAGCATGAATGATTTGAACATGGTCCGAGATGGCTTCATTCACCACCATGAATTCAATTCTCCGTCTCTCTGCGTGTCTTTCGCCCGAACGGGAAGCTCGACGAAGGCGGGGGAACGACGATAGCCGCGGCGGCGACGACGACGACGAAAGAGAAAATAACAATTACACACCTTGGAGGCCACCGACATCTTTGCGGCCGTGGAGGTTTTTCGCCTGCTAAAGGCGTGACTTTAAGGACGACCAAAAGGCTCCGTAAATAAACGGGTAGTGAGGCGATTCAAAGAGGGAAAGAAAGGGAAAAACTCTCTCTCCAGTTCGTTGCAATCACCCAAGAGAAATTGGTGGATTGAGTGGTGGTGTGGCCCTGTAGGTAATCGAATGGGGCACACTCGCAGGGATTCTGGGTAAAGAAAAAGATTTTGGAGGATTTGGTTGGTTCTGGAGGGGTAAAGCGGGGCATAAAATGGACCGTGCCAGAGCTTGGACGAGCTCTCAAAAAGCTTGCGCCGACGTTTTTCCCTTCTTTTTTTTATTTGGTAAAAATTCAGTGCGCCCACCGGTTATGTGGTTTTAGGGCTTTCATTTTTTGGGCTCCTTTGTAAAGAAGATTTTGTGAATTGCTGCAACCGACCGTTGCATCCCCAGACGCCATTTGTATTAACCTTCATCCCCAGAAAAGTCAAATTCCTCGAGTCTCGCATGGCTTGGAGAAAGGATATAGTTCCCCTTAAAAATTCCCTTTTTTGAAACAATACCAAAAGCAACATGTTTTATCTTTTCTTTGACAACGACGAGCGGAAGCTAATTCAGCCACCATTTCAGCGAGGGTTGGTGCTACGTCACCTCTTCTCTCACCGTGACTTCACCGTGATCTCAAACATTTTGATATAAATGGCATTGGCTCGCTACCTAGGTCATTATTGTTACTTGCTATATACACTGTTCCCCTTAGCTAGCCAAAGGAAAAGCAGTGTGAGAGAGGACCTACCGCCAAAAACCCCGTGCGCGTCCATTCCGTCAAAGGAAAAAAAAAGAAAGCATTCAGATAAGTACACAAGTTGCTCCTGTTTCGCGGGTATTTTTTTCATGCAAAGCCAAACAAAGTAAAACGCAAATAAAACGGGAAACAAGACACATAACACATGAAGAGAGAAAAACACATAAAAACGGGAAAAGAGGTAAAGAGGGTTTGAGTGAGGTGAATTGAGACAGAATGGACAGACCACACGGGGCTTGTCCTAGAGATGTTGTGGTCCTTTTCGCAAAAGCTCCTGGTCGTCATGAAACCTTGGCGATCGGTTGCGATTCTGTATCCAGAAAGTCGGCCACCAAGGCGAGATGGGACTTCAAGAAGCTCTCACGAGGAGAGGTAGGCGATGAGATGCCTTTGATCTTGTAATCTATCTCCGTCGTCTTCGTCGTGGCCCGCTCGTTTAAAACCCTTCCAAAAAAAAAAAATATTAAAACGAGGCGCCGTATATCGTGGTCGTATATAATTTTCCTGATTTTTTCTCCCTTTCCATTATCCTCCCCCATGACATTGACAAAAAACAAAAACTTTTCAGCCGTATATTCGCGCCTTAAAATCGACGCCGAGCAAATATTTGTACTGGGAAAACTCAAATACGCCGCCACCGGTAAACATGAATGTGTGCAATAACGAAAGAACCAAATGCAACCAAATAAAAAAACATTCCGGAAATGTGGCGTTATAAAGAAAGGTGTAAAGTCGTCGCTCGTTCAGAGGCAGTCAAGATCGTTTTCTCGCAAAAGGTCATCCCGCTGCCACTGCAAATGCAAATGCGTCCGGGTATCTCAAACATCCTTTCGCCGTACTTTTTTGTTACCGTAAAGAGAAATGATGTGAACAATTTTCGAAATCCGTCATAGTGTGTCGCCTCGCAGCTTTTGTGGTACAGGGACGGAGGTTTCAAAGCGGGATGACGAACCGCTCCGTCCCTGTCGCTCGTCATCTTCAAAAAGACACGAGTCATCTCATGTTGCTGGTGTCAAATGAGAACTGGGTCGGAAAGGCCATGCTGGCGCTGAGGCCAAAAGGATCAAAGTCGTAGCCGGGATCCAGCAGCTGGGTCATGGACGGATAGGTAGGGTGCTGATTGTGGCCACCGTTGTCGGCCGGTGATTGACCTCCAATTTGGTTCGAAGGAGGTCCATTGGTGACCGGCGATGAGAGAGACATGGCCTGCGGTTCGCCGTTGTAAGCGCCCGGGTAGGGACCAGGGCCGCTTGGCGTGTCGGGCGTCTCATCGTCAATCATGTCGGCTGCGGCATCATATTCCTGTTCTAAACTCACGTATTAAAACCTAGGACGACAAAGTTCCACACAATGGGAGGGAGAGAAAAGAAAAAATGTAAAGACGGGATAACTTGCCGAGCTGCTCAATATGATTCTGGAAAGAAGGTGTCGGGTAGTACGAGGCAGGGTTGTTTGCAACATTCCCTCTCGCATGGTTGGTAGCATGTTGAATTCCTGGAATCTGAAGCGGACGTGGAGCCGGCAAGCCGTGCATGCCGCCCAAATGGGAAGCGGGTGGTTTCATCGTGTTGGCTCCGGGAGGTAATGGCGGACGGATGGGAGCGTGCAAGTGATCTGAATTGGCCGGCGAAGCACCATGTTGAGAACCAAACGAGGTAGTAGCCGTTGGCGAGTCTGAGTGAGACGAGGGAGTCTGCCGACTCTTGGGCGAGAGTGCCGAGGTGTGCGAATGCATCGGAGCTGGAAGCGGGGAGATGCTGATGCCTGGCTCGAGCTTGGGTGCGATGCTCGAGTTGGATCTTCGAGCATGGTGCCGATTCAAGATGGCTCGCTGAATCGGCGGTGGTTGCACCAGGTTGTGAGGCATATGGGTGGGCCCCAGATTTGGACTTCCCGTTTTGGCACGCAGTTCTGCTTGCACATCGATGCCCTTCTCGAGGAGAATTCGTTCCAGAAGAGAATTCTTGTAGCGCAGCATCAGACACTCATCTGCGGCGTGCCGATGAGCAGCCTGCAGATTTGCCAGGTTTTGCTCATGAGTCCGAATGGCTTCTTCAAGCTGCTTGATGTACTCGGTGCGGCGTTCGCGGAAAGCTGCCTGAGCTTGGCGGTTTCGCTGCTTGCGCTCCTCAGAGGTCGCATAAATCTGCAAAACCATGTTAGCGCAGGCCGGCGACGGAACAAGCTTTGGTCTAAAATTCTTGTCGTTTTGTTTAGTCAAAATAGGGGCAAACACAACAAAAAAACATACCGGCTTGCGACCCCCTTTCCGCTTGGGCTGTTGGTTCTCAGCCTGGGCTGGGGCGACAGGTGCCATATCTCCTTCTGGGCTGGAATCCATTGAATCTTCGGTGTCGTCCTTGGGTGGGTTCTTGTCGATAGACATCTTATCGGACATAATATCCCTTGGCTTTTAGATGAAGACCGGCGGAAGTCCCAAGATGTGGTCTCGTGCCCTCCTCTGCGGGGCACACTGTGGTAGGGAGGTACACACTGCCGTGGTGACCGGTGTAAGTGGTGGTGCAGGTGCTACAACGGACTTTGTTGGTATCCTGAGTGTCAGGAGGAACAAACAAGACAAAAATTGTCCGAAATAGGAATTCGTCCGGGGGGTGGTCGGAAAGGCCAGGGATGGCGCCAATCAGTGCGTCATCTGGGGAACGGTTTGCGGGATCCGGCAGGCTGGAACCGGGTTGGGGTACTTGGGAGTTTGTGTGAGGAATGATCTGTCGGGTCCCAGAGATAAGGTAAGGTTGAGGATCAAGGCGGTTTCCCCGGATTCCGTGTGTCAAAGTCAGATTGTCGAAGACGATTGTGGGAGGGTCAGAGATAAGCAGAAGGTCGTTGACAGGTTGGGTATGTGTCAAGAAAAGAGCAGAATGGAGGGTTTTATGTAACGTAAATGTCGGTGATGGTGGGAGGGGCCACTAGCAAGCTGGGCCTGCACGGAGACAAATAGCCAGGTGCGTCCACCCAACCCCGACCTCCGTTCTAGGTTGAACCAGGTCACCTGCGTTTGCCTGCGTTTCCTTGCCTTGTCCCCTGCGCTTTCCAAGATGCCGAGATTTTCTTAAATCCGGGATCTTTGGGGTGGGAAAAGTAAGAAAAAGAAAAGGGTTTTTGCAACTTTGCCGTTTGTTCAACTGTTTTTGGTCGTCGTCAAGGTTGAGGTTGAAATGGTGGTCAACAACAACAGAAACAGCAACAGCTCGATCAGCCGATGACTTTTTAAAAGTCTCCACCAAAAGAACCCGCTGAAGGACGGGTTGCGATACGAAACGACAATGGCCGATTCGGTCGACCTGCAGCTTCGAAAGGATTGGTTTCTTTTTTGGCTTTTTGGTGGTGGGATGCTTTTGGTTGGATGGTTATTTTGTTTTCTGGGACGACCTCGGATGATCCTATTCGTTGGGATGATGGAGACACAAGAAAGGCTGCTTGGTTGCTTTCCCCTCAGCACCAGACTCTCCAGGTTCCGGCTTGTTGTGTTTCTTGTGGGGGAGAGAGTCTTTGAGAGTCTCGACTTTTTCAAGGGCTTGCTCCAAAGACAAAGACGGACAGGGAAAACCGAACAGTCTGAAGGTGTCACCTCCAGTTTCCAGGTCAAAAAAGGGGCGTATGTTTTGGAGAGTGCAACAACTCAAGGGTCGATGGGATGATGTTGACGATGTTGCGATCTTCCAAGAAAAGACTTCAACAAATCAAAAAAAGAACTAAAAACCCACAAAACTTTTTCTTCGACAAGCAAAGAGGCAAAGAGAGAGTGTGTGTGAGAGAAGGAACAGTTGCTTGGGTTTGGCTTTGCTCTTTCCAACTGGGTGGCACACCCTGTTATAAGTGACTAATGGAAACCAGGTACTTCGGGAGAAGGTCACCCACGTCCCTGCCTTGTTGGAACGCATTTGCTGCGAAGAGGGTTCTTCGCCCTCATTTCAGAACCCTACGGGCGCTTGGACCAGCATTACGCCAGCTGTCAAAGACGCTGAACGGTGTTTTCCAAAACGCTGGAAACCACTCTAGCTGCATTTGGGGGATGCCCTGGCCGGGACATCCATCACTCACCACAAAACCCGCAAACCATTGTTCGTTAGACTGTCTGCTATCCAATGTCTGTTGTCTGCATTCCATGGTTCCATGGTTTTGTTGTGACATCCCCTTTTCAGCGTTTTGGTGAAAATCTCAAGACTCCTCTCCTGCGTCTCAATATTTTCTTTTGCCTCTCTCCGGGCTTGGCTCTTCTCGCCCTCTCGGCCCCTTGCTCGCCCGAGATGAAGAATTGGACCATTCGGACACGGGGATAACATGCTCATCACCACTCTTGGCAAGTGCCTGACAAACCTTCTGACTGTGGATTGAGACCAAGCCAAGCATCGAGGGCGGGGTTCATGCCGGAGGTGATGTTTTGTTGCTCTTTTCGTTGCTAGTGATGGAGGTTGAACCTGGAAGTCTTCCTCCTTTCCCTGGTGACTATGTCTTGTGAGTTGTTTAGTCTTTTGTTGTATTGAGCCCGATTGGAATGGTGTTTGTCAAAGTCTGGCTTGCAAAAGAGTTCAGAGAGTCAATGTTCACAAACGCACAGAAAGACATGTTACGTCTTGTGTGACGAAGAGGCGTTTGACAGATATTTGTAAGGACGAATCCTACCTCTCCACCTCAAACCACATGATTGTGTGCCGAGAGAAAGCGTAGGGATGAGGAAATGATGTGAAAATTCTTCAGTCGGCGTGATGCCATTTCCAGCATGGCCTCGTGGCATTTCGGGCATTCTTTTTCAGCGTTCTCTTCAGCGTATTGAGGATTGGCAGCGTTTCTCAAACGCAATGGAGGTTGAAGAAGGGCCAACGTCCAATTCGAGACTTGGTGCCACCGACATCGGTGAACCTGGTTCGTATGGTGAGGGGCTGGCAGTGGAGGCATTTCAGAGATTTCCTCCAGTGTTGTTGCAGATCCAACCGATCCAATACCGCGCCAGATCATGGATGCATGGCAGGTCAGCGGGGACGTGGCTCACAAGTTGACGCCTCGCCAAGCTCTTGAGCATACCAAAAATTTTCCTGGTCACCTGAGCCTGAAAGACAAAGTCCTAAAACTGGGGGGTACTTGCGCTTCAGGTACCATTCGTCACCGAAGGACTTTTTTTCCCTTCTGTCGATCTTTTGAAAACTCTTTTTCAACAGGAGGCGACCTTTCCAGCCTGTTGGAATTTCCACAAGAAAGATGACAGCCCGGACGTCTGCGTTGTGGATGGATGGATGATCCCGTGGTTTCATTCATTCAATCATGAAGCTTCCTGATCAGCGCCAAGTCCCCCTAGGTCAGGTCTCATGCTGTGTTCCTCTCATCACTGGCGATTTTGATGATGAGCTGTACAAAAGATGCAAAGTTCCCGTTCAGAGTTTCCCGTCATCAAGTGAGAGGCACAGAACCCCGCTAATGGTTCAGTGGTGCTGCCGGCGCACGGGCTGGTGGGGACCCTCTCGGGGAAGGCTGGTCACCATCGAAAAGGAACCTGGAAGACGGCACCTTCCGAAAACCCCTCCCCGACGACACTCCGAGTCATCCACAATAAACTTCAAGGCTCCAATTACCAGCGGTGAGCAAAACAGATGATAATATTCTGATGTTTTGCAACCTTTCCAAAGACATCAACATTGTGGTTCGTCCTACGGTCCTACCGAGAAACTTTAGAATCCCACCCTCCCATCGAGAAACCTCGTCTAAGAAAACTCAATCGAGTTAGTGACAGGGGGGATTAACCGATCCTGCTAAAACTCCCGTCTGGGGCGGGCTCCGGGCACCGCGGGGTCAAGCCACTGCATTCAAGCATCTCCGAAGAAGGAGCTCATTCGTTGCAGATTCTCCGGAACACCTCCAACTCACCGAAGATCACACCTTGGGGGAAGTTGTACAAAGTACCAAGTGGTACGGAACACGGCAACAGTTGCTGTGAAATTGGAGTGAATTGAAATGTTTAATGTCTCCCCCACGCAACCAAGATTCTGGGCAAAGTTGATCATGCCAGGGGTCATCACAAACACGATGAGACATCAGACGCTCAACAAGAACCGCCTTTTGTTTCTTTTTTTCTTCATGGTGCCCGATCATGTGCGGAGTCAACATACATGATGCATGGATGCCATCACATATCGTTTGTGGCGTTTCTGCAGTTGGAGATGATGGCTCCCTTCTTGCAGCACTTGGAAAAAAGAAAGGAGGGTGGCTTATAACTCTGATTGGCTTGGACTTGTCGACCATATCAGGCAAGTTAGAGTGTCGACCTTCTGGAAAACTTCTAGCGTCACAGGTGGCGTCGCTAGTACCGAGTGTTGTTGGCTTTTTTCAACTTCCAACACCACGAACCACACACGTCAAGATGCCAATCTCTTGTTGAGGTATTTTTCCCAAATAACATATTGCCGTACAGGGGCGTCGAGAAATTGCAGTCATCTTCTTCAAGTCTCGAGTGACCCCCAAATTTTGGATGCTTATCAGCTGCAAGATGACAGGTGAAAGGGAGGCAGTATGCAGGTCCCCCCGATTCGACCCAGGCAAAACCTGGTCCTCCCTTCGAGAAGCATAGAAGCCCCACGAGGCGTCGGGATTGCCGGCAGTGGCAGTATCGAGGACCAAACGGTGTTGTTTATTCCATGGTTGAGCCCGTTGAGGATGACTTTGGCTGATATCTTGATATGGACCCAACGGAGAGCAGAAACGGTACAAGCTGGCAGCTGTCATCAAATGAGGCAGATTACCTGGTACTTATCCTTTGCATTGAAAAGCTCTCTCAAAGGGATCAGCGTCATTACAGGACGTCATCTTATTCAAGACATCATCTCACAGTTCACTGGAGATCAGATTCATTTGAATTCTTGTTTGATGGTGATCGAGTTGGGGATGAGGAATATCGCGAGGAGTAGGGTAAACCAAAGATGCAACAGAAACACCCAATACTACATATATATATATATATATATATAGACGCGCCTTTTTAATTTTTAAAACGCCTGGTTGTTTTTCAAGAGACCTGATTGATAAGTTAACGACATTTTCAATGATAAAAGGGACTTCATATAAATAAAATAGCCCTTGGAGCAAAAATGACATTTTATAAATATATAGCCGTTTTCGATTTTAAAACCAAGGATGTCTAACATAAAGCATCATGCTAACAAGCATTCAAGGGACAATTGGCGATCCAATTCTCTGAGATCTGATTCCTGATTCTCGTAGCCTTTTTGACAGTGATCGATTTGTGGATGAGGAAAATATCTAAGTTGACGAGTAGGCTGAGTCAATATATGTCGACATTAATAGCTGCAATCAAGTGATAAAAACTGCCAGAATTATCGAGAGAGATGGAAAGAGTGCCGGTTGCACTGTCGGCAGTTACACGGTGCAGAAATAATTTCCGACTGTTCCACCACTGTGTCACGCTGTTGCGCGCACACAACAACTCAGAGTTTGTTTACTTTCTGCTCAACCGACGAATCAAATTCTCACCCCACTTTGGCTCTCACAATTATTGACTTGTGCAAGTCGCGTTCCCAACTGACATCATCCATCATTTTCCTCTCCACTTACCATTCCATCTCGATCGCGCGTCTAATCGAATTCGCAAACTTCTGCACTTTCAATTTTTCGCATTTGAAATCGAAAATCACATCGCAAACATGGCTCGCCGTTCCGCGCGCCTGGCGAGCGCCCAAAAGGTAGGAAACAAACGGAAAACGAATTCGCACAACAGACCTACTAACGAATGATTGTCGCAACTATTTCAGGCACCTCAACCTGCTTTCGAACCACCGACTCTGCCATCTGTCATAGAGAATAATGAACCTCCCGTCAAAGCAAAGAAGGCCAAGGTCGAGGCCAACGTGCAAAAACTCGATGCTGCAATTTTGTCGCCAGCTCAACCCACCAAGGCCGAGGCCACTTTGCAGAATCTCGATGCCATCATTTCATCGCCAATTCGGGTTCCCAAAACCCCCGGCGCGTCTTCTCCCATCAAGCCGCCAATGTCAGAGATGCACCCGAGTCGAGTACACGCAACCATGGCACCCCCTTCTTCCGGCTTGAGACTTGGCTTCACCGACATTAAGCCAATTGCGAAACGCGACGAGAACTTGCCTGCCGCACTCCAGACCACACCATCCAGAATTGCAGTGCCATCTTCGCCATTTACTTTCACCTTTTCACGTCAGACATCAGCCGCTGCCGAAAGCACTCTGGGTCCCGAAGCTCAGCGAATGATGGAGGAGATTCGCGAAAAGGCTGAAAAGTACAAGGCGGAACTTGTCGCAAAGCGTGAAGCTGAACAGGCTGAAGAAGTTGCCGCCAGCGGTCGCAAGATAGCTACGGCAAAGGGCAAGGCCGGCCGATTCAGCGCTGCGCACATGACCGAGTTCAAGAAGATGGACTCGATCGAGAATCATCCTTCTGCCTTCCGGGCCCAGCAAGGCCGACTTACACCACTCAAACAGGGTGTCAAGCGCAGTCAATCAAAGGCCAACCTCGACGAGCCAGAGACGAAACCCATGCCCGCTCCCAGATCTGCCATCGCCAAGCCGAGACAACGCGTCGTTGAAGAGGCAGTCTCCCCTGCGAAGCGTGCGCGTCAAAACATCGAAGACGATGCCACGAGCAAACGCCCTGTCTCTCGAGATGGACCGACTTCAATTCCTGTTCCCAAGTCTGCGGGCACGGGCATTCCTCGTTCCAAGTCTTCCAATCTTGCATCACTCATGACGCCTACCAAGTCGTCTCTCGCCCGCTCGTCTACTGTAATCAAGAGCACCACCCACGCCTCCACGCTGGTCAGATCTCCCTCCAAGGCCACGCTCAGCGGCATTCCGCGCTCTATCACTATGAGCACTATTTCCAGCGTCAGCGTTGAGAAGGAGGAGAAAGCGGTCGAGGAGGTCAAGAGCCCTCAGAGTCGGTTCGACAAGATGAAGTCGCTCTTCCGTGGCTCCAAGCCAGCTCTTGCGAAGCCTAATACCTCTATTCCCGTACCGTCGGCCCTGGGTTCCAAGACACCAGCTCCTCCTCGTCTGGAGAAGGAACTCCCCCCAGTTCCGATGACCACTCCCGCTCGCAAGCTCGTCAAGCGTGTGGCTTTTACCCCAGAGACTCAGCGGGCTGCCTTGTCCCAAAATTCCCCATCTCCTGTCAAGATGAGTCAGTCCATTTTGAAGGCTTCCAGAACCCCGCTTGGAGAAGTTCATTATCCGTCTCTGGACGGTGTTATTTCGGCTGAGCCCACCACCACCACAGATGACGTCGTTTATCCCAATCTAACTGCCGTCAAACCACTTCCCGAGCAACCACCCAAGAGTTCCATCAAAGCGGTGGAGCCTTCTGTTCCGGGTACCTTTACTTTCCGAAGTGATCACACCATCAGCTTCGGCAGCGCTTCTCCTTCGTTTGGCTCTTCACCTGGTCAATCCAGCGTTCGTCCTGTTCGTCCTTCGATTTTGCTAACTGAGAATATGCCTGGAAGTTTCCCTCGGGCCATGTCGGTTGCTTCAGAGACTGTTTGCAGTCCAACAACAAACAAGGAGAATGAGGCCCCTAGAACTGTTTTCTTGGCTTTGCCTCATGGTATGACGAATAAAAAGAGGCACAGAGTTAGTACCGATGAGGAAGAGGAGGAGGAGAGAGAAGCGGAAGAGAGAGCAGCCAAGAAGAGAAAGGCTGAGGTACCTGAGGGTGATGAGTTGTTGGCTCCTAGACTTGTTGGTGTTAATTCTACTGTAAAGAAGAAGACTGGTGGTGTTGGTGGGAGTCCGAGGAAGAATTTGCCTATTCCTAGTAGGGCACCTGGAACTCCTAGTCCTATGAAGAGAAGTGGAGGAGGGGGGATTAGTTTGAGTCGGTTGAATATGCTTGCTAGACCCAAGTTGAGGAAGTAAACGCACTTGGTGTGTTTTCTCTGATCATTTTTGTTATCTGCATTGGGGGGGGGGGGGATAAGCAAAGCATTTTCAGCATGAGGGCATCATACTTCTGGATTACGGAAAAGAGAGGATGGAAAAGGGGGAGTTGTGTGGGTGATATCACTTTTTTAATTTGATGTCGTCTTTTTTTATTAGGGGACGGTATTTATTATGATTGTCAGGGAGAGAGATATATATTCTGGACGGCGTTTAATGGAAAGGCAGGAAGGTTGTTTTTTATTTTCGGGAGGCCCTTTTTTATATTGGGAAGGCCTTTTATATTTTTTTGTAGGATTACTACATGTATCGAGAGAAGTTTTGTCTGAATTCAAACTTGTATTGGTCTTTCCCTTTGCTCTTGTCTTGTGCCTTCCTGGCGTTTTTGGTAAACCAAGTCCTCTCTCTGGTCTGAAACTTCTTTCAAACCGCTGAAAACTCTCACCTATTTTTTTTTTTATTCTACCTACTTTTTAATCCTGTTTGATTACTTTTCTCTCTCTGTCCGCTAACTCTCGTTTTTTGCTTTATATATCAACCAACTATATTTTTTATTTTTTACATTCGCTTTTCTTTTTTTGAGGGGGGTCACAAGAACAAAAAGATGCAAAGACCCAAACCATTTCACCATCAAAATTCACTCCCAACACAATCATCAATTCGTAGTCATCCTCCTCCTCGTAAACAACAACAACAACAACAACAACAACAGTCGTCATCGTCAGAAGCTGAAGAAAAACAACCCCTTCTTGCTCCTCCTACTCTTCCTGCTCGCCCCCAACCCCAACGATCAGCAACATATACCAGTAATCATCGGCCCGGCTCTTCTTCAACTGATCAACAACAACAACAACCATTACTATTCACTTGTACATTTTGTTGGAAGCTTTCCTCGTCTTTTGACTCTAAACCAAGGATTATAGGCCGTTCTGCCCGATTAGTTTGCGAAAGATGTTTTGTTTCAATATTGACACTCTCAATATGTTGGGTATGCGGGGTTGTTATTTATAGAGAGGAAGAGTGTGTGAGTTTGGGTTGGTGTTTTTGGCATAGGGGGTGTTATGGGTGTTTGTTTTGTGGGGGGAAGATATTAGCCCGGGGAACGTCAGTTAAAGAGCTTTATGATGATGAACCGAGTGGTAAATGGGGTGAGGGGAGAAAAGGATTAAGGATTGGGGAAGGGGGAAGAAAGGAGATTGAAGAAGTGCCGGTTTGTGTTAATTGTTTGGTTGGTTTGGAGGAAGAAGATGAGGAAGGGATTGAGAAAAGGGCGGTTAGGAGGGTTGAGGGAGGGGGAGGTGGATGGGAGGGAAGTGGGGGGGTTGTTAGGGATAGATGGGAAGGGATTGAAGAGAGGAAAGATGATGGGGGGGTTCATTTACATCGATCTTCTGGGACAGGGGGGATTGATGGGGAGGAGGGAGAAGAAGAAGAAGAGGTTATTTATGTGAATTTGAGTGATCCGTTGGGGGAGATTTCGATGGGGTTTAGGCCTGGGGTTGG
Organism: Podospora fimiseda; assembly: GCA_033297215.1. Lineage (NCBI taxonomy): Eukaryota > Fungi > Ascomycota > Sordariomycetes > Sordariales > Podosporaceae > Podospora > Podospora fimiseda. The sequence continues at coordinate 298,240 of MU865292.1, read as the reverse complement.
GAAGCCAGTTCCTGAGTTTATGGCTGGGAGGAGACGAAATACTGATGAGACAGGGGATGAGAAGAAAAGCACTGCGGCGGCCTCGACGACTGTTTATGCGAGTGATGATGTGCCTTCTTCAGTCACCTCAGATCATCAGAATCAGCAGAAGCAAAGCAGCAGCAGCAGCAGCAACAACAACAACGAGAGGTTTTTAAACAGAGGTACATCATTTGTCAGTGAACAACCATTGACTTTACCTTCTTCTGTTGTTGTTTCTCGAAAAGAAAAGATTGAGGAGAAGGAGAAGAGTAATAATAATAATAGTCTGGGAAGAAGGCAGCAGCGGGTTTCAGTTTATATGACTCCACCAGAGTATTTTTTGAGTAATAGTAGTCCTGTTGGATCTTCAGAGGAGGATATTTTGACCCAAAGGGCATTGACTCATTCTTCGTCTGATACGTTGAGTAGTAGTATACCGACTACGACGACGACGATGACGACAACGACGACGACGACAACAACGACAACGACGACAACGACGACGACGACGACGACGACTAAAGAGAAGGTGGGGAATTTGGGGAGACATTCTACTAATTCTTTGGGAAGGATGGGGAATAGTGGTGGTGGTGCTGCTTCTGGAAAAACGAGTAGTAGTGCTTTTGAACAGAGATTATTAGTACAAAAGCAAAAGAGGGAAGGGGTTGGATTGGGAATGAGAATGGCAAGATCACCAAGTATTAAATCGAGGACAAAGACTTTTTTGCAACATGTTGAGCAGCATCAGCAACAAAAAGAAAGGGATAAGAGAGGAGGAGTAAAAAGGGAAGAGGATTTAAAAGTTGCTCCGTTGAGGTTTAAGAAGAAGAATGATAATGAGGGTAAAGATGGTGGAAAGAATGAAGGGACAGGGACAGGGACAGGAATGTCAAAAGTAAGGAGAAAAAGTAGTTTGTTATTATTGAGGAAAGGTATTAGAGCTGGACCTAGTATTGGAGGGGTTGTGGTTGATGAGTTTGTTGATGGGGATGGTATAGGGAGTAGTAGTAGTAGTAAGAAGAGTGTGATTAGGAAAAAGAAAAGAGATGATGGTAATATTGAAGGGAGAAGAGATTATGTTGGGAATAAAGAAATTGATGGTGGTGGTGATAGTAGGGAGAGAGGTCATCAGACTGTTGTTGTTGTTGTTAACGCTGGGGGTGGGAGTATTGAGGAGGGGGCGAATGGAAATAATACTAAAAAGTCGAGGAGGAGTGTGCATGCTGAGTTGAGAAGATTGTTTGGACGGTAAGGAGGAAGGGATAGGGGATGGGATACCTAGTGAATAGGAGGTATTAGAGTAAATAGAGTTATGAAGTATTATTCTTTATGATGGTGATTAGTGAGGTACCAGTTTATATGCATTTGTGATTTGTTGAAAGCCTGACCCTGACCCGGCTTGAGAGGTCCGTCTATGTATGGGAAGTTTTTCTCAAGATGGTCAACATTAATTATCTCAGTAATTAGACGCCATGTACATGTCATGGCTTTGTGAGAGCAGACATCGCTAGTTTTTCGAGACAAGATAAGAGGAGAGATTAGTCGACAGATTCGAAGAGAGGTGTTTTGGTTGTGGAAGGGAGATAGATTTGCATGGTCAAATAAAATGGCCAAGGAAGATTGAGAGAGTGGTGAGAAGGTGACTTGATTAAATAAATATGAGAATATTTGGATCTTGCGCTTTCTATGATATCCAATCACTGGAAATGTACCGTGAGCTTTATTGTCAACAATTATATGATGCCAAAGGATAAAATGGGATGAAAGTCAAGAAATATGAATAACATGAGTAAAAGAATATCCATGATACCCTGAACACATCAAATCGAGCATACACACCTGAAAACAGGTAATACAGACTGCAGTCACAATCCTTCCCTCTCTCAAAATTTCTCATCACTCAAGAACCCATCTATCCTACACAAACAATACAGACCTCATTCCCCTGGTCCAGCAGGGTAAAGAAAAAAAAATATTCAGCCAGATTATGGCAGATATACAAACCCAAGAGCCCCGCTGTCAATCCTTCCAACAACTCCCAACAAACCCTTCTCGTCAAAAAACCGAAAAAAACATCAGGTGTAACTGTAAGACCAATATTCCTCCGAGCTCGGCGCGGTAACACTCACACCGAAGACGAGGATCTGAACGTGAGTAGAGAAGGAAAAGGCAAGGCAACAACAGATTCTGATTTTACTACTACTGAGCCTACGGGAACCTACGACATTTGAACAGCTAAACCCTGACACTCCTGCCCTTTCTCTCATCGGGCGAAACTATTGATCGTCCTGTCTGTCCGAGCCCGGCGCGGTAAATCCTCACGGCATCCTCAAAGTCCAAGTCGAGTGGCACACCCTCCTCCTCCTCCATTCTTTGTGGCCCATCCTGTCATTTCATTGGCGATTTCCAACCACTCCATAACTTCATGTTCCAAGTTTTCTCTCCTGGGCCGGTGGTGTCCGTCGAGCCCTGCGCGGGGGATATATGGCTGGTCCTGGAACGCTGCGTCGCTCCGTCGCTCAGCGTCTTCATTCTCGCTGTGGTGTCTCTCCCGAGCCTGGACACCGCGGAAGAGAGGCAGAAAATGTGCTCAAAGCATCCCAATGTCGTGAATTGTGGGTCCTGATCAGTTATCTGAGTTTGTATACATCTCGACTGGCCAGAAAAATCGAAGAAGGGTTGATTGAGTGTGTGCGCGGGGTGTTGGGTGTGCTGGGTATTATCTGCTCCGGCACGGTGCGGACCTGCATCAAATGGGTGTACTGGAAGCATCCCTATGTGGCGAAGCCAATTGAGTCCTAGACGTAGTGGGACTCTGGGGATGACACATTTGTCTTTACAATCCAGGGATGGAGGAAAGGTATGAGTACGGATGTTGACTGGTAGGCAAACTAAAGGACAGAAGTGGCCGGGTGGGAACTGGCATTCGTCAATAAAAAGTACATATTTTGGGATACCGGGTTTGAAGATGGTGTATACTTGCATCGTGGCTGAATCCATCCGATATCGTTACGGACGACGAATAGCGGCGACGATGAGAAAATATGGCCGCTAAAAGAAATCGCTACCCAATCCGAGAAATGTAGGCAATAATAATAAATCCTGTAGTTTCTCTGTCAATGAATTCACTCTTCCCGGATTGATCAAGCTCACCTGTGTCTTTGCCCGCCAAACACTGTCCACAACAGCAAGTTTTCTATCCAACCCCCGACATCATCCCATCTTCGAATTATACTACTAACCTGGCACCCAATCTCTGTGTAACTCAAATTTGGAACCATCATTCATCATCTCAAACGGTGATAACATATATCCAAGACCTGGATTTATTACATGATACAGACAGAAAAGAAACCGCAAACAGTCTACGCTCAACATAATAAACCACACTACACAAACAACGTTATTGAGAACTGCAATTGTTATTCCCTAAGCCAAATATCTCTACTGCCAATCTGAAACCAAAAGAACCCTTCACATAATGAAACCAGTCCTTTTCTGTACACCATCTCTCTCTTAAGGGTAAAGAAACCTTGGACATCCATCAAATATTTGTAATGAGCGGACAGAGAATAATTTACTCATCATCCTCAGACTCCTCCTCAGACTCGGCATTCTCAAGCCACTCGAGGAAAGGAGCAGCAGCCTTGCGAATCTTCTTGGAAGCGGCAATTGGGGCATACTTCTTGGAAGCCTTGGTACCCCACTTGGAAACAACCTCCTCCGTGATGAGCTCCTCATTGTAAAGAGCCATCAAGATGGGAACGATCTGCTTGTAGTGCTCCTCGCCAAGGTTGGCAAGAAGACTCTCAATACCACCAAGAAGAGCCTTTTCGTGACGCTCAGAAGTGCCAATCTATAATCAGTTAGTAACACATCTAGACAAAATATATACAGAGATTCTTGCACATACCTGCTTGAGCATGGGGGCACGCTTCTTGATCTGCTTGACAATGTTCTCGTCAAAAATGGTTTGAGCTAGAACGGTCAAAGTCTTGTGCTTGGTCTCAATACCGAGCTCTTTGGCCTTGAGGTAAATTTGAATCTCGTCAAGTTCGGCAACACCGCCCTTGGCCTTGACCTCTTCCTCGATCCAGGAACCCAAAGTGTTGTAGACATTATTGGCACCGCCCTCTTCGTCATCCTCCTCGACATTGATGTCAATCTTCTGCTTGAACTCGCCGGGAAGGCTCTGCAAACGGGCCTTGACGGCTTCGGCGCTCGTGTCGACGGCCCAGGTTTCCTCCTTGTCCTCAGCCGCCTTGGTCTCCAGATTCTGAGCCTCGGTCTTGATCTTGCGGGTGAGAGCATCATCATCGCTAGCGATGTCAATCTCACCATTGGGACTGGCCTGGTCAGAGCCTTCATCACCTCCGGAACCGTTGCCGTTCTTGTTGTCGCCGTTGCCGTTCTGCTTGGCCTTGCGGGCAGCCTTGCGCTCGGCCTTGTCCTTCTTGGTCTTCTTGGGCACGTTCTTGAGAATGAAGCCGCTGAGCTTGTGACGAAGGTCGACCTCGGTGCGCTGGCCGCAGGCCTTGCAGTCGAGAGTGATGTGACCATCCTTGATCTGGACCTCGGTCTCGGGGTTCTTGCACTTCTTGCAGAGGACAAACTTGGAAATGAAACCGTCGAGAAGCTCCTGAAGCTTTTGAGCCTCGTGAGCGCCGTTGATGATCCAGCGGTCGTCAGCGGGGTCAATGTTGGTCTGGGCACCCAACTCGAAGCCAAAGTACTTGATGAGGTAGGATCCAGGACGAGCGAGGGACACAGCGACGCTGCTCAGGTTGACAACGACCGTCTTGATACCGTTGCCCTTGCCCTCAATCTTGGTCTGGATGCGCTCCATCTTGTAGCGGTAGAAGGGGTCGCTGACATCGCGACGAACGTTGACGGTAGCCATTTTTGCGGTTGGTGAGGAGGAAGGGATTTGGAAATGCGGCGAGTTGTAAATGGGAGATGATTGATAACTAAAAGTTCCGGTAGAACTTTTTGGAGATTGCGGACTTGTTTGTTCGGAAGTGAGTTTGGCTGGAGAAAAGGGGGCGCGTTAAGAAGCGAAATGTTGCGTGAACATAGGGTAAACCTGATGGTGATCAAAGGCAGGCATTAACGCTGGGTATAGCGGTGTTTACTGAGATAGTCAACCGTCGGAACAGATATTGGGACTACAAGGTTTCCGCGCTATGGGAAACGATTGCAGTATGACTGGGGGAGAGTGTCGGAAGACGGAGGCCTGGTCGTGCTGATACATAAACAACGCTGTGTTGCGTATCCGGCTGAAGATGATGGTTTGGGTCTCGGGGGGAGATGTTGTCGCTGTGGACGAGATGGTCGGGTTGTGCGGAGAGCGGGGGATGGAAGAATCCGGATGCTGAGGATGAAGGGTTTTTTTTTTCTTCTCGAAAAATTCTCTGACCTGGGGTCGGGGATGATGGGAGTTTAAAAAAAGTTTGAGTTCTTTTGTGCTGTGGATTCGGATGTGCGAGCCCGAGGGGCAGAAAGTGGATCTCTTGCAGCCGACGTCTCCTGCAACGTCGAATTGATGATGAGTGGGGAGGAGAGGAGATGTTGCAGCCAAAAGGGATGCAGAGAGATGGTTGAGTTCTTATGGTAGAGGAGAACAAGAAGAAGAAGAAGTAAGATGGTTTTTTTCCTTTGCGGATAGCGTAAAAGGTTAAAAAAAGTTGTTGAAGAATGAAGAAAGTTTGGAGAGATCGAATCAGGCAGAGATTGGGGTGTCAGTGTGACGCCCCATGGTTTTCGTTGCCTCATGCCCCGCTAAGCGCAAAGCCTGTGTAAGACACTTGCCTTTTCAAAGCCCCGTGGCTTCTTCCCCGCCCCGGGCCTCCCATCTGACTCGTCTCCTCATTCGCTGCATTGCAACATTTGGAAGCGGCAAAGCAAAACCCTTCCTTTGTTTCCTTTGAGAGGAATTTTTCATATTGTTTATTGCAAATAAAGTCCGATTTTACAAGTTTGAGCTTGAAACACACAATAAACGCCCATTTTTGGATACCTGGACACCCAACCGCCCGGCTTCCTTCCGCGGAAGAGACTCGAACCAAGTTTCTTTTTCCAAAAAAAAAAAAAAAAAAAAAAAAAAATTAAAAACATTCTCTTGTGATCAGTCATCTCATGTAATTTTTTTTAGTTTAACGGTTACTTGCAGCCAAAGGCCCCGCTTTCTGCATGTCGGCTGGCCGGCTTTTATCTTCAAAGAGAACCCATGTTTATACTTTATTTGGGAGCAACCTTAACTTTCTTCAACAAGTGGAACAAACTTTAGCAAACACCTCTGTCCGAACGGTCGTGACGAAATCAACTGATCCGACATTTCCATTGCCCGTGGTGACATATCGGTATCCGGCAACGTGGTAAATCTCGAGTACACTGCTCGTAAAAGCAGCTTCATCTCCGCGAGGGCCAGACTAATCCGGGTAACTACATGTTAGAAATTGATCATCTAGAAAAAAAAAAGTCTCTCACTTACTGTTTACCAACGCAACCCCTTCCTCCGTTTGCAAATGCGAAAAACAGCCTCTTTCTTTCTGCATCGCCCTTCGGATCCAGCCATCTCTCGGGCCGGAATACATCCGGGTCCGGGAATACTTCCGTGTCAATTTTATGCACCGAAAGAGGTTGGCAACTAACGATGGTGTTTTCTGGTATGAAATATCCATCAATAGTTCGACCTCCCCGAGGAACATATCGCGGGAGAGACATTGGTATCGGCGGGAAACATCTCAGCCCTTCCATAACGACAGCATCCAAATAAGGAAGTTTGTCAAAATCCGCCCCCGGGTTTCCAAGAATTTCCTCCTGCAGCTTTTTCTGAAATTCCCTCGAGGAGGGTTGAGAAAGTTCCCACATCAAGAAACATAAGCCATCACCTGTGGTGTCAACCCCAGCTGCCATGTGATCGAGACATTCTCCAGCAATATCAAGCTGATCCAACCCTCCTTCCTTTCGTCCATGAAGACGATCAAGCAAGGTAAATGATGCAGTGTCCGTTTTGGCGCTTGTGTCGAGCACAAAATTGTCCGCAAGTGGTGTTTCTCTGGGCTTCGCAAAGAGATACAAAATTTTGCTAAAGAGCTTGTGCAACGCCGGGCTGTAATAACTAACCAATCGATCTGTTACACAACATGGGTTAGACCACGCAACATACTGGTAAGGCAAACAGCCTACTTTTCAGGCTGTCGTCAAACGTCAACTCGTGCAGAATCTGCTTGTCCTCCTTTGTCTGCAGAGAGTTTGTGCCGTACGGATGGAACAAATGATGCGTTACACAGTCGAATGCATACGAGTGGAGGTCTGACATGTCAGTAGGGAGTACAATGTTTTATTCAGCAAATCAACTTACGGATCTGAGTGGTTTCACAGTTAGTACGATTTCTGAAGTACAAGCACAAGAGGATACACCTACAAAAATGTCCAGAGTCCCTCCCACAGACCGCTTACACAAATCCACAAACTTGGTTGCCCTCTCATTGATACCATCAAGAGAAGGTTGTCGAACAACATTGGTATTTGCGTATCTATCGGCAATGATTCGTTTCCTCTTTGCGTGATCGTCTTTGTTTAGAGTTGTAAACATGGTTCTCCTCCCATAAACCTTGAACAAGTCATAAAACTCCTCCTTGTCGTATCCGCTTCCCCCAGAACAGTAAATCTCCTTTACGGCGGCAGCAGAGGCAAAGGCAACCTCGTTCGGCGCGACGCGAACCACTGGACCATATTTTTGGTGTAATTTATGTATGTAACTTGTTCTTTGTGTCTTGAACCAGTGCCACGCCAGTATGGTAGGTGTAAATTTGGAGTGCCATGGTCCCGGGATTTTGTTTAGCGGGGAGGAATAGACTTTTCGGAGGTAGTTGGCTAGGAAAATGATTATAACGATGGGGATTAGAAGAGGGGAAATCATTTTATTTTTTTCACATGATATTGTTAAGATAACCGAGATCTAGGGGACCGTCGGCCGGAAACAAAGGAATTTGGGCAAGCAACCACATGTTGGGCTTTGAACGGAGGAAGGAAGAGGGGTGTTATAAAAGCTTAAATCTGATGGTTTGATAACAAGGGTGGAGATAGCGCTAGTGTTGTTGCGGAGGTGTCTGACAGGTCACAGTTGTCGGATGATGACCGATCTTATCCGATGATGCCCGGCAGTTGATAAGGGCCTATATAAACTGTGAGTTGATGTGCTCTAAACTCTTTTATTGTTATCTTTCTATTTTGAGACATTGGACAGTAAATATTGAATTTTGACAGGGTTAGGGTCCCCTACCTATCAAACTCTTGGCTTCCGGCAAAAGAACCTGGAAACCCCGTTTTTTACTCCCCCACTTTCTCACTCTCTCATCATCAACCAGAACATCCAATTCGGCCACTTATACACACACACAAACTTACCTATCCCAGCCCATTTCACCAAATTCATATACACAGCCTCCTCAACACCAAAATGTCTTCCAAACCTTCTTTAAACCCCCTCTCAACCCTAGTCCACTTCCTCCCCAACCCCTCTTCCCCCTCCTCCCAACTCCTCCTCTTTCAATACCTCCCCCAACCATTCACCCCCTACCCCTCCCCAAACGCCCTCATATTCCTCCCAGGCCTAGGCGACACCCCTTTGACTCTTCCATACATCCATGATCTCGCCAAATCTTTTCCCCTCCTCTCCCCCTCTTACACACTATTTGAACCTCGTCTCTCATCCTCTGGTTCAGCATTCGGTTATTCCTCACTCAAACAAGACGCCCTAGAAATAAACTCTTGTATAAAATATCTCCGAGAAACAGTAGGATTAAAAAAGGTGGTGTTGATGGGACATTCAACTGGTTGTCAAGATTCTTTGGAATATTTGTTGAGTTATGGGGATGTGGAAGGGGTTATCCTGCAAGGACCAGTAAGTGACAGGGAAGCTATATATATGAGTTGTGAAGAGGACGAAATAAAAAGGAGTTGGGAGGAAGCGAAAAAAATGATTAAAGATGGAAAGAAGGATGAGATTATGCAAAAGGAAAATTTACCGGCGGTTTGGAGAGGCAGTCCTATGTCGGCTGGGAGATGGTGGGCTTTGTCTGGGGTTGGGTAAGTTCTACAGATACATACACTTCCACATACACATGAGAAAATGCTGATTTGAACTGTTGAGATAGAGGTGAAGATGATTACTTTTCATCTGATCTAACTGATGAACGATTAACTGAAATTTGGGGAGGAATAAAAGAGGGAGTCAAGATTTTGATTCTGCCTTCTGAAAAAGATGAATGGGTTGCTGTGTTTATTAATGCTGAGGAATTGATCAAGAAATGGAAAGGGTTTTGTAAACCGGGAGTGGAAGTAAGTGAGTTGAGCGGGTTGATTCCTGGGGCAAATCATAGAGTTGATAATACGAAAGAAGGGGAATGGTGGTTGATTGAACGGGTGATTAAGTTTTTGAAAGAGGAGGTGTAATTTCATCGGGGTTAAATGTTGAGGTCCCCGGTCCGGTATGTTCTCCACACACACCTCCGAGGAGAGAGGTCGGCGATTCAAAAATCATGTGGGGCCGGGCGGTCTCTGCCGTCGGCGAACTTGTAGGGTTACATCCGGGCGGGATATATTGAGTGATATCGGGATTTATCATCACCATCGCAGCTGAACAACTTGTATATAAAATATATTTCGGTTCGTCCCATCTTTTGTCTTTGCAGTTATCAAAACCACCCCACTTGGCAAGTTTCGTCATATTTCTCAAAACAAATCCAAAACAGCTTTTCACTTAATTCATCCACCACCAACGACTCGTTACCGCTACACAAAAAAAGTTGCCCTTCACACACCCTCATATAAAACAATCAAGATGTGTTTCGGATCCACCTGTCCCATCTGCTGTAAGTCTTTACACCCACCCACTTCCAACTGTCCATCACCATCTCATTTCTCCCCTCCAACTCCAACTCCCTCAATATTTATCATACATAACAAGAACAATGTATCTAACAAAAAAATAGCCCTCAAAACCTGGCGAGGCTGCGGTTCCCACGTCCCCTCAGTCCTTTCCTCAACCCCCAAAACCGAATGGTGTACCTGCATTCCCCGTTTCACCGCTTCCAACGGACAAGAATATCCTCCTCAAGCTGGAACAGGGACAGCTGCTCCAGCTCCAGCAGTTCAAGCTGAAGTAAAGGATGATAAAAAGGATGAGCTCTAAATATCAACAATCAGGAAAATCTATCTAGTCAATTTTTAATGAAAGCAACCACTCTTGACTCAGTTCATTTCTAATATATAAACATAAAAAGGAACAGTATACAATAAAAACCCCTTGATCGTTTGTTAGCGCGATACTTATGCCTCTTCTGATAATACACATGACTTTTTAAAATCAAAAAGCCATATTTGTTTTTTTGAAAAGCCCTGTTTCTTTTCTTTTCTTTTTTTTTTTTTTATAAAAAAATGGCTATTTATCTACAAAAACTCTTTTTGATTATTGAAGATGCTCTATATTTATTAATCGGGCCTATTTGAAACAAAGTGCCTTGTTCCATTTCAAAAAGGCGTACTCCATTCGAAAAAGCGTGTTCCATTTCAAAAAGCCGTGTTCCATCTCAATCAGGAGTTTTTTATTTTAAAAAGGCATGTTTATTATCAAGTACAAGTATCGCGCTAATAAGACGTTCAAGGGGGGATATTGTACATACACACACACACACACACACACACACACACACACACACACACACACACACACACACATCCCATTTCCATTCCATTCCACACTACCAAAAAAACATCATTACATTTTATTTCTTCATCTAATCAAAATCCACCCTCTCTCTCTCTCTCTAAAAAAACCACCCCAAATCTACCGTTGTCTTCCCTCACCACCACCACCACCACCCAAATCCTCAGCAGCCAAATCCCTCTCAACCATCTCAATATTAGGAAACCTCTTTTGAAAATCCCTAATATAATCATCTTTTTCCGCAGCAGTCATTCTCAACAAAGCCGACCCTTGACCACCAGGTAAATCAACCGCCAATAAAGCTTCCTGGCCTCCTCCTGTCCCTACCCCTCCCACAGACCTCAAAGGCAATGATCCACTACTCCCATTACTATTCATAGTCAAACTCTTTACCAAATGACCCGGTTTAGGCGGAGCAGCAGGAGCCGGTTTCGTTCCTCCCCCCGAAGAAGTCCCCGGTCTCTGTTGTTGACCAATAATCGACGGTTTCCTCGGTACAGCAGGTTTCACTTCTTCTTTACTCCCACCACCACCATCCGTATACTGTCCATACCCCTGCGCAGTCCTAGTCACATTAATAGTAGACTTACTAGTCTCATCCAACAAACTTTGCACCTTATTCTGTATAGCAATAGCCTTTGAAACACCTCCTCCTCCTCCTCCAATCTTTCCCTTTAATGCCACTCTCTGTCTATACTCCGCCTGAGCAGCAGCAACTCTAGCTTCTTCCTGAGCCAACATTTTAGCTTCTTGTTCTCTTCTCATTTCAGGAGTCATTTCCTCATCTTCTTCCTGTCCATCATCGCTTCGCCCGTCAATAGCCTCTGAACCCTGAATAGGCGTTAGATCACCGTGATGTCTTTCCAAATCCTTTAACGGACTTGGAGCACGTAATGGTAGTCCAGAGTTATTATTTGACGAAGACGAGGAAGAACTTCCTTCAAACCTCTTGAAAGCATCACCAAATTTCCCTGCAAGAATATTCTTGGCTCCGGCACTAATAGAGGACAAACTGCCGCGCTTGCCATGCTTGGAAGTTTTATCCTTCTTTGCCGGAGAATCAGAAAAATCCAAGAGATCAACAGGATTGTTGTCGTCTTCCAGTTTAGGAGTAGATGGTCTGCTTCTGTCCAACGAAAACCTTCCGCACGTCACTGGTGATTTCCCCTCCTTTTCTCTCAAGAAATCCAAATTGGACTCCAAATGTGTGCTGATAGGCCGTGGTTTAGAAGAAGCAACCCGGGATCCCGTCCTAGCAGAGTCCATGTCAAAACTTGGGCGTCCTCCTTCTAGAGACGGTCGCGCAGATGAAGCCTGACGAATATGGCCTTGGTAAGATGGCGTTCGTGCACCAGACCCAGCGGTTGTTCCTTCCCCAAGCATCCTTGGACCGCTAGTGCCTGAATCGGGTACTCTCGGAACGCTGGTTGCTCGGTGGTGATTATCCGGTGGGAAGCGGTACGGTTGATGTGGCGCATCCGGAAGAGGTGATGTCATTGTGCCGGTAGACACCATGACAGGTCTGGGTGTTGTTGGTTGATAGATCGGCTGTGCAGCTTGTGATGAAATGGCTTGTAATTCAGGGCTGGCTGAAATAATGGCAGATGCCCGACTTGCGGCAACCTGTTTTGGGGGTGGTGCCGAGGAGGATTTTGGTGGTGGAGAAACAACAGCCGAAGACGAGAATTGATTTGCCCTGTTGATATCGACCGACTGTCTGCTAGGTTGGACTGCAGGGACTGTGGCTGCAGAAGGCTTAACCTGGAAAGCTTCATCTGCCAGCTTTTCGGCCACTCTGGTGCCCAAGTCCTTGGCTTGTGGCGGGGAAGTTGAAGATGGATTGTCAAAATCAAACTTGGCCCCCTTTTCGTGTAGGATAGAAAAATGGTCGAGAGGTGGAAACCTGGATGAAAACTCGTCTGTGGCTCCGGCAGCCGGCTTGACCCCATCGAGAGCAGCAAATGGATCACCATTGGTGACCTTTGGTGCCGGGGCGGGTACGGTCTGAGCGGGAAGCCTGCCTCGTCTCATCCGTTCTACTTCAGGTGCGACTGTCTGCTGCTGTGTAATAGTCGGAGAGAATACTGCACCAACCATTGGCGGCGATGCAACCTTTGAGTCTGGCCTGATTTGCTTCTGTTGCTGTGGATCTGCCTGCGATTTCCCCGAGTAAATATCTTTAACTGGGGGCTCACGACCCTGCATGCTGCAGGCTTCATGGAGCACCTGGTAAATATTGGGCCTGGATTGCTGATTCTCCCGCAGCATCCATCCTGGGAAGCAATCAGCACACTCTGAATGTATTAACAAGTCTATTTGTAAACGGAGTCTTACCAATAAGGCCCTTTAACCTGTCTGAGAAAACAGGATAACTAGGATATTTAAAACTGGCATTCAAAATAGCAAGCTGCCCCTGCTCCTCAAAGGGAGTCGTGTAGTAACACAGCTTGTAAAGCAACACGCCGAGGGCCCAAATGTCCGACTTTTCATCAATGGGCTGTTTCCTGTAGACGTCGACCATTTCCGGGCTTCGGTATTGCATTGTGGTGTGCTTTTGTACGTCCTCGTCCATCAGGCGACACTCGACGACCGTATTGGGAGCCGGTCGCGGGGAAGCCGCCGAACCGAAATCGCAAAGCTTGAACTTTTTTGAGGACCCGGTCACCGTAATAAGCACGTTCTCGACCTTGAGATCGCGGTGAAGTAAGGGCGGGCGAAGGTAATGCATACAAGCGACACCCTCGGCGACGTCGCAAAATATCTTTAGGATCTCGGGCTCGGTAAGCCGGTGCTGCAGGCGAGTGTTCATAAAGTCGATTAATCCACCACCGTTGCAGTACTCCATGAGCAAAAACACCTCGTAACCGCCTCCGCGAAGTTCAGAAGCGTGCGAATCAATATAAGTGACAATAGCCTTGTGTCCTTTGAGCTTCTTCATCGTCTCGACCTCGATGCGCATCCCTCGTAGCGATTCCTTATCCGGCACGGCCACCCGCTTCAACACTGCCAGGTCGGTCCCATTGATCGGGGTCGGGAGCTTCACCAAGTAGACGTGCGCAAATCCACCCTCGGACAAGTATTTCTGTATTACCACTCGATGCTCTCCAACTTGAATCTTTGTTCCCGGCGCGAAGGTGCCAGCAGGCGCGCCGGGAACGCTACCTGGGCCTGGCATGGGTGCCCCGTATACCGCGGGCCGGACCGGCACCGCCCCATGGCCGAACGAAGCCATCGGTGGGCTATTCGAGAGAAAAAGGGTTTCTGATGGAGGAGGTATTGTAGCTTTCTTCGTTTGAAAGGAGAAAAATGGGAGTTGAAGGTTGGTCGGGGCGGTCAAGAGACGACGGGGAAGGGAGACGAGGGTGGGATGGGAGAGGGGCGGCCGAGGGATGGGTATTGAATTGGGCGGAGCAACCCGTCGAAAGGTGCAGGTAAGGTGTTGGTTGGTCGGGCTGAAGGGAAAAAGGTGGGATCGAAAAAAAAAGAAGAAAAAAAAGAATCGATCTACGATAAACAAGGCATTATTCGTCTAATTCGTTCGTTATCGTGTCTTTGAATGTGTGCTCGCAAAGGTGTGAGGATGACGAAAAAAAGAAGTCCAGGTCACGGCCACAATGGCAAAATGGCTGAGAGAGAGCAAAGTTCCAGTTGTCCCAGGTACCAAGGCCCCCAAAAGTATAGCGGGTGGGGCCAGCTGGCAGGGATGTCTTGGCACATATTCCACTGTGTGATACTTGTGCCTAATTATGAACATGCCTTTTTGATATTGAAAAGGTTTATTTATTTTTTTAAAAGGCCTTTTTCGTTTAAGGAAGGGCTATTTATTTGTAAAAGGTCCTTTTTATTATTCAAAACTCCTTTTATTTATCAATCAGGGCTATTCTAAAAAATAGGTATTTTTCATTTCGAAAAGGCATGTTCCATTTTAAAAAGGCGTATTTTATTTTAAAAGCCATGTTCTATTTCAAAATGACCTTTTTTCTTTCAAAAACTTGTGCTTTCTTTTAAAAAGGCATGTTCCATTTCAGAAGGCAGTTGCTATTTTAAAAAGGCGTTTTTCGTTTTAAAAAGGCATGTTTATAATCAAGCACAAGTATCGCGTTAACAACCGTCCAAGGGGGGTATTGTAAAAGACCCCTGAATCTGGCATCTCATGTGTGGGGTATTTTTATTCGTTGTCATCGATGGTTTGTTTGAAAGGGGCCACATCGTCGTCAACATCATTTGGGCAGCAATCACATATCATAATCTTGTATTGAAATTTTTGAAAGATTCTTCATGATTTATCTATCTCTCCCTTCTATAATCATCATAGAGGTCGTCGTAAACATAGGTATATAAACCTGACCATAATACATATGGTTTCTCCAACTCAAAAAGTGGTATCATGCACAAAAGAAATCCATCATTCCCTCGCCATAATATTCCAACGCCAGTACCCGCCCATAATAATTAGCATTATATCTTGCTTAGATATCCCACAGATCTTTCTCTCTCTCTCTCTATCAATCCTTCTAACATAAGGATTTCAGAATACGTTTCCAAATGCTCATCTCGGCAGTTGAATAATCCTCCTCTTCCTGATCACCTGGCGAATTCAACATATTCATATCCTTCTTCAGGTCAATCTCCATCAATGGTGTAAATATTCTCCACTTGCCAGTCTTGAACTTCCAAAACAACCAGAGCAGAACAACGACCGGCGCCGCCAGGTACGACTCGAAGAAATTCTCGGCGCTGGGTGTGGCTTTTGGCGAAGGCTGCAACAAAAGTTAGTAATCAAGATCATCGGTGAAGGATACATGACGAAACAAAACTTACCCAGAGAGCACTGTAAAACGTCATTAGCAAACAAAGGATGATAAGGGAAAGCCCAATGTAGCTGCCATAGACGCCGAATTTTGGTCTGTAAGGGATCTGATCCAACGAGTAACCCTGTGCCTTCCAGGCCGCACGGAAACGGATATGAGCAAGGCAGACGGATCCCCAGATGAAAAAGTAAGACAGCCCAGAAAGGGCAAGAAGCCAGTCAAAGAACTTTTCGCTACTATGGCCTGCCACTCCGATGTAGGCGAGGAGGCCGAATCCCAGCTGGATGTAAGTGCAAATGATTGGGCGGCCCTTGGAGTCGATCTTTTGAAGAACCTTGGGAGCCATGCCGCCAACGGCCATGGCCTGCATGGTGCGGGTTGAGCCGAATGTGCACGAGTTGGCAACGCTGACGACGGCCAAGGTAATGACGCCGTTTATGATGTCTGGAAGCACCTTGATGCCAGCATCCTTGACGGCGAGAACGAATGGAGATGCCTTGCTGTTGGCACCCGAAGACTCCCTGAGACGGGGGTCGGTTGAAGGGAGAATCAGACCGAGGATGAACAAGTTGACAACGTAGAAAAACATGATGCGCCAAAACACCTGCTTCGATGCCTTGGGGATTGCCTTTCTCGGGTTCTTGGACTCGGCAGCAGCGAGACCGACCAGCTCAGTACCGCCAAACGAAAAGGCTGCGATGACAAAGACGGACGCGAATCCGTTGAAGCCGTTCTTGAATGCGCCGGGATCATGCCAGTATTGTGCGCCCATGTAGCCTCTATCGCCAACACCACCACAGTTGATGATGATGCCGAGGATGATGAAGCCCGTACAAGTAGCAATCTTGATCATGCTGAGACCAAACTCGACTTCGCCGTAGCCGCGGACGCCGAAGAACTGGATGCCAATCAAAATACCTAGAAATATGGTGATCCAGAGCCAGGAGCCGACCGGGGGATTCCAGTATGAGATGGTGATGGATGCCGCAATCAGTTCGAAAGGAAGAATGGTCAACCATGACAGAGCATAATTCCACCCAATGGCAAAACCCCATGCAGGATCTACGAACCGGACGATATACGTGTAGAAGGCGCCGTTGACGGGGTATAAAACAGCCATCTCGGCGAGAGCTTGACATGTAAACAGAAGCATGATTCCGACAATAGTATAACAAATGAGCAAGGGCGCTGGGCCACCAGCATAGAGAGCACCGCCCGAACCGACAAACAAACCAGCTCCGATTGCACCACCTGTGGGAGAATCTTGTCAGTACCTCTTGAGCGCGTTGAGGGTATCGAATTGTCACATACCAATAGCAATCATTTGCATGTGGCGTCCCTTGAGCTCTCGGACCAAAACCTGGCCATTCTCTTCATCCCGACTGGGAGGATCAGCTGAACTTGAGTCGGGGGACACATGTTTCTCTGGATCTTGGGGACGCATAGCGGGCGAGCTGTTTCTAAAGTTGATATTTGGAGGGAATGTTTCAAAAGAATGGAATGGAATGTAAGAGAGAGACAAATTCGATAGTAATGATGATATAGAGACAGAAAGATTGGGATTTGGGAGAGATTATAAAAACAAACAGATGGAAATAACTCCTGACACACTACAAGACAAAACGTGATTATCTAGTTTGAGACGAGTAGTATACTTTGACGCTAGAAATGGTGTCACCAGGATGGAGGGGATTTGAGGTTTTCGAGAAGAGAGGCCTTAGCGAGGAATTGGAATCTCTGAATTGTGTACCACTGGATAACCCGGTCAGTTAGGTGTAGAAGATGCGTATGTCTTTCTCTCTCTGTTCCTGCTTTCCGGATAGATTAGGTAGGTCCGTTCCTGCCCCCCCTTTCCCTTATCTACAGTCCGGACAATTCTCGCCCGAAATTGGGAGATTTAAAGTTCAACACTAATGTTTTCAGAAACCAGCATGACATGATTCTGACAAGCTACGATATTCTTTGGATGAACCAACCGTTTTCATCCAATCCCATCAGATTATGCTTATCTAGTAGTTTGGGTCCTGACTCTCATGTAGATACCCGATCGTGTTACCGACCGATCGGCGGAATCGTCAAGGTGAACGGCCGAGATGAACCAAACGTGAGACATTGTCCCAGCGGAAAAAGACACTTCCCCAGAAGCACCGGGTACAGGACCACTTTTAACACCGGAGACAGATTTAAAAGACAAACCGTGGCGCTTGACTTTCCTCACCGGTATTACCACGTCTCCATCACAGCCACAAACTCTATCTACACACCTGTTCTTTCCTCGGATCCCTCCAAGATACTACACCACACCGCAACTCAAAGTTTCACAAGAGATCTCAAGTATTACCACAACTGCGGTGATACGAGATGATGCAGGTAATAACCCACAGATTCCATCGTACAAAATTCCTCTCATAAAATACTACGTTACCCTTTTATGAGGAAGCGACTTTGACAATTGACATGTGAAAACTCAACTCGACTCTAGCTACATGCTGCCCCTGATATTCCCAATAGCCCACAGCTAGTTAATAAAGAAAGAAAGAAATGGTAGGCAAAATCCCCATTTGGCAGTATATACATTAAAAAAAAACATACTCCAAAAGTCAAGGCAGTCGCAGATTTCATCGTAGTTTCATCTTACAGCAAGGAATCAAACATTTACACGCAAACAAGTGAGAAATTCCCCTCCTAACCTATAGAGCATAAAGCTACCCCAATGGTATATTGTACCTGCTTTCTCAAACTTGACGTGTTGAAAAATTCCATGAGAAGGATATTGACATGTGAAACTTATTAATAACCCCTTCAAGATTCTGCTGTTCAAGTTGTTTCAAGTGTCCTCCTCCAACGAATATATAAGAGTCACACTCTCAAAGAACCCTGATATTAGTTTTTTTGACAAGAAACGAAAACTGTAATAATAATAATAATAATAATAATAAAAATAAAAATAATAATACGCTTGGAAACTTTTCATATAAATAAATGAGACGATTGCAGAAGAAGAAAGTCCGCGCGGCGTGTAAGGTTCCATAGTATAATAATAACCTAGGTTTCCCAAAATTACGAATGATGGAAAAAAAATTCCTTTCTCGTCGCCACTGAGTTCACATGTTGGAAAAAAAGGGGGCTACGTTACACTCTCTGTGATAAGAAGCAATATTTGGCATGTGAAACGTACACACAAACTTTGGCTATGTGTGTGCCCGCCCATTTTCCCCAGCCGTTTTAGGTATGTTTATATCACGTTTTTTTTCTCGAATGATGATCGACAAAATAAAATCGAAAATATACAGGGGCTTCAGTTTATAATTTTATGCCCTTACTTGCAACCTACCAAGCACATGTTTTTTGTCAACAGCGTTCATTGTCAATTACTTTGCAGTCTCTCGTGTGTAGTTCTTATGTCTGTGGAAGACATCATTTCAAGAACTCCTCTTTAGCTTTAACGTCTCGTATATCTATCTCCCTCAAACAGCATTCCATTTGTTACCACCTTTTGCGTACACGACTTACCTTTATATTTCTTCGAGTCTCCATTTGGTTGAATCAACGAACCTAGTAAAGAAAGAGAAAAGGGATGATCCAACACAAAAGTAAACAAAGCCTTGGCGAAAGCTGACTAGGTAACCGACATTAATAGCTTCTACCTGTAGCTTGGCACTGAGGCCATCGCCACCATTGACACAGAACAAAGCACAAGTCAAGGAATATCCAGGAACTCCTTAGTATTCACTGTGATGTTCAAAGGTATTAACTGCCCACAATACAATCCCAAAATTCCAAGCTCCTCTTTACCCTTAGACCCTCACCAACCTCTTAAACTCAAACCCCTCCAGCACCGGCACCACTTTTCCCTCCTCTCCACTCAACCCTTTCTCCCACAAACACAACCAAACCGCATCAGCATTAACAACCTCCAACGCCTCTCTCAACCCTTTATACTTCTCCTCACCCTCCCCAACCAAAACCTCACTCACAATCTCCAAAATCTCATCAAACATGTCATCCTCAACTTTTACATGCCCAACCAACGCAGTCAACGTTTCCAAAACCCCTTCCCAAACCTGATTAGCAACTGTAAACCTCCCCATGCCCATCCCTCCCCCTCTCTCACCATCATTCCTAACCACTATTTCCCCTCCACCATCTCCAATAACCCTCCCGCTAACCCCAAACCCCTTTCCAACCGGAATCTTAATATCCCCTCCTCTCTCACCAACAACTCTCTCCCTAACAACCATAATCTGTCCCTTTTTCCTCCTCTCCCTCTCCCCATTCACCTCCCTCTTAACCCTCCTAACCCATCTCCCCAAATCCCCATCCCACCACTCAGTCTTAAATCTCGTTCCTAAAAAATCCCCCGCTGATTCACACAACCTCGCCAAAGCCTTACAAGCCGCTATCGACACGTATGGTTCCGGATCCTGCAGTCTAGCAATCACAACAGGCCAAACGGTATGAACCAAGGGTAAAAAACAATCTTCATTTGGTGCCAAAGCGGGACTGACTGTTGATATTAATTCTAATAAACTTTTGCGTAGGGTAGGTGTTGGTGAAGTGAGGTAATGTTGAGTTAAAGATAAAATACGTGTTAGGAGGGTATATGTAGGTGTTTGTTGTTGAGTTGGTTTTTGTTCTTCTTGGATTGCTTGAGATTCTTCTTCTTCTTCGGGAGATTCCTCCTCTTCGGGGTTATCAAGTTTGTCAAGAAGTGATTTTGCCTCTGACTTTTCTGGACCCCAAGGTTTTTGAGGAAAGGATTCGTGAACGAGTTCTTTTTCCTCGAGGTTAGATTTCTTGGCACGTTCGGCGCGGGCAGTGAGTTGAGATAATAATCCGTCGATTCCTTTCGAGACAAGTTTTCGCTTCTTATGAGAGAAGGCTTTCTGCTTGGACGAATCCTCAAGTAATAACATGTCTGATTTGACGCCTTGGGTAACAATTTCTGATAATACACCAAAGAGGCCTTCGACAAACAAGGGATAACCGTGATAATTGTCCAAGGCCGCAAAAATGGACGCTACCACGTCATCCAGAAATGGAATGAGTTTAGGCCCGGTCAGATGAATCAACATGGTAAGAACTTTTGTCGAAGCAGGGGAAATGTCAAGGGTGTTGAGACGAAGCGAGACGGAATTGACCATGTAGTCTGCGTTGTCTACTATTAGATCCGAGACGCTGCTGTATCCACAGGAGAGAGCGACGAGGTTGAGAGTTGTGATTGCGTGTCTCCGTAGTTGTGGGGTATGGGAGCCGAGAAACGTAGTGATAGGGTATAAAACGTCAATCAACTCGGGGCGGAAGTCGAGTTTCATACGTGAGGCGGCAAATGATGTGACTTCTAGGGCTATGGCTTCTAGTCTCCAGTCTTGTTCGATCGAGTCTGAATGAGCTGATAGTATTGAAGCAGAAAAGTCGTATAATTCTTGGGAAGCCTGGTCTTGTTGTTTGCTTTCGGTGAGAGAGGATAGGTCAAAGAGCTCGTCGAGATCCGAAGATTGCGCGTAGGTGGCTTTAAGAAGCTCAAAGGCGAGCCAGTACGAGGCGATTTGGTCTACACCTTCTGAGTCTCTCACGCAGCTTAGCATTGAGGTTGCTAGTTTTACTTGTTGAGACTGAGAACCGATGTTGTAGATGAGTGAGCTTATTTCGCGACGGGTCGTCCTTTCACCTTCGGAGCTGAGCAGGATAGGGTGATAAGTTGCGATTTCAGAGCTTCCTGATCTGATCAATTCGGTGCTTGTCGAAAGATCAACAGCCCCTAGGTCATCCACAATTTTTGGTGGCTTTGACCCTTTTATCAGTATGACGATACTATCCCTCAGCGAGTCACCCAAGGAGTCGTCCAGAGTGGAGGAATCCATCTGCATGGCAGCGGCAAGTTTGCTACCCCTGAGTATACTTCGAATGGCCAGCTGTTTGACTCTGTCGTCACTCGACTGCATCACTCGGGGAAGTGTATTTACCCAGTTATACAGTGCTGTTTTGATGCTATCTCCAAGCTCTGGGTAAATGCTTGCCAGGTCCTGGAGGCTGGTCTCGAGAAGAGATCTGTTGGTCTCTTCCTCTTCCAGCATCACTGCTGTCTCAACAAGAATGGACTGGCAGTTCTCGAGTGATAGGTGACATTCATCCAAAAGTCCGATACAAAGCTTGTATACCGCCGCTTGCACATCCTCAGCTTCATGACTTCGCAATTTCAGGACAGCCACCAAGGCAGCCTTTACTTGAGCCGCAGTTGCCCTGAGCCATGATGGGGACAGACGAATTGTACCCTCTCTCGTTTTCTCCACCAACTCTGCGTCATTTTGTTTCTCGGAAGCCTGAAGTTCCTTCAACTCCTTGAGTAGGCTTCTAACCTTGATGTCCCCAAGAGTATTGACGAGAACAAGTTGGAGGACCTCCAAGCAGCTAACGAGCACCCGTCTTTGAGTCTGCTTCTCCAGAGGGGGTGACAATCGCTTGCTGAGTGCTGACGCTGTACCCGGTAGAAACTGCGCAAGGATCGAGTTGTTTTGTGTTTTTGTAAAGACAGTTCGTAGGCATTGTACTGCCTCGAGTTGAATCGCAGGGGTAGAACCTTCTGTGACGCCGTCCAACATGACAGTGACACTGTGACCCAACGCGGGGAGGGCAGATTTCTCAGCCGATGATGCTTCTGCTGCGGAAAAGCGAGACGCATCTACTGCAGCAATCAAGGCCCCAAGGGTCCTGAACCCTTCAAGGATCGTCTCTTCGGGGACATGTCTCTTCTTTTCCTTGCCTGGAACGCCGCTAATGGTAAAAGACAAGAAAACAAGAAGTTGCTCAAATAGTTGGGGTGATGTCTTTGCTTTCCAACCATGCTGTACGAGCTCTCTGAATAGGCGGATAATGGATTCGATCACAATCATGGGATATTGATCCCTGTTGCGAAGGAGATGTGATAGCGGGAAGAAGACATAATCTGCGAGTTTATCATCGAGAATGCTTCCGTCTTTGGTTGCTTGTGTGGTCCACAGTTGAATGAGGGACTCGAGGAGTTGTGAAACCTCTTTTGAGTCGGCAGCCTTGTCTTGTGATCGGATGGCAATTTGACTGAGGGGGACACAGATTCGTTTCAACTGGGGATGTGTGTTAATAGGTGCTCAGAAACCGGCCGATGATGGAAGAAATCACTTACTTGCTGGAAGAACTCGGTGCGGGGCCCGGAAGGAGCAGTAGACGACATGATCGTATCGACAGGACGATATTATATGTGTGGTGTTGGTATTGGTACACTGAAGCTCACTAAAGGCAACTGCTGAACAGTGCTTCACAGTGCTGCCTGAGTGGATGTGCAATTACGAGTCAATACGTGCAGATGTTGAGGACCTCGGGCGACCAACAATTGATGATTTAAGAAATTGACAGATCTTATGAGATACAAATTGTGGAGTCTTGAACAAGGAAGCAAAAGTTTCTTTTCAGTTTCTGTAGATCTGAGTTTGTTCATATGTGGTTGGATGTTGTGGTATTTCAAGACGGTAATACAGCAATACGGGAAACTATACTTCCTGGGCCAACGGCTGCCGAAACCCAAACTTCGCAGCGCCAACCACTCACAATCACCACCAACACTCTCCCATCTCCAAATCGCAAAACATCCAACTTTATGAACCCAAATTGCGCCCATCAACAAGAATAAAATAACACTGCTCAAAGAAAAGACAAACTCCAAATAATCAGTCATCATGCCTCCCGCAAAAAAGAGAAAAACCGACACCTCAACCAACACCACCGCCGACAACCAAACCACAACCAAATCCCCATCACCACCTCCAGAATCAGCGCCCGCAGCAGCACCCACCTCCAAACCATCCTCATCATCAACCACAACCCCCTCCGCCGCAGTCCAAGACCGCCTAGCCAAATTCCGCGCCCTCCAAGCCCGCGCCAAAACCTCCTCCCACCAAAACCTCAAAGAAGCAACCAAAGAATCCCAACGCCTATCCGTCGATCCCTCCCAACTAACCTCCATAAACCGCAAACACGCCCGCGCATCAGCCAAACTCCTCAAAGCAGACGTTGAAGAAGCCGGCGGCGACTTTGAACGCAAGCGCGCCTGGGACTGGACAGTCGAAGAATCAGAAAAATGGGACAAGCGTCAGCGGAAAAAAGAAGCACACCGAGACGACGTTGCTTTTAGAGATTATTCCCAATTATCCGAAAAAGTTTACAAGAGACAACTTCGCGAGATGGGTGCTCCCGATCTAGAAAAATACACAAAAGAAAAAATGGCACAAATCGAAAAGGCTGCTGCTGCTGGTACCCTCGAAATAGTCGAGACTGAAGACGGGGAAATGATTGCTGTTGATAAAGACGGAACGTTTTTCAGCACGGCGGATTCGACTGCTTTTGCTCAGCATAAACCTGATAAAGCTGCGGTGGATAGATTGGTGGCTGATTTGCACAAGGCGGAGGAGGCGGCGCTCAAGAAGAGAAGAGACAGACAAGCCAAGCAAGGGGAAGACAACGGGGATGTCACGTATATTAATGAGAAGAACAAGCAGTTCAATGCGAAGCTTGCTAGGTTCTACGATAAGTATACGGCGGAAATACGGGATAGTTTTGAGCGGGGAACAATGGTTTAGGGTGTTTTATCAATATCAGCATAGAAATGGCGTAGCGGAGTTTGGTACTCTGGGTATAATATCACCTGTTTTCATCCTACAAGTTTATATACACACCCAAAACAAGATACTAACACAATCGTAATGTTACACTCACTCAAACCATTTCCCTCCTCCACCCCCTAGCACCCAACTCCTCCAACCCTTCAACCTCCACCGCACCCCTAACCCCCTCATCAGCCAATCCCTCAACAACAGCATCAGCAACCAAATCTGCCTTTAAAGGTTTAATAGCCGCCGCGCCCAATATCCCCCCAAACACATTCCCAGTCAACCCATTCAACGTACTAGCCACACTCGCCCCAGCCGCCATGGGAATAGTAAACGCCCTGCTAGAATCATACATGAACGGCGGTCTAAAATAAACTCCTCTCATTTTGCCTCCAAACTCTCTTTCAATCACATCCTCCGCTTCCCTTTTAGTAGTGATATACCTCGACGGTAAGATTGGTGCCCCAGCAGCAGCGGAGATATACCCAAATGCTTTGACTCCCGCGGCGGCAGCTTCTTTGGCTAAGAGAATAGCAGAGTCTCGGTTCATTAATTCGTAAGTTAATTGTTGTTTCCCTCCTCCTTGGATAGGTGAAGAGTCGCCTGGTTTACGGTCTAAAGGGTTTGATGATTGGGAAGAGGAGGAATGGCGGGATAGGAAGGAAAAAGGAGATTCTCGACCTGAGACCAGGGCTTTATAATCTGCTTCCAAGAGGATACCGAGGGAATGGACTACGTAGTCTGCTGATTTGAGTAGGGAGAGCCATTGGGAAGGTTGAAAGATATCGGCTTTTTCCCAGGTTATGGATGTTGACCAGGGAGGGGTGGATGAAGGGGATGCCCAGTGGGGTTGGCCGGAGCGGCTGGGAATGTTAGAATATCGGAGGGATAGAAGGGGAGGGAGGAGGGGAAGTATACCTGACTGATGTGACGTCCCAGTTTCTTGAGATGGCTGCGCGACATATCCTTGATCCTAGGAAACCGTTGCCGCCGAATACTATTAATCTTTTTGCTGCTTTGGTTGATGACATTGTTGGTGAGATGAAGGTAGTGTGAGAATGGGGTGTGTGATGATAAGGAGCGTTTTGAAGGAGAATTGGGAATTTCTCTTCTCTTTTGTATTTCCCCTAGTTGTTGCTTAAAAAAAAGACTAATTTGACTCCAGATCGAGAATTAATATGGTCTTTTTCCGATGAGATCATCCCATTTCATCAAGCGCAAGGGAATGCCGATTTTTGGTTCCCCGGACCGATTGCAGGGATCGCACAGACCCCACTTTTGTTTTCACTCAAAGCTTGTGAAAGTCCCCACAATCAAGGCTGAACACCACTTTCAACTTTCTATCAAAAAAACGCGTTCTGTCGCGTCCCCTCATTTTCAACAAACCATCTTGCACCCCACCATCTTCACCCCCTCACAACAAGAAAGAGAGAAGTAAAAAAAAATGGCCCCCCAACAAGGAAAACGCCTCAAAGGCACCCAAATCTTCCGTCCCTTCATCTACGGCACCACCGCCCTCCCCTTCCACCCCCTCCACAACCCCAAACCCCCCGGAGTCCCCGACGACCACACCCACTCCTGGACCGTCTTCGTAAAAGGAATCGACGACGTAGACACAACCTACTGGCTCCGTCGAGTCCAATTCAAACTCCACGAATCAATCCCAAACCACGTTCGCATGGTAGAAGGCGAAAAAGGAAAAGCATTTGTCCTTCACGAAACCGGCTGGGGAGAATTTGAAATCGCAATCAAACTATACTACGTGCCCGAATCTTCCGAGAAACCACAAACTTTATATCATCATCTCAGACTACACCCTTATGGTCGAACAGAAGAGGAAAAAGAAATTATGCGCACAACAAATAACGGACAAGTGATTAGTTGGTCATACGAAGAACAATTATTCAATGAGCCGTATGAATCGTTTTATGAGATATTAACAAGTGGTGCATTACCGGCTGTTCCACCAAAGGGGGGGAAAGGGGCAAAAGAAAAGTTGGTTAGGTCAGCAGGAGGGGTTTTGGAAAGGAGCGCAATGATTCCTCTTGTGAACAGGCCGGGACAAATGTTTAGTCGGGAGACTGAGCAGGTTGAGATTAAGAAACTCAAGGAGGCAATGATCAAGATTGAGGAGATGGCCAGAAAGACAAAAGATGAAGTGGAAAAAAAGGAAAAAAGGCTGAAGGAGTTGAAGGCTGATTCTGCAAAGGGTTGATATCATCAAGTCTGGTATTTTTACTTCAAAAGAAGATCTGGCGTTATAGGGGGGTTCGATGGGATTTTAATGGACATTGCTAGGGAGGGGGAAAAACCGGCGTATATGGAGTTCGGGATGCCTTTTTTCATGCCAAACTGAAGGCCACATTTCAATACATTACATTTGCACTGAATTCTTTCCACTCAAAGTAGACAGCATTTATCACAATAATTTCAACGAACCAAAAGTGTAAAAGATAGCCAAAATATGTACTTCTTATATTTCTTTTCTTAGAGATGGGAGTTTTCTTGATATCAATCTCTAGAAGTTCCCGTTCCGTTCCGTCCAAATAGTCCAGCTAAACACAAAACAACCCAGCAGGACACTTCCAACACACACTCGAGGTATAAAAATCCAACAACTAAAACTAGTTTGACCTCCTCTTCTAGGCCAAATAACCACTAATCTAACAAAGAACGAAAAATAGGTATAAAAAAAAAGGAAAGTTGAAAAAAAGCAGGAAAAAAAGAGAGTGAGCCAAGGTCTTCCTAGACAGACAGTTGTCAAGTATTTTTCTTCCTGGCATAATTTCCATCCCACAAACACACACTCTCCCACAACCCTTTCTTTCTAAAACCTCCAATAGAATGATGGGAATACCTTTTTTCTCCGCTTCCAATCTAGCCAGGCCAAGAGAAAATTTCACTTCAACCAACTTGTCCCGCAATGTAAAAAAAGAAAAACCAATGACCTCCCTCCCTTTTTTTGAGTATCCAAACGCCCGACAACAACCAAACCATAAAAAAATGACAGCAACCATTAAGACATTAAAATCGATGCCGAGTCGCTTTGTGGAAACTCCAAGAAGAAAAGTTGCGCCACGCTCCCGTTTAAAAACAAAAGAGAAAGGAGAGAAGAAAAAAGAGCAACAAAAGAAACACTGAGAGAGAAGAGAATGTGGTATAAAGTGCCTCTCCAAAGCCAAAATCCAGACTTCTTTTTCACACGCACACCAATTTTTTAAAAGGGGGTATCAAATTTAATTCGCCTCGTATGCTGGGGGAGGAGAATCGTCTCTCTCGGCCCAAAAGGCAGGGTTTCGGTTCTTCTCATCGTATACACGACGAGCAATTTCTCCGGCCATCTTCATGATCCATGCTTGTTCAAGAATAACAGACGACGTGTCGGACTGAGGCATCGATCGTCTCCATTCTGACTTGGAATCGGTTGATGTCGGTTGTTTTTGAGGAGTAGCCTGTGATTTTATAGGCGCACTGTTGATCTCGATCGAGGGAATGCCAGGTGTTGCCTCTGGGCCCTTCACTTGTTCGGGTCTAATGGAAGGTCTTCGTTGTTCTTGCGAAACATCCGCCGGTCCAATGAACCGTACCTTGTTGGCGTTGGAGCTTGCTTCCTCTTCTGGTTGCTCCAAAATGGGTTCCGACATGGGCGCCATGCTGTTAGCTTCAGATGCCGTGTCACCAATTTCGCTGCTGCTGGGTTCGCTAGAGGGCTTCCGAAGATTAACAACGCGGGTCTTCTTTTTCCGACCCGCCTTGGAGTGTCGTCCGGAGCCAAGGGAGAGACCGGCTGTTGTTGCGGAATTCATGCTGACCAGAGATGGTCTCGATGGGAGGTGGCCTTGATCTTGGCTCGCACTGTCTGAGAAAGTGTAGGTGTGAGCACTTCCACCGCTGTATGATGCCGACCTCCTGAGGCTTGGCGTTGCCCCTGGAGGACTGTGGCTTGAATCAGGCCGTTCTGATGGCACAGCCCACGCTCTGAACATGACGTCCCGAATGGTGTCAGTAAGTAATGACGATGTTCCTTGCGTATTTGTCAAGGAAGTTAGTCGGTTGACGTTTTGTTGTGAGTACAAAGACTTGGCTTCTGATCCTGCGTCGAGAGACAGTTCCGAAATGGCAATGGAATCGACGGCATGTCCCTGTGCATCCACAGCATCTAATGGTGGAGTGGCTAAAGGATTAACAGCATGATCCTCAACCTCCTTCTCCTCCTCGCCGTCCTTGATGACCTGATCTGGGCACCACAGCTGAAGTGATAGACGATGAATGATCGCAGGCAACTCCTCCATCATCAGGTCACGAAGCTTGCCCTCAATTGTCCTCTGAAGGTAGTCACGGACGAATTGAATTGAATCAAAGGTCGATGAAACCTTGAGGGACTCGAGAGGGTCATTTCTGAAGACCAACGTCAATCCTTTTTGCTTGGAAAAGACGACAATGATGAACGCCGAGAGCTTGATTTCAGACAAGGTGATCTGAAGAGGAATGGTCAAGCTGGATGCAGCCGCTAATGGCTGCGGTGACGTGAAACCCGGTTTTGCTGACAGATATGTGTTCAAGGGGTTTGCCTATTGTTGATATATTAGCCATGTTATCTTCTCACACGACACGACGCCTAGTGTTCGCGTGGGGTAGTACTGGCGGGGTGCCAGAAACGCGAACCCCTGTTCGGGAAATTTCGAGATAATTTTTGGTATAATGCGCCAAGACCCAAGACCTCGGGCAGCTCCCTCCCTTGGTTTCTAGAAGTCCACAACCCAGGGGGAAAGCAGCTTTCAGAAAGGGAGCTCGGATTCCGAAAACTTTGACAGCTCCGAGTAGTGGTGGATAGAAAAATATGGACTCTGTTACCAAATCGCGCATCGGCGGCATCAAGAGACGGCACCGGTTGGCCGAGGTAGTCCACATTTTCCATGACCACCGGACCGGAGCTCCATATCAAAGGGAAAGAAGAAAAAAATTGCCACCTACTTGTACTCTCGTCTTTAGGGTCAAAAAGGCGTCGCCCGAATAGCACATTTTGAAAATACCGCGGAATCGATCCTCGGCCAGGTCTCCAATCTCTAAAATTTCGAGGTCGGGAGGCACGGAGCCAAGGTTGAATTCGGTGACAAAGATATCGTCAACGATGATGGGAGGTTTTGGTGACTTGTTGAGTGCCGTAGTGAGGAGATCGCGAGCCCGCTCATAGAAGCCGGCGTCGGCCGTCAAGGGCGACCAGTTGAAGTTGAACGCCATGTTGAATTGGCTTCTGGTTTATAGATGCATCGCAGGCGAAAAAGGAAGGTCGAGGGATATGGGACTTGTAAGTCCCGGGGGCGTCGGAGGCGAGCAAGATGAGATGAATTGAATAAATTCGGAATCGCACTTGAACAATTGATGTCTTGGTTATATATGAGTTAGCTGTGTGGGTTTCGACGTGGCGATGGGAGGGTAAAAGAATGTAAGGTTTTGAGAGTTGGGATTTTGGAGATGCGGAGGAATGACGCTATCTGACGAGGGCAACGATGGGAGCTGGGGAACGGTTGGTCTTTGATGCTTGCGGGACTTGGGAAATTTTTCGCTCCCTGCGCCGCCCGAAAGGGTGGCTTGCAGGGGGTTAGTGCAGGGCGTGGAGGTGTGGGATCTCCACTGGAAAAAGGCAGGTAGGGGTGCCTGACGTTCACTAGCTTCATCGCTCGGCAGTGGGCTGACTTTTTTTTCAAACAAGTTCTTGTTGTTTCTGATGAATCCTGATGCATTTCTTGTCCTTTATTATATCGTTTGTTGTTGAAAATGCGGTACGCCGTTTCTACTGGCTGTTATAACCCGTTTAATCCCTCGTTAGAACCCGGCGGTGTAGAACTTTATCTGAATTTTCAATTTTATTCGGTGAAACATTAATCTGTACATGCAGAGCACCTGCATAAAACAGGTCTGACAACACACACCGCATCTCCTCATTCCCTTAATAAAATATGCACTCTTATAAAATGTAACTATTTTTCCGTCTCTAACCCCGCGATTGTTTGAGGATTTTAAGGTCACATCCAGTCATTCACCTGGCCCAAGCGTCATCCCATGATTTGTGGGTCAATGATCAAAAGGTGGACCAGCTGAGAGTTCCGCGTTCCCGAGGAGGATCTTCACAGCGCTCGGGCCCATTCATGGCATGTGCATCCGTCAGATCCCGACTGCTTTTTGCCCCTCCTGGGCACTGCCCTCGTGCCGCTCGCGGGGTGATCCGATTTGAGCAAAGGGAGGATTTACAGAATCCCAAGGGATGGGAATTATAGGTTTTGAGCGGTGTACGGAGTCGATAAGGTGATTTTACCCCGTTATCCGAATACCCATCACGGGCCGGTACAATATAATATCCGTAAAATGTGGTTACCGTTGGGTAGAAATCGGATTTATCAATGTTACCCATCAACGCATGTTACAAAGTAGGTAGTTCCAAAAACGGTAACTGGCATATGTCAAGTCATGAGCTGTGATCATTTAATGCCAAGACTTGTGGGTTTGTGAGCAACTGATCAGTAACCGTCCAAATTTCATTTTCCTTACTCTCTGTCTTGTGGATTCTATTCTAGATTTCATTTACAACCCCTCCGGAAATGGAAAAAGTGAATATTTACGAACTGCAACAATCAACCTCCCATACAGGCATCATCAAACCACCATGACAGACATCTTGAATCTTTCCGACCTACCCCTCGACAAATGTCACTTTAACTTTATAGGCGAAGGCGCCGCAAACCTAGTCTTTGAAGTAATTATAGATCCAAATTTCAAAGACATAGACGACCATATTCGCAAAACCTTCCAGGGTAAATTCCTCTTTCCCACCCCCTTCCTTCCCACAGTCACATTAACCCCCGTCCCCCCAGAAAACCTCATCCGCCTACCCAAAGCAGACTCCAAAACCCATCCCCATCAACACCTCCAAAACTACTGGGAAACAATCATCTCTCCTCTCTTCCCCTCCTCATCTCTAGTCCAACAACGTCTCATAAAAATCGGTGGTCCCCAAATAATCCATCAACTAAACCTCTCCCTCACCAACAACCACAATAATGATCGAAGACATGATTTCAGGAATACAACCGTATCGAACGCCGAATACGGAATGTTAGTTGAGGATATGAGGGCCAGTCAGTCTCCCACCCTCCTCCCCCTCCCTCCCCCTCCCTCTCTAACACACATCAACAGAATCCTTGCATGATCTCTCAATAGAATTCAAACCCAAATGGCTCTCTCAATCACCCAACGCTCCCCCTCAATCAATCCGATGTCGAACTTGTGCCCGAGAAGCTTTACGTTCTCACAAAAAAGGCAGCAATAAACCAAAGGCCATCCCTTGTCCATTAGACTACATCGCCTGTAACAACACCACCAACAACACTTCCACCAACCCGAAAGACTCATCCTCACTAACAAAAATCCTTTCCTCCCCCCTATTCCCCTCACTCTCACACCCCGCCCTTCAAACCTGGCTCCAACAAAACGCTCTTCTCCCATCTCTCTTACAAGCCCAATTATCAAACGACAAATCAGGCGTTTTAGATCCCCTCCTCAACAATCCAAACAAATTATCTCTAGCAATGACATTAAGAGATTGCAGTGTCTTCTTGCGAATCAAGAAAGATGGTTCAGTCGAAGCAAAACTGGCTGATTTAGACAGGAAAGATTGGGAAAGAAAACTAGAATATTGGAAGGGGATGGAAAGAGATTTAATCGAGGGGGGGTATTATAAAGGAAAAGAAAATCCGAAACAAATAACTGATTGTTTGCTGGAACGTGGAAAGTAGAAAGTCTGATAAAGATTCTATTTCTTTCTAATCATCTTCTAATCTGTAATCGTTATTGAAACATCAATCATAATAGAAACAAAAGCCCTGTTGATAGAATACAGATAAAATATAATACCCCAAACTCCCAAGAAAATAGATATGCTCAAAACGCCCGCCATGATATCTTAAAAAAAAGCCCCATTACCCAAAGAATCATGAGAGTGAAAAAAAAATCATATCCCAGCAACACTAAAACTCAACAAACTCCCCACAGACAACCCAGCAACCAAACACATACCCATAAACCCCCCAGCAGCCTCCCTCTCCCACTCACTAACCCATTCCCCAGCAGCCATCATCGCGCTACTTCCCAACCACCCATTCGTCAACCCAAAAGGAACCTGAACAACAACAAGATAAAACAAATCACTCCTCACAACAGCCCCTTTACCTCCAATATTACACAACAGATAAAGCGGCAAAAACAACCACCTCATCATCGAAATACCAAACAACCATTTCGGTCTATGCCTCAGACTGAACGGTAGCATAGTCGACACCCTTCCCGTCAAATCTCCCAGATTCCAAAAGAAAAACCCGAGCGGGATAAAAGCCCCCGGTTCAAATATCCTCGGCGATTCAGGATCGTCTGTTTTAACTGACAAAATCTTGGCCGTAAAAACAGGAAAAAACATTGTGACGACAAACGACATGAATACCGACGCGCTGACCCATTTTAATTTCCTAAAAAGAGTCGGAATGCTAACGTATCTTCTAGACGCGCGTTCTGCATCTTCTATTGAAGTTACGCTCTGCGAAAGGTCTTGTTCGACTGAGAGACGATGTTCAATCAGTCTGTTGTGTCTCGTGACTAAAGGGACGAAAGCGACGAGAGTAATAATAGAGATTATTACGGCGGTGAGGAAGTAAATGAATGCTGCTGTGCTGCTTTCTTGTTCTTCTTTTTCTGTTGATGCTGATGGGTCTGGTGAAGAAGTAGAAGGGGCAAATGCTAGGTAAGAAAGAGTTTGTGTGAGTGGTGGGAGAATTCCTGCTACTCCTTGGCCTGCCATGATTGCTTGAGTGTATTCTGTCCTGCCAAAGCTCGCGGCGAAGGAAAATGCCCCGTTTTGCATTAGACCTGACGCGCAGGCCGTTACGCAGACCATGAGGAGTAGAAAAACAAAGTATGTGCCTGGGGAGGAGTCGAGGAAGTATGAGGTGGAGATCGTGAGGAACCCAAAGACTAGGGCGTTTAGGAGGAGCGCGAGGTTGATTCGGAAGGGATAGTTGGCTGAGGATTGAATGTTTGTGAGGATTAACATTGCGAGGAGGTTTGTTAGGGTCGAGACTGTTAGGATTGCAGATTGAGAGTTTGCGAGGATCCATGGGTCGGATTCGAAGCGGGATTGGAAGTAGGGAGCTGCGGCTAGGAACATGTTCCTGAGAGAAAGGGGTTAGAGAAATCGAAAATGTACGGGATTTGGGTTGCGCATACCATGCCCATAGCATTGCCATGCCTATGAGGGCAAAGATTGAGTATTCAAGCCATGAGAAGGGCGCTTGTTCGTCTTCGTATATTGACCCTTGCTGCGTCATGGACTCGTCGTCGGTTAGGGGCGCATATTCGTTCGGATCAGCCTTTGGAGGCGTGAATATGGATTTTAAGCGGTCCATTTTTGCATCGATCGATATTGCGCGCTCTTCCGCAAAGTCGCGCTCTTCCGAAATGTTGAGAGATGATATCGTCCCGATATAAAAGAGAGAAAAGGACCAAATTTCAACCACCTCCTTTCCAGACGTTGGTTTAAACGAATGCGCCGCCGCCGCTTTGTCCTTTTTTCTTAAAGGAAAAGTTTCAAGAAAATATATTATTGCTGTTGTCTAATTTAAGTAGGAAAAAAAGAAGAAAAAGAAAAAACCGTAGGTACAGAGTATTGTCATGCGGAAATATAGGTAAATTGGGGGTTTGTCGCCTTGTTCTTGTGTTGAATGGATACCGATCAAAAGGGAAAACGTCACACGGCATTCGTGACAACGACACATCCCAGCAACAATGTGTCCAGCTGAGCGCGCAGGCTGATAACCAAAACGGCACTTGAAGACTTGGCGCGGAGGAACCCGATAAGAAACGGGTGATGGAACCCTGGAAAACGGGGGTGCAGGGACCAGAAGGGGTGGGGTGAAGGGGAAATCTGGGGTTGATCGATGCTGCCGCTTTTCCCGCCTTTCATCCCACCCACGACTTTCACCAACCACACGCCTTGAATTTCAGATACAGCAAGTTCCAAATAAAACCATAATTCCAAGACCAGCCTCATTCCATGACATGAATTTCTATACCGACCTCTCCGTAAACCACCATTAATAACTTCCTTCCACATCCTCACTAACCCCCCTCCACCAACCACAACGACTTCCCCAAACAAAAGCAAGTCACAAATCACCCACATTAGCCTCATCCCATCCAAACTGATATGGTACGTAACTGCCCAACCGTCCTCCATTCACCCCGCATTCTTCTTATCTTTCCAAGATACCAGCGGCCAAAAATCCAACCAACCCCTCAGCACCAAAGAAACCCAAGACCCAAAGCACTGCTTCTTCTCGGACTTCCCAATCAGGAAATCTAAATGAATTTCAGCCCAACAGTCACGGCCAGCCAGCCACGGGACACGGGACACGGCACACCGCTAACTCACGTGACACAAACTACCTGCGATGCAACTATGTCGTGCAGTGTTTATATTGAAACAAAAACTTGAAATCTCAACAGAAGCTTTAAGCTGAAAACACCGTGGCTGTTTTCCAAAATCTCATACAAGGGTATAGGTATTGTATAACCACGGCGTAATAAGCCTTATTCTGAACATCTACAACCACTACCACCACCAAGTTCAAACCTCATTCTCAATCTCATTCTCCTTCCAATTCAATGCCTGTTATCCATATTCATTACCTCATTACCAAGCAAAAATAAAATAAAAAAATACACAAAGAATCATCCTTCAACCCAATTAGGTGAGGAATCAGCAAAAGAAGAGAAAAGCCATCCACCTCATAGGCTCATACCTCCTCACTCCTCCTCATCCAACGCAAACCGATCAACAAACCTATAGACCTTCAACGCATCCTCAAACCCTCCAACAAACCCATCAACATCCCCGCTCAAAACAACACCGGCAGCATTCTCAGTCGGTATGTTCACGCTCTCCAACGCACCCTTAGCGTTCCCCAGAGCACCGACAGGCTTACCCCATCTATACCCATCAACTACAATCTGTCCGGGTCTTCCAGCAGGGTATAATGGCGATTTCTTACTTCCATCAAACAAACCCTCAGCGCCATCAGCAATTATAACACCGTCAAACCCAGTAGCATCAGCAGCGGAATAAGTTTGGTCAACAACACCAGCCTTCAACGTCTCAGCAACAACAGTAACCACCAACCCATCAGCGGCAAGCTTCCCCTTCAATGCAGCCGCCTGATCCAACGACGCCTGGTTCCCAGTCGTGACCAAAATACCCACTCTCAAAGTCTTGATAGTAGGCAAAGTCTCATTGAAAATGGACAGACCGGCGGTGACATTATTATGGTAGAAAGTCGGGTCAGGAGCGGGAGCGTCTAGCCCAAGAGCAACAGCAACGCGCTTGGCGACATCGTTGCTGACACGGTTAAGCTGGATCAGAACATTCTTCTTGACTTGCTCGTTGGTAAGGTGGGAAGCCTCGAAGCGAATGGCATTGATGACAAACTGCTGCTCGACGGGAGTCAAAGAGTTGAGGAAAAGGCGAGCCTGAGACCAGTGGTCGTCAAAGGTAGGCGAGAGCTCCCTGACGAGATTACCACCCGCAACGGTCCGGCCGGGAGCAGTGAAGAAACCGCGTCCGTGGGTCTGGTTGGCCTGCTGGGGATAACCGCCGTTCAAAGTGTTAGGGGTGTAATGATAGTTGTTGGTGTGAATAAAGTTCTGACCAAAGCCGTCGCGGTTGTTATTGTGAATGGGAACGCCGCGCTTGGGCATGTTGATGGGGACCTGCTCAAAGTTGGGACCGCCGTGTCGGTTCATCTGGGTGTCGAGGTAGGAAAACAGACGGCCCTGTAGCAGAGGGTCCTCGGTGAAGTCGACACCGCGGACGACGTGGCCGGGCTGGAAGGCAGATTGCTCAGTCTCGGCAAAGTAGTTGGTTGGGTTGCGGTTGAGCTTCATGATGCCGAGGGGTACCAAAGGTGCGAGCTCCTCGGGGATGATTTTGGTAGGATCGAGGAGATCAAATCCAAACGCGAGAGCCTTGTCCTCATCGACGACCTGGACGGCGAGCTCCCACTCGGGACCGTTACCAGACTCGATGGCATCCCAGAGATCCTGACGGTGGAAGTCGGCGTTTTTGCCGGCGAGGACCTGAGCCTCCTCCCAGACCAAACTGGCTTTGCCCTGCTTGGTCTTGAAGTGCCACTTGATGAGCTTGGTGGAGCCGTCATCCTTGACGAAGCGGAAGGTGTGCACGCCGAAGCCGTCCATGTGGCGGTACGAGCGGGGAATGCCGTTGCCGGCCATGGCCCAGAAGAGTGTGTGCATGGTGGAGGGCTGCTGGCTAAAGAAGTCCCAGGCAGAGTCGTGAGCAGTCGCGGCCTGGGGGATTTCCCGATTAGGCTCAGGCTTGACCGAGTGAATAAGGTCTGGGAAGCGGATGGCATCTTGGATGAAGAATACGGGGATGTTGTTGCCAACAATATCAAAGTTTCCCTCATCGGTGTAGAATCGAGTAGCAAAAC
Source organism: Podospora fimiseda (assembly GCA_033297215.1). Lineage (NCBI taxonomy): Eukaryota > Fungi > Ascomycota > Sordariomycetes > Sordariales > Podosporaceae > Podospora > Podospora fimiseda. The sequence continues at coordinate 261,483 of MU865292.1, read as the reverse complement.
CGTGGACATCTCTGGCGGTATCGGCACTGCCCCTGAATCCAGCAACAGTAGAGAAGCGGACAAACACGGGAGTCTCCTTGCCCGCCTCGGACAAAAAATTGGCAGCAGTCAGGTTGCTCCAATCAGCATAGCTGGTAAAGACACCATGAGCACCAGCTCCGCGGGCATGGACCACTCGTTCTGGAACCTATTTTTATATCAGAATCTGTGCATGTCTCACAAAACTTAGATCATCGGATCGGCAACTTACCCGCTCATGATCAAAGTGTTGAAGCTTTTGTCGGAAAATAAAGTCCTCCAACAAGGTAGACCCTCTCCTACCGGCCCTGAGGCTGTCTTGGTCGGCAATGGGTCCGCCAACGTCAGAGGTCATGAAGCTGCCCTCTCCGTCGTTGACATGGTACTGGTTGAGATGGTGATCGTCGGCGGGAGGGGCCTCATCACGCTTCGCAAATGCCGCCGGATCGGCAAAGGGACATGCTGCCTGGGATAGGGCGAGACTGGCCAATGTCAGCAGAGCTTTGAAGCTACTACTGCTGCTGTGCATCGTGGGCTAATGTATTCCTTTGTCTCGGATTAATTAAAGTTGCAAAAGAAAAGTGATACTGCAGGACGGGAGTCCGAGTTCAGGGAAAATGGAGGAGCGGATGTGGCGCGAGTCCGTCTCTTTGATGGTCTGTCTTTTTCCCCAGAGCCATCCAGAGTCGTTGGATGGGACGGCATTCTTATAGACGACGCCCGGATATGCGGTGGTCGATGATCAACAAATCGCCTCCACTCATAGCCTTCCATGTCCCCCTCGTGGTCCTCCTTCCCTTTACGGCAGTAAGTGATGAGAAGAGGGATGTCCTGGGCGCGGACTTTGAAGGGGCAACGGGTGGCCATGATGGCACCGTGCAGGTGGCACATTATCTGAGCAGAGGTACCCTTAGCAATCACGTCCTGACAGACCAATAAACAAACACTTGATCTTTGGATTTTTCGGAATTTCTCTGTTCACTGTGGACCTGGAGTGGAACCGGGTAGTTGACGGTTGCTTAATCATCGGGGAAGCAACAATAATAATAAAAAGGGAAAGTAGCATCGGCCCGGAAACCTTGTGCAATGTGAAAAATTACTGCGCAGAAATTTGGGGTGTGGAATCCAGAGCAAGGCTCCCTTGTTTTTGTCTTTTTTTTTTTTTTTCGTTCGACAACATCATGTCACCATGCAGATGCTCTACACGGGTTACCTCGGACCCGTCTTGGGAGAAACATCGGACGACACACGTTCTTTCCTTGATGTCTTGACGGTTATGCACATGATGTGCATATCTTTTGTCGAGATACATGCTATGGATGTTCAGATGATTGATCCGGCTCCCAATATTTCCCCAAGTCAGAATTCCTGATGATGTGAGAACCAGTAAAATTACTTTTAGTCTCTCTAATCGAACCGCTTCTAGATAATAGGGCGAGAGTGAAAAGAGAACCCATACGTCACCATACTAGCCTCGATAGACTGACAGGGGCAAATAGGTACATACCTCTACTCACAGACTCGACCGTTGTATAGATGTGGGTTCATCAAAAAGTGTATTAATATTAAGTGATGAACTCTGCATATATCTGCATGCTGCCATTGATTCATCACAGAAAAGCAACGGTACCATTGGGACCTGGATCTTCGCAATACCACCTCAATTAACACAAGACAGAGCACAAATCAATTTCACATCCCGACCGTTGAAAAAGAAACAAACCGGGATGTTAAGTGCCGTGTTGTATTGCATGGGCCAAGAGCCGAAGCAATCGGGGGTGGTATGGAGCCCGGGGATTGAGAACAAGCAAGCAAACAGTTTTCTATCAACAAGGTTGTGCAAAAGAATCGAATGGAACGTTTTTGCAAAAGAATCGAATGGAACGTTTTTTGCAAAAGAAGGAGCTGTTGGATGGAGGTGGGCCGATATTTGCTCGGTCTGGACTTTAGAGTTTAGATATCGGACCTTGCAAAAGTGGAAATAACGATGGACAACGATTCTCGTGATGAGCGGTAGGTGCAATCACTCACAAGGTCCAAGGCAAATTTGTATCTCCAAAAAATCATTCACCTTCTTCCCTCGAAGAATCTCGGATTAACATCATACGATTGAAAATCCAGAGAAACAACAAACATGCCAGTAATAGAAATGACCAACATCCCCAACACAAGTTCACACAACCATGGTTTCTCATCCTTCTGGCTCACCGAAAATGAGTTAATAAACCACAATTATTCATCACTTGACAAGACCGTGCATATCGTAACACAAAATCCATCCAACAGAAGAGCAAACATTTTGGACCCCATCACCAAACTTTTCTTCTCTTTTTCTGCGCCAAGTCCCCCCATTGAAGGCAAAACTGTTTCTATTCCAGTAACACTTGGCAAATATAATCTGGGCGGCTGCAGGAGGACACCACTCTGCTGACATGCGGTCAACGGCGGGCGTCGGCAACCTGGGAATGAGGAATCATACATCAAGGTAGTAATGAAGGAGAAGGAGGCTCTCTCAGCAATCCTGAGGTGTGATTTCACATCACACACAAACAAGAGTCCAAGACTTTCGCCCAGCGGCTACCGGCGTTATAACTAAACCAATTGTTGATAAGTCGCCGGCTTGGCTCAGCGGCGGCCGCGCGGCACATTTAACATCATTGATCAACCCTAACCCGGTTCCCCGATGAGGCGCTGAGGATACCAGTACCAATCTCACTCATCAGCAGGAAGAGAAAACTCGGAAATAAGATGCCTGGTAAGTAGTATCAACGGAAACCCGGTAAAAGAAGAAAATGATTTCAAATACAGGAATATGTCTCAGAATATCAAACCGGGTAATACTCGACTCTGAGACTCTTTCCCCTGTCCACATCATCCACTTTCAACGAAACCAAAGTGAAAAAAACAAAGTAACAACGCAGAGTATGAATGCATCACGTCAATATCCCGTGATTTATTGATATCGATTACCGACTACCGAGATAAAGAGTAGTATCCTTGAACGGGCGGCAAAAAAATGTAAGTTATCACAATCTCTACTCCGTACCCCTATTATCCTATCATCTGATTTGTACGCTTCTCTTGTTGTCTATATTTATATCCAAGGTTTTTTTTTTTTTTTTAAAAAAAAAGTGGGGTATCTATTGTTGCATTTGCTGCTAAAAATGTTCAAACCTCCCAGACAGATGCAAGCAAAATAAAAATAGGGGTTCAGGATTTTATCCCCGGTTCATCCCCGATATGACAACAACAAACTTTCTCTGGGCATTTCTCTCATCCTCATCAAACCCTGCACAATGTCCCGAATCCGAATTCGAATCTCCGAGTTGTATGTATGTCGGTTCAACTTTCCCTCTGGAGATAACTCACCCACGGCGGTCGAATGGGTTGCCTGGGCTTCTTATCCAATGATCTTCTTTCGGAGACAAGTCCACTCCTTCCTTCAATCCTTGGAACCCTTTTTCCTAGGAGACCTCCTCACTCCCTCATCCTCAACCTCAACCCCAACATTCCTCCTCCCAACAATAGAACCCCCCCCCTCCTCCTCCTCCTCCTCCTCCTCCTCCTCCTCCTCCTCATCCTCATCCCATCCCCCACCACTCAAAAACGTACTTCCCCCATCATAATCCCCCATCAACTGTTCTTCTTCAACCCATCCAGCCTCAACAACAAACCTAACCACATCCCCCCCACAACTAAAACTCAAGACATTCCTCGGAGCATCAACGTCCAAATGTTTCCTCAACTCCCTTGTCTCCTTTTTAAACTCTTTTAACTCTTTTTGTTGACCTCGAAAATTCTTGCATAACCAATTATATATATAATTTAACCATAAAACATTTGTATAAGGAAAAAACCCCTTCCAAGAAATATTGTTTTGATAAGGGATACAATGTTTCTGTGGGGGTAAAGTATTGATTCTGTCGTTTTTGATGAGAAAGGATCTCATTTGTCTGTAAACTTTGCATTGGTCTGCGTGGGTTGATGTGAATAAACTCAAGTCTTTTTCTAGGTCGTAGTAGTATACCGGGTCTGAGGAGTTGTCAGATTCGTCGGAAATAGTCGCTCGTGAGAGTCCATAATCCAAAATGGTAATTTCCAGACCAGAATGCCCGAATTTTGTTGTTGTTGACTCTGAAAAAGTTGAAGAAGGCGGATGAACTTGTCGAATACATAAATTCCCTTCATGTAAATCCCGATGTTCAAACTGAATCAAATCCTCCGCCCTAGCAAGAGCAATAGCCGTATGTAAAAAAATATCCCATAATTGATCAATCGTCACCAGCGCAAAATCTTCCAATGCAATCCCAGCATCACCTAATTCAACAACCAAAAACTCTGTATCGTCTAGATATCGACTTGGAGAAGGATAAAATTGGAGTCGATCCGGATCTTTTCGTTTTTCCTTGCGATGAAACTCTTGATGGGTTTTTAAGAGGGCAGGGGTTGATTTTCCACGGATTATATAACGTTCTTTGTAGGAAACGAAACCGGGGATTGAGGCTAGGGATTTGGAGATGAGGAGTTCGTTGGTCATTGATTCTGGGGGGTGGGGTTGTTCGTCGATTAGGCCAGATGCCCGTTGGGTTTTGGTTTGGGGTTTTAGCGGGGAGGAGAGACGGATTACTTTGATTATGGAGGTTCCGAGGGGGTTGGAGAGGCGGTAGACTTCTGCGTAGGAGGCTTCGGCTATTTTGGTGATAGAGGTTGAGGGGGAGAGGATGTCTGTCCATGTAAGGGTGAGGAGGGTGGTTGAGGTTGTGGAGAGGTAGGAGAGTTCGGTGAGGTCGTCGGATAGTTCGTCGTGGTTTGATGTGTTGTCTGATGTTTTTGGCTCATTTGGTGTCTTTGGGTCGTCGTTCTGAGGGGATTCATCCAAATCTGGCGGTGTGCTTTCTCTTGTTGAGGTGGGTGAGGGTTGAGTTTTTGGTGATGAACATGTTGATGATTCTGGCGATGCGATTTTCTCTTCGTTCTCTTTCTCTTCTTCCCCCAGAACAATCGTGTCCAAATGCTCCGTTATTTCGATAATTTCATGAGATTCGACTTGGACCTTTTTGACTGGACTTTTTGGGAGCTCGGCAAATAATTGTTCGGCTCTGGTGTTTCTTGTTGATTTTCCATATTTACGAGCCGCGGTTGTTCGTGTCATTTTTGAATGAATCTCGATTGTTGCAATTATAGGTCAGGCAATTCAAGTATCGGTCAAAGTTGAAAAGAAAGCACCTTGATGGTTTGAAATGCGACATTCTCTCTTCTCATTTGTCAAAAGTCAACTGAGCTGTTGTCAGGGGCAACCAATTATAGATCTGAGCACCGATAACGCCATGGAGCTCCCCCAGTCTTTGGCCCCACATTTGATACCTACCCCAATAATCCCCTGACGTGTTGCAATTGAAACTATTTCTCTGCGACCGTGACAACTGCATAACGACATTGCTGTTTAACCACCAACGCCGCGAAATTCATCATGGCAAACGTGCTCAACGGCCTCTTTGGAGGCGGCTCAAAAGATGCAGCGGCACCCAAGAATGTCAAAGCTGGTGATTCTGGTATGCTACATAAAACCATCTCAATCCAATTGCGCGCGCCTCAACCCTTTTTCTAACTCCTCTTCAGACTTTGCAGACTTTGCCGAGGCAGCAGAACCATCTCCAGCTCCCATTACCCCCGTTTCAAACACCTTTGGCGGTTCTGGCCCCGCGGAAACCCTGCGCCCATATACAAAATGGTACAACGTTCACGAGAGACACTCCATCTCCGAGTTCAAAGCCGAAGGACTTATTCTATCCGCCATCGCCGTGATCCTCATCTTTCACCTCTTCGGCGCTCGCTTGAACCGCACCAAAGCCAAGAAATGGATTCAAGCGCACTCAAAAACCCTCTCCACCGAGTTCGCCCTCGTAGGTTTTGATAACCTCCCCTCAAACGCGCTCGACAAGAAGGGCAAAGAGCTCGTCCAAACCCTCGCCGACTTCAACACCCAGCGCGGTGATAGCGTCATGCGCGAGAATAGTCTCTTCGAGTTTGCCACTTACGCGACCGGCCGCTCCAATATCGCGTTTGTAGACGTCAAGCTTACCCTCATTAAGCGCTTCAACCCACTCACCACCATCTTCGAAAAGGGTTTCGCTTTCTTCGTTGAGAGCTTCCCTGATCCCGAGGACTACTGCGAGGCCACCGCTTATACCTTTGATGGCAAGGAGGCTCAAATCGTTCCCGGTCTTCCCGGCGCCGCTGAGGTCCGCGGAGAAAAGAGCCACTATGATGGATTCGTCTGGGCCATTGTTCACAAGGAACAAATGAAGAAGCTTCGCGAGGATCGTTATGATGTTTCTCTTACTTTCACCAAGGACAATTCCAAGCTTCCCAATTGGTTAACCGTCATGAGCGAGAGCGCAGAGATTACCGAAGTCCTTCTTACTCCTGAACTCATCAAGGCCGCCGAAACCGCTGGAGATCTTTTGGAATACCTCATTATTTCCGATCAACCAATTGAACAGCCCAAGACGTGAGTTTTTTTTCTTCTCCCCTTTTTTTATCCCAACTAAACATGAAATAGTATCGACGATACCCAACCCCGCAAGCGCATCTTCCTCCGTTATCGTCTCCCCTCAAACAACGACTATACCCCTCTCCTGCCCATCTTCCGTCAATTCATCCGCATCTCCGATAAACTCGCCAAATCTGCTCATTTCCGTCCTGAAGTCCTCAAAAAGGTCAAATCGGTCCGCGAGGCAGCCGTCAAGAGGATTCAAAAGGCTGAAGAGGAATTAAAGGCCGAGGAGCGCGCAATTGAGCGAGAGAAGGAGAGAAAGGCGAAGCGAGACGCTGAACTCAACGCGCTTGATGCAAAGGGACAGAAAAAGTATTTGGAGAGGGAGAGGGAGAAGTTGTTGAAGAAGGGGGTTAAGAAGCAGACTGCTCGTGCATAAAAATCTGCTTCTGATATGATTAGGGATGATGAAAATGGTTTTTGTTGTTGGGTGGATGGTTGATTGGTTTGTTTATTTTGGGAGGGCAGGAACCAAAAAAGGGGTATATATATCTATCTATAATGTTGATGTGTGGAATGTGTGGAATGTATGGTTTGGTATGGTATGGTATGGCTCTCTTGTGTATAAAAAGTAATGTATAACTTTGAGCGAGGAACACAACAAAAAAAAGGCTTTTGCATTATTTCTCATTAAGAATCCGACTTCTTCGTCTGCCATAAAGGTGAACCTTGACCGATGGCTGGTGATATCCTCATGCTCAAGACTCAAAACGCCATGCATGCATACAACTTACTTCAAACCGTCACCATCAAGGTAAGAGAATGCGATGTAGACAGAGTATAGCATGTCATGACTCTATTTTCATTTCTGTCTATTTTCTCTCTCCTGTCATGCTAATGTTTCATTCGTCCCGTTTCAATTCCAATTTTCAATTCCAAAAATACTACAAAGTCTAACTAATAATTGTTTCATTCCCGCTGTATTCCTTTTCGGTCTTTCCGCTTATTTTACTCATCATCAGCATCAACCATGCTGGTATCACCCTTTTCCTCTTCGCCACCACCACCGCCTGCAGTAATCTCCTCATCTTCATCCTCATCATCACTCTCCACAACTCTTCCCCGACGAGCACCAGCACGTTTAGCCTGAGCTCTTCTCGTGACCGTCTCATCCTCATCCTCGTCATCATCATCTCCACCCGCACCCGCCCCCGCACCTTCATCACCACCCGCACCAACACTCTCCCTTCTCCCCCCTTTATCATCCTCATCATCCAAATCCATTCTATCCCCAGCACTATTCTCCCTTCTACCTCTATACCTCCTTCCACCCCTCTGTTCCTCCTCATCCTCATCCTCACTTCCCAAACTCTTCGACCTACTCCCCCTCTTCGCCAACATCCTCTCAGCCCTATCCAACGCATCCTCACCCCCATCTCCACCCCCATAATCCCCCTCACTATCACTATCAACCACAATCTCCGCACTCTTATATTTGGTAGAAGCAGCAACCTCCTTCCGACTAGCCAACCTAGCCTTCTTCTTCGGCGGTCTCCTCTCCCCACCACCACCCTCCCCGTCCTCCCCACTCTCATCCTTATCCCTTCTACCACCCTTCTTCCTCGTAGCCCTGCCCTTCCTCGGACGAGACTCACTACCCTCTCTCTCTCCCCTAGCAGGCGCGCTCCTCTTCTTCCTCTTCACCTTCTCCCCAGTCTCACTATCAGTAGTCATCTCAACCTCCATCCTCTGTTTCTCCTCCTCCGCTCTCTTCTCAGCCAACTCCCTATCCCTAGCAGCAATCTCCTCTCTCTCCCTCCTAATCTTCTCTTGTCTCTCCCGTTCCGCCTCTTCTTCCTTTCTGCGCATCTCCTCCTTCCTCTTAACCTCCGCCTGTCTCTGCGCAATAGCAGCCACCATCTTTTCTTTATTCTTCGCCTCATATTCCTTCTGCGCCGCCAAAGCCTTTTGCAAATGATTTCTCTGAGTATTTCTAGCCATGTTGGCACGAGACTCAATATCATGCTTCGGATACGGCGGGTTCGGCGCCGCAGCGATTTCGTCAAGCGCCTTAATAGCAGCTTCCAACCCCTCAATAGCCTCTTCAAGCTGGAAAGAATTGCGATCACTCTCTCGCTGTCCAACAATAGTAGACGCAAGCTGGATCTGCACAAACGCAACGTTGAATTTAAAATGCGGCTGCTCGGGCGAGACCTTCAATGCCTTTTGAGCATACTCCAACGCAGTCTTGTAAGCGTCAAAGCTCTTTTCGGCCCGACCCTTATGCAACCAGGTGCGTCCGAGACAGCTCAAGATGATGGGATCGTTTGCTTTGCCTTCCTTTGTCAAGGCAGTCTCGTAGCTCTCGATGGCCTTGTTAAACTGCTTCACCTCGACGTAGATATGACCCAAGTTGACATAGACGTGCGGATCCTGCAACGTCTCGCGAACTTTCATAAAGATCTGGAGAGCGTTTTTGAAGTCCTTTTTGTCTTCTGCCAGTGCGATACCCACACCCTGAGCGGCGTACGCGTTCTTGGGGTCAAGGGAGAGCGCCTTGTCAAAGAACTCGACGGCGCGGCTGTAGGCGTTGCTTCGTTTCTGACGGTCAGCGTCTGTGTCGCGGCGCATCTCACGAGCTGCCATGAGCTGGAGATTGCCCATTGCGACAAGGGCGTAACGGTCGTGCTTGTCGTGATCTTGAAGGGTGTGCTTGTAGTAGCGGTACTCGGGATCTTCTTCGAGCTTGGCTGGTCTCTTTTTCATGTTGACTTTGCCGAGGAACCATCCGTACAGAGCGCGCACCTCCAAGTCGGCTCCCTTTTCGTTTCGAAGCTTGTCGATTGTTTTGGGACCCTCATCCGTGGGGTTCTTCCTGAGCCTGATGTATGTGAGACGCACTTGAGCATCGGTGTACTCGGCATGCCGTCCAAGTAACTGCTCGTAGGTTTCGATCGCCTTGTCCACGAGGCCCTCGTACTCGTAGCTACGGCCCAGGTTGAAGGAGATGGTCGTGAGCAGCGCATCAGTGTCAACATCGGTATCACTCTGACTGATGCGGGCGCACGAGTCAAGTGCCGCCTGGAAGAACTCGGTGGCAAGCTGGTGTTTTCCATCCTGGGAGTGGAAGACACCAATGTTGTTCAGCAGCTGAGGAGGAAGGAGCTTTCGAATGGTTGACTTGATCACAGCTTCATCCTCAGTGTCGGGGGGATACTCGAACTTTGGAACTTGCTCCATCTCCAGTTTCTCAACTTCTTTGAGACACTGCAGCGCCTTGTCAGGGTGTTCAACCTCGTAAAGACGAGCCAGGTTCAACAAAACCGCCGAATCCGGGGAAATATTCTTCTTCGAGTCTCTCCACGAGCTTCGCACCTGCTCCAAAAGAGCAATGGCCTTCTTTGCTTCAGCAGTCTTGTCCTCCTTGACAGGAGCAGACTGGTTGGCGAACACCTCTTCAGCGTACAAAGTACCAAGCAGGATTGATGCTTCGTGGCTCTTTGACTGCTGAATCATCTTCTCCAGTCTGAGCTTGGCCTCACCAAGGTCATTCTTGAGAACGGAGAGCTGGGCGCCACCAAACTTGGCTGGTAAATACCCCCGATCTGAACCACCTCTGGCGTCGTCGGAGCGGCGATAATATTCGTTGGCGCGCTCAAGATCACCAGAGTAGTGCTCCTTTCTCGCGAGGAGGTACCAACCGTCACTTGCAATGGCGTTGACGTCGGTATACTGGATGGCCTTGGTCGCCAGTGACTCGACAGTTGGGAACTGTTTTCGCGAAAGGAAGTAGTTGGCAAACGTGGAGCACGTGAGAGGAAGATTCTTGTCGAGCTTAAAAGACTTTTGAGTGTACTCGGTCATGGCCTTTTTGTACAATCTCAGAAATTCGGGACTGTTGGCTGGGACATGTCCACTGCTGTCCAGGTAGTAAAGGCCCAACAAGATGTTGGCATTCTTGTTTTCTGGGCTGATTTCGAGACACCGCTCCCAAGCAATCTTGGCGTCGTCCTTGAAACCGAGCTGCCAGAAGCAGCAGCCGATGCCGATGCGCGGATCTGGATCGATCATGTCTGGCATCTTGGAGAGAACTTCCTGATAGGCGGCAAGAGCCTCTGCGAACTTGCCGAGAGAGAAAAGCGCCCGCGCCTTGCCCATCACGGCCAACATGTTCTTTCCTTGAGAAACACGTATGGCCTCCTCAAAGGACTTGAGCGCATTGCGCACCTGTTCTACCTTGTGTGAATCGACGGCTCCGGGGGTCTTGGAAGGGGGCTGGAGGGAAGCTCTCAGCAGAATGAGGACGCCACGGGCGAGGAAGAGCGGAGGGAAGGCGGGGTTGATTCGTGACGCGTCGTTCAGACTCTGGGTTGCTTGTTGGAGATAGAACTCCTTGGTTTTGGCCTCGCCGGCAGAGGAACCCTCGGGTGCGACTCTCGGAGCTTCTCTGCTCTTCCAGAGGTACATCCAGCACAAACACGTAACGATGCTCAACTTCTCTCGGTGATTCTGCGCCAAAGCTGCGGCGCCCTTATTGAGCATATCAATTGCGGCGTCCATCTTTTTTTGTTTGGCATATGCTAGGGCGACCGTCATCCAATAAGTTCGGGTCGCTTGTTCCATCTCAAAGAGTTGGCATAGCTCGCTTGGGTCGTCGGCGAGCTCCTCGAGGTCGATTTCGACGGCTTCGTCATCTTGGTCTTGTACGGGGATATCGATGGTTGGGGGAATATCGGAGAATCTCTGGCTCTTGGGGCCGGCGATGCCATTGCTCTCATTGAGAGAGCCGTTGGCAAAAGCCATGATGATCGATTTTGTCGCGATGCGCTGATGGCTGGAATTGATGAAATATTATAGATGGAATTAATCGAGTTCGGGGGGTCGAAAAAAGGAATTGATGAAAATTGGAATTGGCGGTTACGAGCGCATGGCGGAGTATTGGTTGAGGTTGGATTTCCACCGGAGGGGCGGTCGTGAAAATAAATTGGAAGATGCTAAAGTTGCAACTTCCTCGCGCGCTTGTTGTCGGTGGAATCGCGTCGCCTGGGGCTCCAACTCGAAAGTCAATGAGGCTGAAGGCTTGTTTGCAGACCCTTGCAAGAAATTAAATTCAACCCCTGTCCCGAATCGACACCTGATTGGCCGACTGTTATGCATTTGATCTTCAAAACCACCCCTGAACAACAAAGCTGTCATAGGGACTCATACTCATCATACAGTATGCACACTGTCACGATCCGCACTGTCTTTGTTTACATTGACACCGAGAAGGTGTTGAGGGAATAATCATATTTGCTAAATATGAAGAAAGTTTGCTATAAAAATGAATCAAATGACTACCCATAATATCATATGACTCCCTGCTGTGGGTATTTAAGCCCTGCCAGTAGGGAACTTCGGCATACACCCCAAGCCTGTTCACTTTCACTATGAAGACAATATGAAGCGGGTACTCGATTTGGAGTCATTCTCATTATTCTCAGTGTCATCGGAGCCATTTTCTTCATGTACTGGTGCCTGGTTCTCAAGCCTGACCCGGACTCGATGACTTCTGCCGAGAGGAGTGAACTTGAAGTCGATCAAGTAGAAGAAGCAAATGAAGTTGACGACGGGAACACAATGTCCCAGATCTCGGTAGTGATCGATTACCCCGATTCCCAATTACGCCGGATAAGCATCAGAGCAACAGGGCCCTCGTCCCGTTATACGGACAAGTCGGAGGGCCACCATCGCCAGACCAGACAGGAAGAAGAGGATGGAAGACGTAAGACACCAAGAGTAACCGGCAACGTCCACGATAAGCCTCCGGGTTCTTCAAGGGTTCTCGGCAGTATTCTCAGACGGTTTCAACTGGCGAAAATGTAGCTGATTCGGGAACTCAAGATAAACTCGCATTGGTACCGACGAAGCAGGAGGGTGCTCAAGAGTCAGCTGCTGTCTGGTAAGAAAACAGATGTGGGTAGTGAAATCTCTGATTACTCTGAAGTGAGCAAAGTAGATGAAAGCTCAAGCCTTTTGGGTGTAATTCAGATTGCTCTTCACCTTTGCTCTCTTATTCCTGATGTTTTGTCGATTCTTGAAATATCTTGGCTGCAATATATTGAGTAGATTTCATCTCATCATACAACTCATGTTTCCATTTCCTGATCGACTAAAGCCCAGAAGGGTCACTTGACTTTAACCCACAAAAGGCATACCCGCGAAACTGCCTAGATATATCTTCAACATCAGATGAGATGAATTCAACTGCCTATATTGTTTGCTTTCTCTGCAGTCCCTTCCGCTGCAGTGCAAATTTTACAACCCAAATTTTGCACTTCCCTCAGAAATATATATTCCTCTACCCATCTTCCCAAACTTCAACCTTTTACCTTCTTTCCTCCATCGTCAACAACTCTCTCCACCAACAACTCCCACCCATCAACTCCAATTTCATCACCCACAGATACAAACCCTCATCCTTCAAATTCCCATTCCTTCCTACACCAAACCATTCCCACCAATCTCAAAAACACTTTCACCATGGCACCCCGACTTCATTCCCGACAACAAATCAAAGTTCCCGACTGCGCAGGATGGAGTTGTATGAACGCAGGAACCCGCTTTGGAATAATTTTGACGGCCATCATCCTGGCATTTGGGCTCGGGGCTGCCTATTACTGGATTATCGCAAGGCGTAATCTGAAGGAAATAAAGGAGCACAGAAAGAACAACCCGAAGAAAGCAAAGTGAGTAGTGTGACAATTTTCCGTCGTATTTTCTTAATCGTTTTCAAGGGATCTAATCGGGAAATAATATTAGATGCAAGTGCCGGTGTGAAAACCACTGCGAAGCTGCAGGAGAATCCAAGTGAGGTTCAGGGTTAGTAAAATGATGGTTTTTTTGGTTTTGTTGTATGTACGTTGAAGGTTAACGATTTTTAGATAACAGATATTTAATCTTCTTGACAGCGGTGATTAAATAAATGGAAAGGAGCTTGGGATTCATGAGCGAGAGGAACTTAAAATTGGAGTTTTGGCAGTAATTATCGGGTCGTCGCAGAGGTGACGGGACTTGAGCGGACGAAGGGAGCTTTTTTGAGGGGGAAGTTATATCTTTTTTTTTTCTCGTTTTTTTAATTAATAATGTTTTTTGAGCTTTATATAATTCTCGGGGATATGGAAGTCTTTAATAAAATTGGTGGAAAGATTACTCCTCTCGTTATATCCTCACCTGACATCCCTTCACCACTCTTAGCCTCAGTCTTTACATTAAGTACCTTTCTCGGACCGGGGACATGCATTGAGTAAGGGCAAATCAAGAATACACACACTATATCCCCAGCAGTTATCATCATTCTTTCCTTATTCGTTACACTTTTACCACTCTCTTCACCCCCTCGTATTATCAACCTTCGATATGGCACCCCTTCTCCACTGAGGGGAGGGGAAAAAAGGATATGATGGAGCTTTACTGGGAAACTTTTCTTATTTTCATCCCATATTTTAACCTTGATTCTGAGGAGTATGATCAATGTGCAGCAAACTCAAACGCAACTGCAGCGAAAATCTATTCTTCCTCTACGTATATATTTATCTGACCCTCTTCACCAACTTCAACCTTTCATCTTCTTTCCTCATCATCACCAAACATTCACAATTCCCCCACCAACAAACATTCAGGATCCTTTACAAGCATCTATATCCAGACATCAATTACAAGCCAGTCATAGATACCTAAGAGCTCACCCTTTCAATCACCGAGCATCCTTTCCTACATCCACGCCCTTTTCACCACTCTCTCCAATCTCGAGATGGCACCGTCACTACACCCACGCCAGCAAGTCAATGTTTATGATTGTGGATGGAATTGTATGAATGCGGCTACGCACTTCGGCATCATATTCAGTCATCATCGTAGCGCTTGCGCTCGCAGGAGTCTACTACTGTGTGGTAGCAAGACCCAACCTAAAGGAAATTAAGGAGATGAGAAAGAAGAACCCTAAAAAATCCAAGTGAGTGACAGCTTCTGCCGTACTTTAACATTTCAAGATTCTAACGGAGATTTTTAGATGCAAGTGTCGTTGCGACCAACACCATAAAGAATTGAACTGAGAAGATGGGAATGAAAGGGAGTATGAGAAGCAACGGGAGCAAGAGGGAGTAGACGCTTTTTTGGACGTTTTTACTTTATCATTATTATTGATTTATTCGCAAATTTGACACTTGACTTTTAGAGGGGCACGATTTATCTTCTACTCTAAAGAGCAGTAATTTTGCATACAGCTTCTAAAATACGTGCTATTGCCAGAGACCGGTCAAAAAGGAGAATGGCCTTACTTCTAACTGAGCTCGAGAAAAATGGTCGAAATTTTGGAATTGACAGTACAAAGTAGCAGATGGGACGGAATTGGTTATATTTGCAGCAAAATTTATTTACTTATTGGGCGTACGTATCTCAATCTGCTCTCACTCACCAACTTTAACCATTTCCCCCCCTTTCCTCCATCATCACATCAACTTCCACTCTCAAACTCTTTCTCCCACATATCACAACGACATTAAGTCAATACACTCCTCGGACAACAATCCTCAAAACATCAACTCCACATAAACCATTCAAACGACACCCTTCCTCGGTTCCTCCCTTTTACCACTGCATTCTCAAACAAATTCACAATGGCCCCCTCTATCCACCGCCGTCAGTAAATAGAGTTACCAGACTGTGCCTTTTGGAATTGTACGAATCCAGGAACTCGAATCGGTATCATTTTTACAGCAATTGCGGTTGCTATTGGCCTGGCGGGTATGTACTACTGCCTTATCGTCCGACGAAATTTGAGGATGATGAGAGAAGTACAAGCCGAAAAAGCGACAGAGAATCCAAGTGAATGTTAGTACATAGTATGGCCGTTCTGTTATATTATAGCGATTTCTAACAAACAGTATTTCCAGTGGTGCTCAAATAGCAGGAGAGTCTAACCTCAGATTGAGCAGGAGAAAATTGAGGTTGGCAGCATCAGTTAGCATATGGGACTTTCTTTTCTTTCTTTTTTCTTTATTCCATTATAATCTGAACTTTCATTCTGGGGGCCTCAAGAATATGCTTCTAAATTTGCAGGGAAAAAGTCATTCCTTCTTTGCTATGTACATGTTTTCACCAACACTCTTCATCAATTTCCCCCTTTCGGCACTCTTCTCCTCAGTCCTTACCTACGTTCTCCTTCTCACACCAGAAACATCCATCGACTAATCAAACCGCCAATCAAAGATCAAACAAGACTTCCCAGCCAGTTGCCATTTCATCCTCCGTCTCATCAAACATCCGAAGCGCCCGGGAAGGAGGACAAAAAGTAGCGGGGCAAGAGGGGAGAAAATTGAAGCAGGATGGATTTGGATAATCGAGTTTTTTTGCAAAGCTTTTATTAATTCCATCCCATATTACTAAATTTGTAGCAACCTGCAGCGGACTGCAGCAAAAGCGTTGTCTTCCTCAACGTATTTGTGCCTATTCGTCTAACAATCCTCGTCAACTTCCACTCCTCCCTCCATCATTCTCCTCCACCCCCTTCTCACACCAAACCCAACCCAAAAATAAACCCACAAAAAACCAACCACGAATCCTCTTCATCCATCTTCTTTCATTCTTTCAATCAGCACACCCTCACACTACCATCAATCTACCCTCTCCAGAAAATAAATAAAACCCCCGATTAGCCTCATAAAGTTGATGAACTCCGACACCCGCTTTGACATTACCTACCTTTACAGAATCCTAATCATCCATCCTCTTCAACTTCAAATCAATTTACTCATCTCATCATGGCTCCTCTACCACTTCAACCCCGCCAACAAATCAAGGTCCCAGATTGCGGTGCCACCTGGAATTGCATGAATTCCGGCACCCGCTTCGGAATTATCTTCACTGCGATCATCGTGGCAATCGGCCTACTAGGCGCATACTACTGGATTATAGTCAGACCAAACCTGAAAATCATCAAAGAAATGAAGAAAGAAAACGGAGATGGATCAGAATCAGGTCAGTAACATTCTATCACTATTTGAACGGATATTTGAGTTCGTGGGGTTCTAACAGAAATATAGATGGATCGAGCAGTCAAAAGCGGATTAAATTCTGTTTTGGAAAAGGGAAGAAAAAGCGGGAAGAGACATCTTCGAGCTCCGAAGAGGAGGAGGATGAAGAAGAGATTGCTCAAGTTTGTTTTTGCTGCTGCTTTTTCGTTATGAAAAAATAATTTATTTCTTGAGCGGCATCAGAGTTTCTATTCAACTTCAGCCTTAATAAACTTTGGCAAAAAATGGGCTTTTTTTCTAGTTAATTTATTTCTTTGAGACCGCAAACGTATACAAAGTGATGCCTTGACCCCAGGACTGCTGATCACAAAGCCAATAAATAACCAGAAAAACATGGCACCGATACTGTTTCAATAATGAGAAACACAAGTTCTTCTTTTTATCTTGATATTCTTGCTTTTTTTCTCGCCCGCAAGTTTTTATGATGCGTATATTCCATCATGAACATAAAAGGCGTCCTTCATCTTATTATATGTG
This sequence comes from Podospora fimiseda, assembly GCA_033297215.1. NCBI lineage: Eukaryota > Fungi > Ascomycota > Sordariomycetes > Sordariales > Podosporaceae > Podospora > Podospora fimiseda. The sequence goes on along the minus strand of MU865292.1, from coordinate 244,419 downwards.
CCATCTCTTGAGGGCACGAAGAGCCGTAGTAGTGATTGCTGCTAAGAGAGATTGGCAGTGAAAGGAGGGCACTTTTGTTGTTTATGGCGTCTGTGGTTCCGTCAAGAGAGCAGTTCTTGCTGCCGGATGAGAACTTCCCAAACGTCGCCTAGTTGCACGTTAAAGCCGGTGGTTGGTCGCGAGACAGCTACAAGGGGAGGGCCATTGTTTCCAAGATCCTATTCACAATGCTTAACAATAAGGTTCAACAATGCGTCATCTTTCCTTCTCTCTCAATAAGATAAAATGAAAATTACCTACACATTATAAACTGCGGCGGCTCGCTGCAAACAAACCATTTACAGCTTAATAAATCGCACAATCCCAGAGTATACCTTATAAAAAAAAATTTAACCCCTCCGAGACACTCGTAACTTTCCTCTTTTTTTGAGATCAATTCCCAAGAGCTTTAAAACTGGACCATTATTGCCTTCTTCTCTTCCTATTCCTCCAAAAAACTTCAAACTCTCGACCCATAACTTTCCCAAGCCCTCCCATTCTTAAAAGTCTTCATCGTCGACATCCCACCCATCCATACCTTATATACTCTTCTTTTCCCAGAAAAACAAATCCTCAAAATACCAATTTCAACATGGGTCTTTTCCCAGACCAGCGACAGTTTACAGAAATCGACGGCTACCCAACATGGTCTCGACGCCGCCCCACAAAGCTCAAAAAGAAAACCAGGACAAAATCAAATAGACCCAGTTTCCTCCGGCTCGTCGTCCATGCCTTAGTTGGGAGCTTCCCTGCCCCCAAGCTCAAGAGACCTAACCTGAAGCCATCCACTCAATCCCAGCCAGCGCGAAAGTCCAACCCCAGGAATACCTCGACACAGACAAACGGCAGTTTCGATGTCATCAAGAGAAATGGCGCCACTGACGACAAGAGAAGCAAGACCAGCACAATCAGTACGTGGCTAGAGGAAATCGAAACTCCGAATAGTCACAGCACAAGCTCAACCGGAAGCAAATCTCAGACTGGCAGTACAAAATCGTCTAGGGATAAGAATGACCACCCCACGCATAGAAAGACAGACGGAAGACAGGGTTCAGAGAGCAGCGTCAGGAAGACAAACAGCAAAGCTCCACGTAGGGAAAGATCCATAAGGGCCAAGGAAGAACCGGACGAACGCGGGAGCAAAGTGAGATCTCACGTCAAAAGAACAACCACCGCCATTCATGAAGAGGGAGGGCATTGAGAGGGCTAGTAGTAATAGTCAAGGATCCAAAGAGAAAACGAACCATCACCAAGCAGCAAGAAATAGAGAAGCGAACCGTCCTGGTCCAAAAAACGAAAAATCAGGAACCAATGAAAAAGAACTGAATGAACGAGGCAGCAAGATAAGGTCTTACCGGAAATAAATGGCAACCATTCAGAAAGAAGGCAGTGAGAAGTCCCAACGGTAGCCAAGAACCCAAGACCGGCAAATCGACAATCAGCAAGAGAAAACCAAATGAGCGAAGAAGCCGCATCGACCCAAATTTAGCATACGGCGGAGGCAATACTCATAGCAGCAAGCGACCCGGGGGAGGAGATAGGTAGTCATCATTCGAGGGGCGTAAAAGTTCAGTAGGACGTAGCGCCAGTAGCGGTTAATTTTATCGCGGTCTCATCTCGTAAGCAATCGGATAATAAGCTTTAAAATTCAAGATGCTATTCACAATGGTCAATAACAATGCTCAATAACAATAGTCAATAACAATGCTAAACAATAGGTTTCAACAATACATTATCTTTCCCTTGTCTCTTAATAAGGCGCTCAATATAAACAAACAATTCACAGGTTAATTAATTGCAAAGATACATACCTTATAAAAGATTTTAACCCCTCCACAACAATCGTGGCTTTCTTTTTTATTTATATCAATTTCCCAGAACTTTCAAAACCAGACGCTCATAACTTCTTTTTCTCTTCTTACCTCTCCAAGAGCATCAAACTGAAGAGTTGATCCCCACCAAACCTCGCGTTATTTTCAACTCTTTCTCTTCCTCACCGCCATCAACTTTAGTTATATATTCCCACTCACTTACCAAAAAAAAAAAACCCTCACCAAACCACCATATATCTATTCCCAAACGACCTAGAGATGATAACCATCGACGGACGCCCAACCTGGTCTCGTCGCCGCACCAAATTCAATGTATCGCAAAAGAGCAAGGAAAAATCTCCCAAGCGCAGTTTCCTCCTACTCCCTTTGAACACTTTATTCAGAAGTTCCTCGTCCTCCTCAAAACAGAAAAGAACTCAGTCCTCTAGCAGTGAGGCCCCCAGTTCAACCCCATGATTTACGACGATAACCGCAGACCGGAGAAGTAAAGCAACTTTCAACGCAATAAAGAAAAACGGAACCACAAAAATCATAAGCATGGCCAGCACAGTCCGCACTTGGCTGGAGGAAACTAGCGAGACTCTGGAAACTCCCAGCCTCAGTAGTGAGAGCAAGAACTCCAATGCTACCGACTCCGGTAGAGGCAGAAATGAGTCAAGCAGACCCAGCGGTTATAACAGGAAAAAGGAACCAAATCCTCCAGGCCGGGAACGGTCAGATTCAAATGGTCAAGGCCTGCGTGAATTCTATTACCCACGAGTTGACGCTTGAGGCGGCTGGGCGGAGGAATATCATGTGGTGCGGGAATCAGCTGTGGTTGTCTTATGGGGACGGCTCCGAAATCAATCGCGGAACTTGTGTCCAATTCTTCCCCAAGGCGGTATTGGGCAATTAGAAGGCATCTAGATATTTATAAGTAATCTGAATAATAGCTAATTTTAACTTACCTGCGGGCGGATCGTGAATTGCATCGTCTGGTGGTGTCTGGTTAGCTAGCGTTTGCGTGGCCGGTGATGATCGTTTTGAATAACTACCATGGGCCTGAACGGGAGGAACAAGTAGAAAAAGGAGGGAAAAAAAGAGACCAGAGAAGAGAATGAAAGAAAGATCGATAAATGAACCCAGGCTGATCAAACTGTCCACTTGTCGACTCAGTAAAAAGCAGCATTAAAATCGCCAAATTAAAGACACCCAAAAGAAAAATAAATGTGAAATGAATTAAAAAGAGGCAAGAAGAAAAACCGATGTCCTCTTCAACCCGAAATGTGCGCGCAAACAATCATTGTCATCCTGTTTCGATGAATTGATTTGACAAAAATGTTGTAAAAAGCAAAGGTGAGAACTTGAGAAATGGGAACAGAACCTTATGACATCCTCCCCTCAATTGACCACCAGGATAGCACGTGGCTAGTTACCAGCTGCTGACACATGCATCCGCCCCTCGTTCAATGAGCAAGCTAATGCCAAGCCTATTATAAACCCTTGTTCCTATCTTCATTAACAACCATCTCAAGCGAGTAAAGGCCCGCTGGCCTAATGGCTAAGGCGTTGGTTTTCGGTTACAAGATCACCAAAGATTGTGCGTTCGAGTCGCACGTGGGTCGTTTTTTTCGTCTTTTTTTTATCCTCTCAATATTTCATCTTTTTGCCGTTGCTATTTTCATTTTATTTTGCTTGAATTGGCGAGCCTTGTTTGCTCTTGGAGCTGAGTGATAATTCCAAACACTTGATTCGAAGGAACAAAAATTCCAAGAGTGCTTTACCCACCCTTTTCAACCACTCTCTACACACTTATCACACAGTCCATATTATTGTTATGAACTGACACCTCTCATATCATATTTTCCATGTGATTTATACTTAACTTCCCTCCTCTCGTCTCGTACATTTTCCTTTTTCTTCGTCTCCATGTTACCACAACAAATATACTTCCTGTTATCAAGCGGACCTCATTCCAGTTTGCCCTCTAACAATATCTACGACGATATTGCTCAAAAAACCGAACCCTCAAAATAAATGATTCATGCCAAACGGAAAAAAAACAGGAAAAGCTAACCGGGCAACCCCCTTCACTGAGGGAGGTGCCCGGGTACGAAACGCATTCGGTGCATTTACTTCGTGGGCCGGCCGAGTAGGATTCGAACGGGGGGCCTCTCCGTGATTGAGAGAGGAAGGGGGACTTTATATCCCCGCCCCCAGATGATTGAGCTATTGCAAATGTTATGTTGGTATGTCTGGGGGCTGTTGGAAGGGTGATGCACTCTGGGAACCTATATCCCCCCACTGTCCTAACACAGCACCCAGCAACTATTACCTGTTTTAAAAACTCCCATATTTTGTTTTCCAGATACACATATAAATACAAGTAAGTAATCGGCCGCCTCTTCCCAATCCGAACCATTGTTTCTCTCCCTAAGCAGCACTAACAACCTTCACCGGCTCCCTCTTCTTAATCGTTTTCACAACAACCTTTCCATCCTTTTGCTTCTCAATCTTCTTCCCATTCAAATTAACCTTACCCAACCCAACCACATCCTTCCACCAGACCCTCTCAGGCAACCCAACAACATGCGTCACATTCCTCGTCCACTTTCTCGCAAAGAACCTATCCTGCTCACTAGCCCAATAAACTGTAACCCGTTCCAACAATTTCACATCCTTTTCTTTCTCGCCCTCACCCTCCTCACCCTCTTTCTTCAATTCAACTTCCTCCTCCTTCTTAACCTCAACTACCTCCTCAACCTTCCCCTCCTCAACCTTCCCCTCCTCCTCAACCCCCCCAACAACAACCCTATTCCCCTTCCCCCCACCACCCAAAACATACGCCAAATCAGCCACAACCTCCCCCCTCATATCATTCAACATCTTCCCCCTCTCCTCCCTCGAAACATTCAACAGTTCCCCATCCTCCCATTCCAACTCGTGTCTCTTTTTCAATTCTCTACATTTCGCATAAACACTCCTCCCAACATTCCCCTTTCCCCTTTCAAACTCAACAACAGCCATCGGTTTCCAGTAATCTTTTCTAAGCTTAGACGGGACCAATTTCTTGCCTGTATAAGGTAACTGTCGGAGGGTTTTATTCGACTATTTTCCCAACCACCCAAAAATCAGCACCAAACCCCCCCCTTGAGTGAAAAAAAGGGGAGACTTACCCGCAAATCAGCAGTAAAAGAATAAACAACATGATTAGCAACAATATGATTGTATATCCAAATCTTTTCTCCATGTCCAGTAGGATGTCCCTTATCGTTTTCGTGCCTCTTTACGTTTCTCGGATAATGATAATGTTTCTTCTCGCGCACAGGACAAGTAGAAAAAGAAGCAGCAGCAGACAAAGCAGCGAATCGATTGACGAGTAAAGTAGTCGTCGTTGTCGAGGTTGCCGCGACGACGACAACCCGAGCTGGCTTGAGTGTAAATGTATTCATCTTGCCGCCGGCTTTTGCCCCTCCTTGTTGCGTATTGGAGCTCGGAGGAGGCGGAAGAGAGGGGGGGGGGGGAAATCGGTCGGTTGGTCGGTCGATCGATCAATCGTTTGCTTCGTTTGGGAAAATCGACCGTAAAAATTGTCGTCCGAGGAAAAAGAACCGACCGCAAAAGTTGGGGCACTCGCTCAATCGCCCTGGTGCCTGCTTCTCCTCTCTCTCAAGTCCAAAAGCTTCAATTCAGCAACATTTTTTGGGGAACGTCGGTCGGATCCACTCAATTCCAAGAGCCGAGTTGTGGGGCCATAGCTCCCAATCATAAAGTCTTGGCATTTTATTAATACCTGCATCTTTTTCACAAAGGTTGCACACAATCAAACATTATTATAATAAAACCTCTCCATTATTATTTACAATAAAAACTTCTATGCATATCTAGAGGTATCTAAATACCTTTACGTCTTATGTACTGTCTGTACTTCATGCCTGAAAAAAAATAGGTAATCATCAAAAGTCATCAATGAATAGCAAATCCCAACCATAATAACGCCAATTTTTTCCTCCCTCCAGTTTTAATCCTTAGCCATCAAATCAGTAATTCCGTCGATAAGGATTTAATCCACGTAGAGATCCTCATCCATCGAATCAGGCGCCAACTCATCAAGGGCATCATCCGAATCAATCATCTCCTCATCTGAACCCTCGCTGTCGTGGTGATTGGGTAGGACAGTAACCTTTCCATCAACCAAGTCAACCCGGGCAATTTCTCCATCGCGAATGTTACCGCGAAGAATGAGAACAGCCATGCGGTTGAGAACCTCCTTCTCAAGCAACCGCTGGAGGGGTCTGGCACCATAGGCGGGTGAATAACCTGCGGCACCCAACTTGTCTTTGGCCGCCTCCGACACCCGAATGGTAACGTTGCGGTCATTGTCGTAGAGACGCTTCTGGATTTCGGAAATCCGAAGATCAACAATTCTCCGAATCTCCTTGCGGGTGAGACGGTTGAAGATGACAATCGAGTTGATACGGTTGAGGAACTCGGGGAGGAAGTAGTTGCGCAGAGCATTCATGACCAGCTCACGCGTAGTGGGGTCAATCTTGCCGTCCTTTCCGTTGGGACGAGCCAGGAACTCGGCACCCAAGTTGGAGGTCATGACGACGATACAGTTCTTGGCATCAACAATGCGGCCTTGACCATCTGTGATGCGACCGTCATCCATGAGCTGGAGAAGAACGGTCAAGACTTCCTTGGCGGCCTTCTCAACCTCGTCGAACAGGAGAATAGAAAATGGCTTGCGACGAAGAGCCTCGGTAAGCTGACCACCAGAATCGTGTCCGACATAGCCAGGGGGAGCACCAATCATGCGGCTCAGAGAGTGACGCTCTTGATACTCGGACATGTCGAAGCGGATCATTGACTTGGGATCATCAAACAAGAACTCGGCAAGAGCCTTGGTGAGCAGCGTCTTACCAGTTCCGGAGGGACCGCAGAACAGGAAGCTGGGAGGCTGGTTGGGGTTGGCGAGACCAGAGCGCTGTAGACGAATAGCGTTGGAAACAGACTGAACTGCCTCCTTCTGGCCGACAACGATCTTGCCGAGGGCAGACTCCATGTGGAGCAGCTTCTCACGCTCAGAGGTCTTGAGCCTGGTGACGGGAATGCCGGTCCAGCGGGCGACAATCTCGTTGATCTGGTCGGGTCCGACAATGTCGGTAACCATGGACCCGCCAGTGTCGCCGCCATTGGCATTGAGTGCGGCATCGGCAGCTGCCTTTTCTCTCTCGAGGCGCTCGATAGTTGACTTTTGCTCGGGGATGGCGTAGTATTGAAGGTCGGCGGCACGGCCGTGGTCTCCCATTCTGCTGGCCTCCTCTGCCTTGACGCGGAGGGCTTCCAACTTCACCTTGGCTTCCTGAATGTCCTTGCCGCGCTGTCTCTCCCTCTCATACTTCTCGCGAAGTGGTCTGAGCTCCTCTTCGACATTCTCCGCATCCTGCTTCGCTTGGGCGAGACGGGCCTTAGACGCCTCATCCTTCTCGCGACCCAGGGCGTGAATCTCAATCTTGAGCTGTCTCAAGCGCCGCTCCATGGAGTCGATGATTTCCGGCTGCGACTCCCGAGCAACGCGAACTGCTGCTGCTGCCTCGTCAATGAGATCGACGGCGGAATCGGGCAGCCTTCGTGATGTAAGGTAGCGGGCTGCAAGATTGGCAGAGGCGACAATGGCAGCATCAGCAATGTTGACACCGTGATGCACCTCGTACTTCTCCTTGAGGCCACGAAGAATCGAAATCGTCTCGGGGATCGAAGGCTCCTTGACGAGAACTTGCTGGAAACGACGCTCAAAAGCGGCATCCTTCTCAATGTACTTGCGGTACTCGGCTAAAGTGGTTGCGCCGATACAGTGAAGCTGGCCTCTGGCAAGCATGGGCTTGAGCAAGTTGGCGGCGTCCATACCACCCTCGCCGGAGGAACCAGCGCCCATGAGAAGGTGGATCTCGTCAACGAACAGGACAATCATGTCCTTGGACTCTGTGATCTCCTTAAGAACGCCCTTCATGCGCTCTTCGAACTCGCCTCTGTACTTGCTGCCGGCAACCAGGGCACCAACGTCCAGAGAAAGCAACTTGCAGGCTGCGAGGTTGTCGGGGACATCGGAATTGACGATTCGCTGGGCGAGACCTTCAACGACGGTTGTCTTACCAACACCGGGCTCACCAATGAGCACCGGGTTGTTCTTGGTGCGGCGAGAAAGGATTCTAATGACGCGGCGAATCTCTTCCTCACGACCAATGACTGGGTCGATCTTGCCTTCTCTGGCCATGGCGGTCATGTCGATGGTAAACTTAGCGAGGTTCTCGTTCTCCTCCTCTGAATCGGCATTGCGAGAGTCAACACGCTTGGTACCGCGGATCTGTGTTATCGCATCCTGCACCAGTTTTGGTTTTGGGATGTTGGCCTCCTTGAGGGCATTCTGAATCGAAACGTCCTCAGACAGTGCTGTGATGAGATGGTCCACTGCAACGTATGTGTCCTTCTGCACCTTTTGCAGCTCGGCAGCCTTGCGAAGCACCGTATTGAATGAGGGTGCCATGGAGACCTGGTCTGGTGGGGGATCTTGACTGGGCAGACGAACGAGCGTCTTCTTGAGGGCGCGGTCGAAGAGCTGGGGATCGCCGTGGGCGCGCTCAATTACCTGGCGGAGAAGTGTGCTTGTCGTACCCGGTGGTGCGTTTTGGAGATCTTTGCTCTGGTCGGGGAGGGGATCGAGAAGAGCGACTGCCAGATGTACTGGCAATAGCTGTGTGTGAGCATATTGCTCGGCCAGGGCCATGGCGTCTTCCAATGCCTTCTTGGCCCGGTCGGTGAACTCCATCTTTGAAGTCATGGTGAATGTGGTTTTCGCGAGACAGTTGTCTCGGGTAATGTGTTGTAGATGTGTTGTTGTGTTGTTTCAAGAGAAAAATGGGTTTTTTTTGGGTGAAGCTTGTGGTGACGTCAGGCTTCGTGTAATTATTTAAAGTGGTAACGCTGCGCTACTGGCAGGTATGTCGATGTTGGGGTATCGTTGCAATGTTTTGTTTCTCTGTACAATCAAGGGAAAAAAAACAAAGAGAAGAGAGAAACAATGAGACGGTCAATTTAACTTAGGCATGGGTGGAGATTCCGTGAGGGAGCTTGCTGCCCGAGAGAGACTCCCAGAGTGAGCAGGAAGTGGGATGATGGCACAGGATGCTGCGACTGCCTTCTGGGCGTGTGATCTTGTTGGCTCCAGAAGCCCCTCGAAGCTTCAGGCTCCTGCGCGGGGTATCGCAACATCCAATTGGAAACAAGCTTATAGGCTAGCCTTATAGGTCTTAGGTCAATCCCAAAATCTTGGCATTTGCTGCCAAGTTTAGATTCTTTGTCTTTCTGGTTTTCTTTGTTGAAGCTTGTCAAATTTATTTTCATTGTAAAATTGGTGTTTGTGGAATCTGGGATCCCGCTTCCAAAATTCTAACAGTGTTACACTCAAGTGACGACATGTGGAACTCTTTGATTATTCGCATTGACTTCACACAGACATATGGGCTGGCCGTGATTGCTGGCGTTTCCTAACCTCCAGTCATCATCTGTTCGTATTCCACGACATGATGTTCATCTGATTGAGATATTATGAGATGAACGGTTTTCATATATACTATGTAATTGTGACGTCGAGGAGGTAGGAAAATCTAGGTACGCATTGGAAATGGGGAGAACAGTTCTACTCAATCATCGGAACCATCGCCGACGACATCACAGCCATGCTCTCCTGGATCCGCCCTCCCGCTAAAACCATGGCAACCTCCCGAAATATCCTCCGTTTCACGGAAGCTATGCGCTTAGTTTATGGCCCGTTTGATGACCTCTCTGAAGACGCCGCTCGCGCGTGGATCGCACCGGAAAACCCTGGCGCAGGCGGCCACCGAGGCCGTTACTTGTGGACCGACTCGTTTGGTGTCGTCAACTTCATCACTCTATTCAAGGAAACATCATCCCCGATATACCTAACCTTCGCTAAACAGCTCGTCAAGACGGTCCACGATGTGTTGGGCAAAACCAGAGATGGAACTGCTCGACTCCCTGGGGCTACGAAAGAAGAGCCGCTCAAAGGTGGTTTGCGGATTGGCAAGATTCATGCAACCGGCAGTGATTGCGATGGGCAATATCACCATTATCTCACCCTTTGGATGTTTGCTTTGAACCGTTTGTCTTTGGCAACGGGGGAAAAAGAATGGAACCAACTCGCCGTTCAGTTGGCCAAAGCGATCCACCCACATTTTGTTGGTCACAAGAACGGACATGCAACCAAGATGGTGTGGAAAAAGTCGGTTGACTTGCAGACTACTTTGGTCCCTCGAGAGGGTCATTTGGACGCCGTGACTGGGTTTGCCGTATATCGACTGTTGCAAAGGACGGCAGAGCATCTCCATGGGCCCGGGACGTTGAGCAGCGAAATTGCACATTATAGGGCATTGATGGGAAGGGAAAGTGCGAATAGCGATCCTCTGGATTTGGGAATGGGTTTATGGATCTGTCACTTCTTTAGAGATGAAGATTGGGCGCGAACACTTGAGAGTCAGAGCTTGGAAATTGCGAGGACTCTTTTGAATCACGAACACGGGATTCTTGGGAGGGATGCCGCCCACCGGTTGGCATTCCGAGAGTTTGGGATGTGTCTGGGATTGGAGTGTTTTGGAACGGACGGTGAGTTTAAAAAGGGTGCTGAGGCCGTGGTGGACTTTTGGCAAGGATATCTGGAGGATTCGGAGGACGAGGATTTACGGCCAATTACTTTGGTGATGTACGCGGCAGCATTGATACCCGGCGGTAAGTCGTTTTTTGAAAAGTTTTGGGTGAGGTAACCTCCAACTAATACTGAGCAGCGTTTCGTGATGGTTATCTTGGGCGAGGGTAAGATGGAGTCGATAAGTGATGGACGACTGAACGTTTCTTTTTTTGTATTGAGTACGATAATTAGCTCCTCATCTTAAATTACCATATTTTCTGCTCAAGCAAAGTATCAGAGTGGAGTTCCACCGTTTCATTCGTTGCCCTTGTTTCCGTCTCATCCATACCACATTTGTAGTTGTAAACATTAGATGCCTGTGCCGTGGAAACGCCATAGAAGGATCCAGAATCCTTTAACACTTTTAACAAATCAGCTCAGGGCAATTGGTCTAGGGGTATGATTTTCGCTTCGCATTCCGCAAGATGCGCTCTGTGAAAGGTCACCGGTTCGAATCCGGTATTGTCCATGCTTTTTGCCATTTCACACCACATTACCCCTTTTCTGTACATCCTCAGTATTATCTTGCATCAACGTTTTTGCAATATTTTGTTTAATTACTATGAAGAGAGTCTTTTTTTTCTCTGAGCGCTTACCCTTATAAGCATTTAGCTGTGATGAGATGGAAAAGCACGGAACCTGAGTGGGTGTGCAGACCGGCAGACGCAGGGTGTGGATATAGATTCGCTCTTTCCCTCCAAAGGCACTTTTTGTCGACCGCGGCATTTCAACTTCTGCCTTGAACAGAAACTCAAATCTTTTGCATAATCAAGGGACGAACTCGTCACTTCCACTTTCGCCAGTTACCTACCCAACATGAATATTGTCGGCTACCTTGACAATGTCTCAACGAACCTCCAAATCTTCGCCCGACCTGCAAAGTCACACGAACAGTAGTCGACAATGGAACCAAATTTTCCTTGAGCTGAATATTTCAGCCCGGTATCGACAAGTATCTGACAGCGAGTTGGTCCATTCAACGCCATTTTCCAACGGGGCCCGAAGGAACGAAACCTTATTCCATTGAATAAAAATACTCAACGGCGCCCAAAAACCCCTCGGCCGAAACAAAACTGTTTGGTTTCCGTTTTTGTTTGCTCTTCTCAGGTGAGCTTAGGTGAGTGTTTAGGTGCACACTTGACTCAGGGTCTTTTCATGTTGAACAGATATGGAAATGAGTTTTGTGATTTTGATATAAAAGTCCCATATCATGTTGTCCCACTCGCTCAGACGAATGATTATCCAGCAATTCATTCTTTACCAAAAAGCTTTACCCTCTAGGGTTATCAACGGTCCCAGGAACACGCCCGGCTTAGCTGCCCTGATCGACACGGTTTCCCCCAAATCTATTTTGAAATAACCTTCAGTCAAATTCCTGGCGCTTTCCCCACCTTTTACCCGATCACCGTCGTCATTAACGAGAAGAGGAGATGGTGAGAAGTACGACCGTGGTCCGACAAGTTCTCCTCGGGCTCGCTGTCGCCCTTGGCGTCGGTGCATGTGGCGAGGGTGATGGAAGCCACAACTGCCATGCTGGTGAGCATGTGCGCTTGGTCAAGCGCATGCAGCCGGGTGCGTTGGATGCGGCCTATGGACCGACAAGGCCGTTGCAATGGGGCCAGCTGAATGTATTGCATACGGTATGATACTCGACAGTTTCATCCTCATTGTTCATAGAAATCGAGTGGCTAACAAACCCCGTTTCCCTGCTCAGTCTGATACGCATGGTTGGTTATCCGGACACATCAAAGAGAGGAACTACGGCGCCGATTGGGGTGACTACGTTTCGTTTATCCGGGGCATGAAGGACAAGGCGAATAATATGGGTGTAGATCTGTTGGTTGTTGATTCCGGTGCGTATTCCTATCATCTCGCCATGCATCTTTGCTTGTGCTGAATGGTCCAATTGTAACATACAGGCGATCTTCATGATGGGACTGGTTTGAGTGACAGCACTAAACCTAACGGAGAAGTCTCAAACGAAATATTCGCCAAACAGACAGGCTATGATCTTCTCACCATTGGTAACCATGAGCTTTATGTCTCAGACGTAGCCTATCAGACCTTCCGCAACTTCAGTAGGACATGGGATGACAGATACTTGACTTCGAATGTTGAGATCATGGATCCTGAGACCAAGAAGTGGGAGTATGTCGGCAAACCCTACAAGTACTTTACCACTCCAAAGGGTGAGCTCTCAAATGGAAGGTATCTATACATTGCTCCAGTCAGGCTGATAGATTGCTCGACAGGACTTCGTGTGATGGCTTTCGGCCTTTTGTTTGACTTTACTGGTAAGTCTCTTTGCTGGCGGTAGCAACTTGGGCGTAAAAACTAATTGCTTATAGGGAACACAAATGTTACAAAAATTACACCAGCTGCTGAGATGGTGCAGCAAGAATGGTTCTTACGAGCGGTGAACTCATCAGACCCCATTGACGTGTTCGTCATCTTAGGTCACAATCCCGCTCGCCCATCCCGAGAGTCAAGCACTTTTCCGATTATTCACTCCGCCATCCGTGCCATTCACCCCGAAACCCCAATTCAAATTTTCGGAGGTCACTCTCATCTTCGCGACTTTGTGGTTTATGATCAAAGCTCCACAGCCTCAGAGTCGGGGCGATACTGTGAAACACTTGGCTGGTTTTCCATGAGCGGGTTCAACTCTTCCAACAGTAATTTCACTGGTATCTCAAATCCCGTGGATACACCCAATCATCACAACCGACCAGCAACTGTCAATTCCACATCTCCATTCCTCTACTCACGCCGATACCTCGACTGGAATCGACTAACCTTCGAGTATCATGCCCCCGGGAGTCAACTACAACCAGGACGAGACCAAAGGCGAGAAGAGCCACACCCTAGAGAAGGGGAATCCAGACAATTAGGCCTCCAGGTGACGAAGCATATCACCAAGGAGCGTACTCGTCTCGGTTTGGGCAAAGTTCTTGGTTGCGCACCTCAAACTTACTGGTTGAACAGTGTACCATTCATGGCCCCAACGTCACTGTATACCTTCCTCGCTGATGCTATGAGCAAATCAATACTTAACAACACGAGATCGCACATGCCGCGGCTTCATGTCTCCAACACAGGCATGGCACGCTTTGACCTACACAGGGGACCGTTCACGTACGATGACAACTTCATCATTTCGCCTTTCCCCAGCTTGGTCATGTTCATTCGGGACGTTCAGTGGTCAAACGTTAAGGGTCTATTGGCAAGAATGAACGCCAAGGGTGCAGGCCAGGGAAAGCGCGTAGAGGTAGAGGGCAGTTCAAAGAAGACGGGGCTGCAAATGTATCACGGATTCGACAGGAATGCCTTCGGTCAAGGAGAGAGATGTGAGAATCCTCGGGTTGGGGCGTTTGGGGCGATGAAGGAGCAGAAGAGTATCCTGAAAAGGCGTACACAAGAGGTCCTGGAAATTGGGTACACCACAGAAGATGACTTTGGAACTGACGGCGATGACACGCCGCACAAAGAGATCCCAAGGTATGGTTTGCCAGATTTCTTCGAGGCGAGAGCAGGGTTCCCGGACGACAAGGAGCCAGAGCTGGTGGATTTGGTGTTTAACGATTTGTGAGTTTTTTTCTTCCCCATCCCTATTCTAGAGAGATCCAATTAATTTTATGACCGCACAGCATCAACGACGATATTATCATTGGCCTTGAGGGAAATTACGCTCCGGCAAGCATTGAGCCCTATCTCTTTATCAACAACACTTTACAAAACTTTCTGGTCTCGTACGTAGAGACTAATTGGCAGGCTGGTATGCCTGATTGTCCAATTTTGGCATGATTTTGATGGCTGTCAATTTTTTTTTCTTTCTTTTGTTTTTCAGGATTTAAAAGTTTGTATTTTTCCGGGGGAATGTGCTACGAGGTCATGGTAGAACGAAATTTTGGATATGTTATATCTTTTGTATTTTCCGGATTGACTTCTTCACAGAATTGGTCTAATGTTTGCTTCTTCTAATCTATCATCAATTTCAATGACCTTCTTTTCCTCATTATAGCCACGATGCGACCGGGCGTCGACAAAGCTGGGTAACCGCCGGCACAAGACGGCCTATCCATTCATTCACACACCATTAATCTAAATAGAGGTTTGCTGGCTGACACAGGGGCGTTTCGCATATTTAGAGGTTGAAGTGCATATTGAAGCTGGCCCCAACCTCTAGGTTGGGGCCCGGCGGCTATGTCTGTACCACCCACCCTCTATGAACTTTACATAAATCCGTTCAAGACTTTCTGTTCTTCCCATCAAGCCCAAAAACTTGTATTTCAGCATTACCATCACGATGGCGCAATTTGGCACCCAATCAGCAGATCCCTTCGACATGGAATCGATTCTTTTATCCGATAAAGACCATCAACCCAACACACCAAACCAGCTCAAACCTTCAAGATTCCCAAGACTTCTACCAAGAACCGGTCGATGGCTGGCGTTCTTCCAGCGCCGAGATGATAGCGGGACCTGGGAGGTACTAAGTACTCTGCTTTCAGTGGCATGCATCATCATCGTCGCTGCCATTCTCAAGGCTTACGATGGCAAGAAGCCACCATCTGTTCCTGGAGACATCAGCCTCAACGCAATCGTCTCAGTTCTATCTACGATTTCGAAATCAAGCTTGATCTTCTCAGTCTCGGCGGCCATCGGGCAAATGAAATGGGACTGGTACGAGCACGAGCCTCAGCGTCTCTATGACCTGGAAATCTTCGACGAAGCAAGCCGAGGTCCTCTTGGAGCAGCCAAATTATTGCTGAGAAGACAGATCGTGACATCGGCTGCCTCAGTTGGAGCTGTGATTCTTATCTTGGCTTTGGCCGTTGATCCCTTCGTTCAACAGGTTGTAGGGTTCGGCAACAAAAAAATCCACGTCCAATCAACAGATGTCTGGCTGAGAGACTGACTAGACCGTCTGTTCTGTTAGAGTGGGGGCTTCCGTATGGGAGGCAAACCTCGGACTTGGAGCTATCCAGGGTTCTCAGTAGTGCAATATGGAATGAAGCAGGAGTATATGACCGTCGAGCCCACTGTCCTTCGGGCAATTGCCATTTCGAAAGGTTTTCTAACTTTGAATTCTGCGTCGAGAGCGGAATTATCACGGACCTGGATTCGATCAAATGGAACCGCGAATGTAACGCTACCGTGGAGAGACTCGCGAGTTCTCAGTCATTGCCCTGGTTGAAGAGCAATGGGGTCCTTGACTTCTACTATCGCACCTTTGGGGGAGTGATGACGGTTATGGCGGCAGCATTGAACAACATTTCAAGGGCACGGAGTCAGGAAGAGCCGGTTATCGGTTTTAATATAGTATCAGAAATTGTGGTGGAGGTACGCTAGATTTGGCTCACGCTGCCAATTGTGCTGGAGCTTCTCGGGGTAGCATTTTTGTTCGTTGTCATGTTTCGGACAAGGCGGGCAGCAGGACTGTGGAAGGACTCAGTGCTTCCCATGATGTACAACGGGCTGGATCGTCAGGATGATGCACTTCATCGGGAAGTTGTATGGACAATGCCCGATATTAATAAGATGGCGCGAGCAACACAAGTTAAGTTGCTCGTTAAGGCGACTGAGGGTGGGGGGAAGGTGGTGCTAGGGTCAGCTTAAGGGGAATCGAGTACACTGTACATGTATGTACATGTCTATGGTGGTACTGGTGGTACTGGTGAGGATTTTATTTTTGAGGCTCTGGGCAGGACTTCTGTTGGTTGATGGCTAAGTTACCTTAAGGGGGAATGATAAGATTCCGATATACACAGTGAAGGGGAAATAAAGAATGTTCCATATTCAACATTCCAGGTTGCATCTCCTTCTGTGTTTCGTCATATGCAATGTTGAGGAAGTCTTCATGGGCCATCGTCCATTCAGAAACTCGGGGTCGTTCCTTCCTCTAATCTTACTCCTCCGAGTCAATGCAAGATAATGTTAAAACAAATGCAGATTCATATATACCTCAAAATTGTAGGTAGCCACCACCAGGCAGCAGAATTTTGTTCGTATACAGTCAGCATCTAAAAAGGGGGTCGTTTCAAAGGGCCGGGTCATGGGTTAGGGTTATCTTTCGGCTGTCTGGGATGTAGTTGACCAATCACCGTCCGTTTACCATGCCGATTAAGGAAGGGGCCGGCTCGCACACCCACCCACACACCCACTTCACCCGCGTCACACATCCACTCACACACCTTCTTTCTCCTCGGGACACTTTTTCAGCCATTCCACGTTTTTTCTTCTTCCTCATCATTTCCTCCGACGCAGTGTTGCGGCGTCCCGAATAAATCTAATTCCGGTTTCACTCTTATTTCGCCATCCTTAAAAAAATGTATGCAACTCGCATATGCCGAGAAGCCACAAGGCGCAGTTTTCCAGCCATTTTCGCACGAGGAGGAACCTCCAATGGCCTCGTTATTCATACTCATCACCTGCCGCCAAAATCTGACTGGCATACTATTTTACCTTCTGCCATGGGATCACCGGACCCCTACGGTCGTCAGCTAGACGGCATGGGATCGGGCATATCATCTACTTCCAAGATTTGCATCTTGTCCCCCTCTGAGCGGCCGGATGCTGACGTTGAATTTACATTTGTGCAAGTTGGCATCAAAGACGGAAGCCTGGATATGGCCGGTAACTGCGGCAACATGTCATCTGTCGTCGGCCCGATCAGCCTTGATGAGGGACTTATCAAAGAGCCAAAGATAGAGTCAAATTCAACTAGTGGCGACAATACCGCTGTCATCCGCGTGTTCAATACCAATACCTCCAAGCTTGTTCATTCGAGATTCAAGGTCACCGGGACTCCTCCCAGATACGCTCCACACGGCGATTACGAGATGGGTGGCGTTCCGGGGAAGCATTCCAAGATTGTCCTGAGTTTCATCGAGCCGGGGGGAGCAAAGACGGGAAAGACATTGCCCACTGGAAATCCTGTCGACCTTCTTACACTCCCGGACGGCAGCACCATCGAGGCGTCTCTCGTCGACGTGTCCAATCCTGGCGTCTTCGTGCGGGTGTCTGACCTTTGCCTGGCAAATCCCGAGACTCTGGATCCTGAAAGGGTTGAAGGAGATCTGCAATTAAAGACCCGCCTTGAGCAGATTAGACAAGCAGGCGCCTCGATGATGGGTCTTGATCCCAAGACCGAGAGCGTACCCAAGATTGTCCTCATCTTCCCACCCGACATCACAGGACAGACCAAGGGCCTGAACATCAAATGCCTCGCTCTGTCCATGGGCCAAGCTCACAAGGCTGCGCCACTAACGTTGGCTTTGTGCCTCGGCGCTGCCTGCCGCCTCGCCGGCACCATACCCAATCAGCTTGCCATAGATATAGACCAAACTGACGCTATCGTCATCGGACATCCCAGCGGCAGGCTTGACGTCGGGACTGTAGTCAAAAATGGACAAGTGCTCTCGGCCGAATTACACCGAACCGCTCGCGTTTTAATGAAGGGGGAGGTATTCTATTAGAGTTCCATTGTTTCAATGGTGTGAAGCCACCATGTACGGATAGGTCTTGGCCATGCACGACTACTTGGGGGTTACATTTCTGATCCACCATCATACACACCCGCATAACGGCGCAGACTCTCACCATAACATTCCGTGTGAGATATAGAGCCTTGGTCTCCAATATACGCCATCATCATTCGTACGATCCCCCAGCTTCTTCAGCGGTAGCTGTAACATAGAGGACCACGTTTTGCCAGAAACGCTCCGGCGCCTTTGACAAAGCGCTGACTGCATAGTACATAAGCTGCTGACGTGAGACCCCAGCGTCCCAGTCAAAGTTCCACGTTCGGAACCCTTGACCATGGTGTTTCGATCTTGTACGCCCTCAACGACACTTTTCTGCCCCAATCATACGGAATACAATGGGATTTCCTTCACAGACCCGTTACCCGAATCCCCGGTTCTAGTGTCGGGAAACACAAACACCACCCTTGCCTGCCCATGTGCCGTTTACCAACACAAACAAAACGATCCTCCCGTAGTTCCACAGAGGCTTCAAACCAGTTTACGTTGGACGGGAGGGCGGACTCGCTTATCAAACCCTTAAAGCGAGTAAACGGGGGTAGACCTGGCTGATCGACTACAGAATACCACTATTATACGGCGTCTCGACGCTGGCGATGTTCTCAGCACTGGCTTGGATGACCAACATCGCCTTCTAATTACTCCACTTGCTGAGAGGTCCCCCAAAAGCATAACCTGGGATACAGAATCCCATACGACCATACAAGGTATCGCGACGTGATGATTACTCGAGACAGCCTCGTAATTCCAAGAGATTACTCATACGTTCCCCGGCTGGTCTTCTATTTTCCCTTACGGTCCCTGCTTCTTATGAGCCTAATTTGGCAGCTCGTGGATCTTCAATTGCTGATTTGCTTAGCTACATGGCGCCCTATAACTCAACCCAGAATGACGTCCAAATTGGGAAGTATTTCCTTGTACAGCTTAGCTTGCGGTTTGCCCTCGCAGCAACCACGGCGCTCAATGCTCACCAAAACAGTTGTTATGATCTGCCACCTGCAGCCGTGCCAGGGAATGTCACAGTGGACATTATAGGAGGTTCCCATACACCGGACATAGGCATCATCTCACCGAGAGCAGGTCAAAATGTAATTATGGCATCTTTAGCGGCCTGTGATGCAGCCATCTCCTCACCTCCGAGGGATGTGTCACCCCTCGCCTTACGAGCAGGCAGATGGGATATGAAGATTTTCTAATATTAATCTGACATAACCATAGATTTTGGGTTTATTATAACACTTGTCCCTGATTCTTTATTTCCGTGGGTTTTCTTTTTTGTGTTCAACCCCCTTTATCTTGGTCACATTGGAAGCGACTTGCACCCACTTCTCACAGTAAGCCAACAGCAGTAGCAGTTGGACCTCTTCAAAAGACACAATGGATCATTTCAACTCTACCGTCAAAGATGGAAAACTCGTCAACACCCGTCGAGGGCTTCAGGTTTCGAGACAAAAGTTCAATGGGATTTCCTTTGTTAACACATCGGCCCAGGACCCTTCTCCCTCGGCATCAGACAGTTCTGTTAAAACAGATTCATCGAGAGCGCCATTACGTCAGATCAAATTCGTTGAGAGAGGGAGCGATACCGTCCGTTCAGGAGGAACAGAAATCAGTTTTATCTCGGACTCGGGACAGGGAAAGAAGCCCCGGAGGAGGGCGGCTAATAATCCGAGGGGGGAGCAGCAGCAGCAGCAGCAGCAGCAACAGCAGCGGTTAACAAACTCGCCCACACCTGGGTATGCTTCCTGCTCTTCTCGCTCTTCATCCTTGACGCCATCTTGTACCGGGGAGCAGCAACAAGGACTAGGATCACAACCAGGCTTTTCTGCCATCGATCCGAGAATCATTGCGAGCCCAACGCCGTCGTCGTCGTCGTCATGGGCCACGCAAGATGCCATTACCACCCTGTCTCTCTCCGACGACGAATGGAGATTGTTTCAGCATTATTACCCGCAAATTCCGCATCAGGCTTATCCGTACGAAGATATACTGGCGTATAATCCTATCAGGGTCGATGACTTTTACAACCTGGTGACGAGCGATATTGCTGCTCTGCACTGTGTTCTTATGTGCGGGACTATTGCACAGGCGGTGGTTAATTCCGAGACTGATCCAAAGGGATTTGCGTATCATATTTCAAAAATATGCGCTATTTTGAACAGAAAACTGGATCAAAAGAATCGGGCTGCGGATGCTATTACTCTTCATTGTATTGCCAGCTTGGCGAGGATGGGTGTAAGTTACCCCTGAGACTGACAGAGGGTTGTCAATTGTGGCTGATGAAAGGAAAAACAAACCAGTGTTATGTCGGACGTCTCGATCATTGGCATATGCACATGAGGGGACTACAAAAAGTACTTGACGTCAACGGGGGTTTGGGAGGGTTACCACCATGGTTGTTGGAAGAGATACACACGTACGGAATTCTTTTCCTTAGCCCCTGAATCTTTTGTTCGAAAAGGGTAAAAACTAACGAGTTGGTTTGGATGTATCCAACACAGAGCCGACCTTAAAGGAGCTGCAGCTCTCGCTTCAACGCCTTACCTCCCCTTTCAACGACGACACTTCCAAACTATCCTCCCCGTCGATGTCCATGAGTATGCTTCTAGCACGCTCAACTCCCTACTTCGTCCGTTGGGTGTCATGCAAGAAGTCATTGACGTTATGGCTTCTTTAGCGGCGCTTGGTTCTGCCGTTCGTCTTGCAAGACATTCAGGGAGAACAGTTACTTTTGATCCGCAACTGTTTACTGAGGAGTGGCAGACTATTATGTATAGTCTGATTACGAGGCCTGGTCCTTTGAGAGAGACGTCTGCTTCTACTGATCCTACGGGTGTTAATCCATACTTTAGCGGTATTCCCAGTACGGATGCTACGGCGATGCCAAGCAGCAATAGCACGGCGACGGAGAATTATATGGCTAATCATCGATTGAGGCCTTCGATACCTGTTGTTGCGGCGAGGACAGGGAATCATCTTGAGTCGGCGTTGCGGATTGTTGGGTTGCTTTATTTGAAAGAACTGTTACCGGATTGGCCGAGGAATTTGGGTGGGTATGCTGTTTTGCTTAGTTTGCTGAGGCAGCATTTGGGCGCGGTGGTTGGTCAGTTTGGGGATATTGGTCCTGTCTTACAACCAAATCAGGCACAACTGAGGCCGGTGGCTACCTTTCTTGCTATGATGGGGAATTTGGCATCAAGGCTGGCTGATGATAATGAAGGAACGACGTCGATGGATGATAGGTATGAAAGAAGGGTGTTTAGGGACTGTTTGAGGGATGTTGCTGGGTTAAGGGATGAAGAAGATTTGGTGTTGATCAGGCTGTTTGACTTGAGGAGTTTGGTGGAGAGACACGGGGAAGATGGAGGTAATGGTGGCAGGGGGTGGAGAGGTGATGCGGTGGAGGTTTTGGGGTTGGTTGAGGAGGTATTTTAGATATGGGGCGTGACTAAGGGGCCTATTGGATAGAACTCCTGCTGGACAGGATATATTGCGTGTCATTGTGTGTGTGTCTAGAGTTCTGCTTCGAATGTACATCTATTTACTTTTTTTGGCTTTTAGTTGTACCATTCTATGGCCTTAGATGTGTGGGTTAGATTTATTATATGCGGCAAGAACAAAAGTTCACTTGGCCTGGTTTGACACCTTTATAGAAACTACACAGAGGCGAAGTCACCAATTTTTGAAGAGTAAAGAAGTAAAACAAAGTTTGAATGAGCTAAATCTGAAAAGGAAGACTAATTCGAAAGCAAAGACTGAGAAACATAGGTAACCGAAAATGCTTGAGAAAAAAAAAAGTTGGGAAACGATCTCCTGTCTGGGAAATAGGCAAACAACGACAAAATATTTAAATTAGATGGGCAAAAAGACTGGGAAATTATTTTATCACAAGGTAAAGGCTTCCACGCAATCTTAATGTCAATATTTTAACATACAACACCGACAAACATACACCTGACCGACACATCCAATAGCCATAAAAATTATATTTCCTTCGACTAATGTTATTTTATTTTACTTAAAGAAGAGGGGAAAAAAATGTTTTCGTGTTTCTTGCTTGCCATAAAAGGCTTCAAGACGTAACACAAAAAAAAACAAAATATTTGGAAAAATATTTTTTTCTCTCACTATAACCAATATGAAAACAACAAAAAACCAAAAATAGAAGTGGGGGCGGAAGGAGGACGGAAAGATAAAAGAGCCAAAGGGGATATAATATAACTATAGACAAAAAAAAAACAAAAAAAAAAAAGAAATGTGTTTTGTGTTTTATAATTATAATGAAAAAGGAAATATTTTTCTCTGTGGCTTGCCTGATCCAGCTCACGGTGTTTGTCATGGCGAGGGTCATGCAATGGCACAAGGCGCAAAGGACATTTACTCAAAAGACCAAGAATACTGAATTGAAGAAAGGAAGCCCACGGCTTGCAGCCGAAGGAAAGCCTTAAAGGTGGGTGGGTGGTCTGTGCACCCAAGTCCCCACCGCTGCAACAGCTGCAACCAGCCGGAACCTTCTTCCTTATCTCTGCTAATCTTACACGTGACATACGTCATCGAAGTCCACGGCTTGCGCCGTGACAGTGTTGCTGTTTGACACAAGATAATATAAAAGAATATTGATTGATATAGTATTACCCAAATTACTTTTTATCTTGTAGTTTTCTTTTTTAGAATGAGAGTGAGAGAACGAGAGAGTGAAGAGCTATATGTTCGTTTCGGTCTCTTCATTATTTCATGTGTCTTTCTGTATTTTTCTACAAGTAAACAGTCTCCAACAGGAAGGAAAGCTATATGATATATAATCCATCTTATTAAAATATATCACATTTCATTGCTTAGATAGTATATACTATCCATTATTTTCTATGCTTCGGGGGACTGTGAATGGATTGGATTTAAACAAGATCAAATATATCTGCAAAGCAGATTGTAATTTATGCTACCAACGAAAAAGAAAGAAAAAAGTAGAAAAAAATAATAAATTATGTATAAAGCAAACGAGTATAAGAAAACGCAAAATATGTTCGGATATTTTTAATAACACACGAACAAACAAGTGCTATGTAGTCGTCATTATCATAGAGCCCATCCATTTTACAGATACCGTCCAAAACTCCTCCCAAAGAATCGTGCAAAAGATGAAAAACAAACCGCTTCAAAATGCAAAAGCTTTTCTTTTTTCCATCATAACTTCAAAGATCAACCCTTTGATCCACCACTACGACTGATAAACCCTTCAAAAGTCCCATCATAACCTCTACCACCACCACCACTACTACTACTACCACCTCTCCCACCCCTACCACCACCTTCATCCCTCTTAACCCCCTGCTCCTTCTCCAACTCATGCCTCAACCTCTCCGTTTCCTGTACAAGTTCATTATTTTCCCTCTCCAAATTCTCCCTCTCCCTCTCCAAACTCTTAATATACCGCGTCGACATGTCCAACACCTGAGCTTTGCTCAATTTTTTCTCTCCAATATCCAATCCTTCACCCAATCCATCACTGTTAGTCGTCCTGCCGCCCGAGATAACGCCATTCTTCATTGAGTCCGGGAGCGCACTCATCAGACTCTCAAACTGCAGGTTCAACCGATTCCGGTACTGCTTCTCGACAAGGTTATGTGAATTTCTCGATTTGCGCTCGCGCGGTGTCTCGTCAGGTCTGATTTGCACATTCTTGGACGTTCGAGATGCGGAACGAAGTTTGGGTTGTTGTTTTGACGGCGGCGGGTTAGGAGGAGATCTCGAAGATGTACCGGACATGGTAATATCCGCCTTTGGAAGTTGTTGCTGTCGTGGTTGTAGTAGATTTGCAATCATCTCGCCACCGCTTGTTGTCTGTTGCTCCGAGTTACTACCTCCGGCGGACATGATGGGCGATGCCAGAGAACCTCCGGAACTCGGGCTGAGGGCCATATTCAACGTGTTATCAATCCAGGGGTTGTATTCAAGACTCTGCTGTTGAGCAGTATTGTTCAAGACTTCCTGTTCCATAGCTTGGGCCGAGATAAAGTCGCCCATGTATGGATCAATGTTATTTGTTTGTTGCGCTGCTGCGTAACTGGCACTCGAAAGCGAAGACAAGGCCGGCGAAGCATCATTGCTGTAAACCTGTGGTCTCTGCCAATCCCCTCCTCCTGTTCCTCCAAAAAGAGGTTGTGGAGGATACGAAGAGTAAGTGGCGGTCGTCACTAATGGGAAGCCATTCGGAGACTGCACAACACGTGTTGTTGAAGGTTGCCTGTACTGTGAGAAATGGGCTTGGCCGGACACGGAAGGGCTTGTGGCGGATGCAGTTGGTGTGGTTGGGTGATACGGCGGGCCAAGGCCCAACTGGTGAAGGTGGCCGGCTCCGAAAAACCCGGCGGTGTTAATCACCTGTTGTTTAGCCAAAACTGTCAGCTATTTCGTACGTTCTAGGCTGAAAAGAGAACACGACCAGAACCAATCGAGACGCAACATGCCACCATCGTACAATTGTCAGGTCATGTCGTCCTACATGACCAATCACACCAATAATAGCCTTTTCTGATCTGAGAAGCTCATATTGACCCCTTGACCCGCGGTCTAGATTCGAGAACCCCATGTTTCCGTTCGTCTTTTTCCAATCTCGATTCTCAAGTTGTTGTATAGCAAAGTCGCCATTCCCGTTTTCTAACCGCCCGGCCATCATATGATGCTTCTTTTTTCGTCATGCCACCCCGAAGACCCGCTGAACCCGGAGGCAGGGGGTGCTCGTCAACAAAACCATTCCAGATAAGCTCGTGAAATCTCGTTTCGCGTCACCTTTTTTCTCTCTCTTTCTTGGGGACCAGGGGATTGATTGGGTCTCGGTGGTCGACAGCAATGGAAATGGGCAAATGAGCGTACTGTGGCTTACCTCTGTGTGTTCGCCTGAAAAGTCGAAGAACGGAAGCTCGGTGCCCTGTTGCTGCATTCTGGAATCTTGTGGCATGGGTGGGTGTTGTCTGGCCGGATGCTTTTTGTTGTTTCTTTGGCTCTGATGGAAAGACATGTCTGGATCCAAGCCATCTACCCGGCGATTGTTATATAAAGATCAAGCTGCAGAACCAGGCCGCCTGTCAGAAATATTGCGTCCGGTATCGCCGGTCAATGTTTTGAATCTCTGCTTCAGAACAGTCTCCTAGAAGAGAGAATGCCGCCACACCTGGGAGCGGGCTGCGAGAGAGAGAGAGGCTGAAGGAGAATGAGGGGCCCGACCCTGGTGTTGCTCCGAGGAGATTTACTGGCTATTGGCGATACTGAGTATGTGGCTTTGAAAGTCTCCCCACAAGTCTGTCGACCTTTTGGGGCAATAGCTGAACGAAGACGACACAAGCCGCAATACTCTGCTGATGATGAAGGTTTGTGTCGTGCTTTTCGTTAATCTGAGCTCGGTTGGAGCTGCACCTGACCTGGAAGCCTTTTTTTATTATTTTTTTACTTGTGGACTGAGAGCCGAGGTATTCCAGGTTGGATCAAAGGGTGGTAATATTTTATACCGCTGGTACATGAACCCCGGGCACTGCATCGCATCGATTTCCACACGTCCTATCCTCTGGAATGTCCATCTTTTTCTGGTCGGCGACCTGGCGGGCAAGTCTATCCCAATCCCTGAGACCCTGGCTTGTGGGTCAGCATCAAGCAAGATGCAAAGCCGTCACTAGATCAGGCTTTGTTTACTGGAAGCAGTGCCGCCACGCTGCCGCCCATACCGCGGGAGAGATGCGCACTGGCAGATGAGAAGGGCTAGTCTGGCCGGCTTAGCTGCTGTCAGATGCTGCAGTGTCAAGCTGCTTCCTTGGATGCCACTTGACACTATTGGCCCGCTTCGAGGCAGGTGAGTGTCTTGTTCAGTTCCGTTCCGTCATGGTAAACCAGTCGGATCCTCTCCCAGGCCATCCATCCCCTTGTTGCCACCATTTTACCCCCTTGCTCTCCGAGACTGCAGTTTGGCACACACCAGATCGATGGTGACGTCTGAGAAGATGATGGCGGTGATCTCCCGTGAATGGAGCTGGCCGTCCCGCACAATAGAAGCTGTCACAAGGAAGCTTGGCTATGTGATTGATTTCAGGTTGAGATCGGCCTCATGCAGGGTGATTACTGCAAGGGATGAGTCCAGCTCTTACTTTTTTTGTGATTGATCAAAAAGATCTGCGGTGTCAACGAGTTGGATGAAAGTAAATTCGTAATTAAGCTGTGATTCTGGCGGAGTAATGTTCCATTCTCAAGTGCTGTGCCTTGGTGATGTGGAATTCTCCTCCTTTCCCCCCTCTTGGCGGATTTCGGATACGGGATGGACCGTGGGTGGGAGGGAAATCTTTTTTAGGGAATGAGAATCTCAAGCATTTCCATCAAATAAACTTTTAAAATCTAACTTTATTGGGAAGGTGTCGTATCTGGGAAGGAAGCCGGTTCTTTCCCTCCATGGTTGACAGGTGGAACTCGGGACGGATGACGGACACGAGCGGAAGCTTCCATGGTGTGGAGGCTACCTTACCAAGGCTTCTTCTCTCTCCCAAACTCGGAAAATGCTAACGACTTGGATGCAAGTGAAAACACTCGCAGACCGCTAAGACCCCGGAAATGGACCGAATCTCCCCGTCGAATACGACCCTGAAGAGCATTCTTTACATAATGTGTACTTTTCGACATCTAAATCTTGGTGATTTGCGGCTGAGGTTTTACTATATTCAAGATAATTCATCTGTCCGATTCCTGTTGCACAACGTGAGACAGCATATATGAACGGTTATCGCCATACAGTTGAGGAAATGCATCTCCTCGCAAAGTTTCAGAGTAGGTATATAATTGATCCATCATGACTATGCGAGATTGGAGCATGGCCCAAGTAGCCTAATTCACTTTCCATCATGAAGTTCTGTCTTCTCATCCTAAACTTCATCCTCCCCATCTTTGGGTCCCAGCACCATGAACTCCGCGCCCTCACAACCTCCAAAAAGTCTTCTTCTTCCCCCTCAACCTGCAAACCCTCCACAATCCTAACCACCAAAACCCCAACCAGCACGTAAGTCTCCCCTTTCTCCCCTTTCTATCCCCACCATAACTAACCCTCCCCAGAATCTGGGAACCAACAACAATAACAATAACAGTCACCACCTCCCTCCCAACCCCTCCCTCCACAACCTCAACCTCCTCTTCCACCCCCTCTTCCACCCCCTCTTCCACCCCCTCCCCCTCCTCCTCAACCTGTCCACCCCTCCTCTCAACATTAACCCTCCCCCCAACAACAACAACAACCACCTACACAACCCTCCTCTTCTCCACAACCTCAATCTACAACTTTACCCAACAATGTCCCGGTCAAACCTGTCAATCTCCCTTCACTCATTACTCCTGTCCCGAGCCAATTTCTCAGCTGGGGAGTTGTTACTGCGGGTTTGATTCGTCAGGATACTCATATTGTTTTTCCAATGATTACTGTCAAAATGAAAAGGATTGTTCTCTGAATGAGGACTGTGATAAAGAAAAGGGGGAGAGGTGTGTGGTTGCTAGTTGTTGTGGGATTGGGAAATGTTCAAAAGTTGTTGAGGATGGATGTGGGATTTTGTTGGAGGAAAGGGAGGAGAGGATGGTTGGGAGTGAGAGGTTGTGTGGTGCTGGGGGTTGTTGAGAGGATATTTTTACACAAGAAAACTCGGTGATGAGCATGTGGGAGAGATGTGTTTGGGGAAAGGTTTAGGTGGAATTATAGTTTCTTATCACGAAAAGAAGGTATACGGACATATATATCCGTATACAAGCTGTCTTGAATTGTGAGTGCCCGTTGGCAACTAAAAATCTTGTTGATCCTGTAGTGTTCCCAAGTCGTCATTTTAACCTTGAACAACACTATACCTTTTCCCTGACAATACTCCTTTTGTTATAGTTTGCTCCCTGAATCATAAAGCCAAAAGTCGCATTATACTTTAATGTAAAACTTGGCTAATGCTGAAAATACATATATCCCCAACCCAATACGCCTATGAAATGATATAAAAAGTTTTATCCATACAATTCTCCTTTCCATTGTTTTACAACAAACACCAGAGGAAATAAGACTATGATAATATCCCTCCCCACGTTCGGCTCCCAAGATTCGCTCGTAAACTCAAAGGCAGATGAATAACCATTAATTCCAACACAGACCCTCGATATGAACGCCAAAATAACGCCGACCCTTGAGCTCAAAACAGCAGCACACCACTCGCAATGCCTA
The DNA here is from genome assembly GCA_033297215.1 of Podospora fimiseda. Taxonomy (NCBI): domain Eukaryota; kingdom Fungi; phylum Ascomycota; class Sordariomycetes; order Sordariales; family Podosporaceae; genus Podospora; species Podospora fimiseda. Next base: position 216,036 of record MU865292.1, on the reverse strand, counting down.
AACCTGCCAAGAGAAAGCAAGGCCGTATCTTTCTCAACTTATGCTCGCTCCTCCCCTTTGGCTTCGTTCCAAAAGATTCCGGCAAAAATCGAAAAGCTTCCCATGCTCCATGCCATTGTCGCGCAATGTCGAAAGCACCAACAAAGCAGCCCGAAGAAAACGATGCCGTCGTGACTCGATCAAATGGTGCGAGCTCCATGTCGTCGAACCACCTTCCCAACAAGTGTGAGGAACTCAACGCAACAAAAATCCCCTTCCACGAAAAGCCCTCCCTCACTCGTTCACACCCACCCAGCCCCTCCCCACATCCCCCTTATCCTCCTCGCCAACTGAATATCCTTTTGCATAATAGTAACCCGCTTAGCATGAATAGCGCACAAATTACTATCCTCAAACAAATGAACCAAGAAAGCCTCGCTGGCCTCTTGAAGCGCTTGGATCGCTTGCGATTGCCATCTTAGTTCCTCTCCTGCCGGTCGACAATTGACTGCTATTTCTCGTACCTTTTTCCTTGTCAACAACAAACCCCAAACCCACTTATTGGAGAAAAGCTTACAAGACGCGCAAAAGGAAGTTTTAACAATAAAAGATCTGTAGAAGTTTGGTATCGACGGATTTCTTTAAGGGCAAGAGTACCGGGTCTGTATCGTCTTTTTTTGCCTACGGGGACTGGGTCGCCTGCTTTTAGGGGGTTAATAACAAAGGCAGGTAAGGGAAGGGGGAGAGGAGAAGAGGGAAAAAAGGGACGTACGAACTACTTTGGCGCTTTTTCTGGCTGTGGCTTTTCTGGGTGGCATTTTTTGAGGGTGTAAAAATGCGCGCGATAGGTTTGCGCGGTTCGAGGTAGAGAGCAATGCAATTCAGTGTTTTTAATTGGGATTTTTTGGATGCGTCGTAGGGTTGGGAAGGCGTGAATTGGTTTTTTTGGGCGTGGTAAAAGGAGAAGAAAAAGCTTTTGCGCAAAAAGACGAGGAATTGAGTGGTTATTTCGTTAGGGGAGAGGGGAAAAAGACAGAACAGATTGAGAGAGGAATGTAAAAAAAAATATATATATAAAAAAAGAGGTTGGAAAGAGCAAGAGAAAAAGAGGAGCTTCTTCCGCGCGCGGAAAGATTGCCCACATATCCATCGCGATGAATACGCGCTCGAAACATATTGGTGACCAGGGGTTTAATGGGCTCCACAATAGCTTTTAAATGGAGTGGCTGGGAGATGCCCATTTTGTGGAGCGAGCTCGAACCCAAACTGTGGCTTCCTCACAAGCCACAGATGGCTTGACTTTTCGGCATTTGGCTTAAATGAATTAACTTTGATAAATACATATATAAACAAATCTGCGGGGGAGGATGCTGATGTCAAAGCCGTTTCTGCTGTCATTCTTTTTGACCCACCATCTTTTTTCCCAGAAGCGAGCGGCTCAGCTTCCGAACGTGAGTCTGGGGGTTCCCGATAAACGACACCTTTGGGAAAAAGAGAAGAGTGTCATGTTTGCCAACAATCTGATTTAATTTTCTCTCGTCCCAAAAAAAAGGCCACATCAACATTTTATATATAAAGAAACATTGGCGCAAATTTATTTCCCTCTCTCTTAAACGCCACCCGGAATCAATTCAAGCGCCTTTGTAATGAAAGTCTATTAATTCCCACTCGTGTAAATCAACTGCGCATCCCAGTTCTACAGCCTCGCTGTCCTCTTACACCCAACACCAACACACCCCTCACCAAAAAAAAAAAAAAAGTCCCAGACATTCCCGCCAGAAAGAAAACTACACCACACAACACAGAATAAAATCTCGCAAATATGGATCAGCTCATGGGCGGCGGCGATGGGGCATTTCCTCTGGAAGCATGGTTTTGGGACATGCCATTCTGCACAAGATGGTGGACGACAGCTACTCTGCTGACAAGCGGTTTGGTACAATGTCAGATCGTGACTCCATTCCAACTATTCTACAGTTATCGCGCAGTCTTTCAAAAAGCACAAGTCCGTCCCCCCAGCCCCCTTATCCCTCAACAAATAACTAACCCTATTTCACTTGGGTATAGTACTGGCGACTCCTAACAACCTTCCTCTACTTCGGTCCCTTCTCAATCGACCTCCTATTCCACGTCTACTTTCTCCAACGCTACTCCCGCCTCCTCGAAGAATCATCCGGTCGATCACCAGCACATTTCGCCTGGCTGCTTCTCTACGCAATGACCAGCTTGATACTCTTATCGCCGTTCGTTTCGATGCCTTTTCTCGGTCATCCGTTATCTTCAACACTGGTCTATATATGGTCGCGTAGAAACCCAGACGCATTGATGAGTTTTCTCGGGTTCTTTGTGTTCCGAGCGCCGTATCTTCCTTGGGTACTCATGGGCATTAGTTTTGTCATACATGGGACTGTGCCAAAGGACGAGATGTTGGGTGTTGTTTTAGGTCATATTTGGTATTTCTTTAATGATGTTTATCCCCCGCTTCATGATGGATCGAGGCCGCTTGATCCTCCAATGTGGTGGAGACGTCTTTTTGGTGAGTTACCTTACAAGATATTGTGAAAGGAGTATTTCGAGGCTGACTGTAACTTCATAGAGGGCCGCCCACGTGAGGAGACCGTTAATGGGGTTGATAATGAGATTGCTGTAGCTGGAGTTGAGGTTCCTGCGCCAGAAGTGCGATGAGGAGGTTACTCAGGGGATGTGTACATACATATGTGATGAGGCTGTTTATTAACATATTTTTCTCAAGCAACTTTTGGCGCTTTGGTTTTGGAGGGTTTAAACAGCGGTTTTTTTGGGGTTCATTGGTTCAGAGCATTAATTAGGACCACAAACAAGGGCATAGGAATTTGGCGTTAAACAGGTTATTATTGGGGGGTTGAGAATAGCAATATGGCAGATCAAGAAATGAAGTATAAAATGGCAAAGCTTTTGGATGCGAAAGACATTTTGATTGACTTGTTTTTTTCTGGCTAAAGAATGATATCAAAAACAATAAATAGCAATTTTTTGTTGCAAGAACCAAAACTATTCTACTGCTGAAGAAATGCTCTACTTTCCCCCTAGTTCAAAAACTGAGAAACATATTCCTTGCGATGAGGATTGGCATCAAGCTCCTCAGCCCTGTTGAGTGGCGTCCATTTAGGCTCGTCCTTGAAGAGGCGCATGGCTTGGACATACTATATTTTTCTGATTAGTATTTTTTACACTTTCACATCCTGGTCCAGTATCGAAAAGCAATATAGAAATGAAAAAGGAAAGTGGAAAAAAATATACTCACATTACTCTCATCAGTAGTAAACCGATGATAAATCCCCGCCGGCAAAATAATCAAATCATCCTTTTCCAATCTAATCCTTATCCATCTGTCACTTTTGTCACGCACATCAAAATATCCAGCTCCGTCACGAATATATCGAATCTCTTCATCTTCGTGCAAATGTTCATCGAAAAAGGACTTGACTTTGGTTTCGTAGATATCGCCCATTGCGGCTGGGGAAACGGTGATTTCGTCCCTGTTGCGGTAGCCTCGGGAGGAAGCGAGGGAGTTTACTTGGTCTAAGGAGGGGATGTGATGGTAGATTACGCCGATTTGGGCGAGTTGATCAAGAGTAACTAGGGTAGAGTTGGGGGTTGTGTCGTGGGGGAGGCGTTGGTCGCCCTGGGGAGGGATGTTAAAATGAGGGGATTTGGATAGGGGGAGGAAATACTTACGGGGAGGTTATCGTAGGTATAGGCCTTCATTTTGGGTTTATGCGGGGGATGAGAAAGATTGTGGTCGAGAGTGAGAATGAGAATGAGAGAAAGAAAAAATGAGGTTTAATGGAGCAAGCGGATGGCGGGGTTCACTGGGTAAATTTGGTGGTGAGGGGCAAATTTAAGTCAAAAAAATAACAAGCAACGAAAAATTGGTGAGAGGTGTGTGAAACGGCTCAGATCATGCATACATGAGATGAGATGAATATAGGATGTTAAATGTGGCGCGATTTCCTATAAATTATCTATCTGAATGAACTTTTTCAATCACCGAAACGGTTGGAATCGGGTGACGTATTCTTTGGAAGGTGGTGGTGAGAATTGCGCAATCGGTAATTTTACTGTATTGGTGTATTGATACTCCGTATAGATGCATAATCGCCCAGTGAACATGATGCTTCAAAAAAAAAAACCCATGCAACTTGTCCTAAAGGACACACAATTTGGGTATCTCTCTTCCACGATGATTTATATACATGATCATTCACCCACCTCCCGAGTATGGCAGCGCCCACCGTATCTACAGATGCCCGAGTCCCCAGGTTCGAGGACCAAAACCTTCGTTTTTGGCACCTTCATCCTTTCCAGACTTCTCGACCTACTAAACCCACCTCAACTTGGCCTGCCCTGGTGAAGCGAGCAAGCTTGCTGCTCACCGATGCGAATTGCATCTGCCTTGGTGAATATTCCTTCACCGAGGCCCGGAGACCTGGGCAGCGGGATCACTGGGTCTAGCCCGAGAGAATTGTACCCAAAATTTGTCCAAAAAAAAAAGCATTGTAGTTTCTCAGTCTTCAACCTCAGGAGACAACACCCTCACCTTTTTCACTCCTTCGATAGCTCCCAATTTTGCATCTTGTATCCTCTTATTTCTCTCCCTTCTCATACGCTCCCCGTGTAATTCCTTCTGCATCAAAAAAGGCGCCCATGCATCATGAGCCAATGCTTCCTCGCCCGTTGGTCTTTCTTCAGGGTCCCAAGCAAGCATTTTGAGCAAGAGGTTCCGGAATGCTCCGGTGATCTTGGCCTTCTGATGCTGGTCTTCAACCGTCTTGATCATCACGCGATATGTTCGCTGGTTTATCTTGACGTTTGAGGGGACAACGACAAATGCTGGAAGCCATGAAGCTGCGAGCGCCCAGATATCCATTTTTGTTGTACATGGCGTTTCTGCGGTGCTGGTATAGACCTCAGGAGCTACCCAGCATTCTGGATGGGATGGTTTGCCATATGGTTTAGGGCTGACAGCTGGGGAGATAACTGCTTTGGCTGGGAGGTGATGAGAAGGTTTGAGGGCTGATGATTCACGCTCTGTTGGGAGCGGACTGGTCTCTGGCATGATAAGAAGTGAAATTGGTCTGATCCTGCCATGATATATCTCCTTTTTGTGAAGCTTGATCAAACCCGAAAGGGTCTGATAAAAGTAGCCGAGACGCTCGACAAAGTCAAGTTGAGCCCATGGCATAGACTCAAAGTCATACTCGGCTAAAGGCATAGAGTAGTAGACGTCTTCATGATCCTCCTTGGACACACATTTGTCGAGTCGACATGGTGGTGAGTCGCCGTGCTCGCACCAGCTTGCTATTAAGCCATGCACACCTGAATCGCTGTCGCTGAAGAGAGACGCAACCTCCAACTCTTTTCTTATGCGATGTTGAGAATCCCGTTTGTATCGCATCTTCTTGACCGCCACTGGTTTGCCGGTGTGCAGTTGAACTCCACAGTAGACCTGGGAACCGTGTGCACCATAGGATAGTAGATGATGAATCCTGATATCCCAACATCGAATATGTTCTTCAGTCGGAACCAGAGCTAGATGACGAGATGGGCGGCCGTGGCTAAAGGAGAGAATTGCATCCCGTTGCTCCCTGAACCTATCATGATTGAGAGGGTCCAAGTTGAATTCGAGCACAAAGTGATAATCCCCAAACTGCAGACAATTCCTTTCCCTGAACAACACACATGAATCTCGTCCTTTGACACCACCATAGATAGTCAAATCCTCCCCATCGGCATCCCCATTCTGGTATATGATTGGCTTAGAACACACATTCCTCAAAACCAGCACACCCGATTCGGGATGGAAGAAAAGAACGGCATGCGCACTCTTGATGGACTCTCTCGCCCGTTTGGTCCCTGGTGTATTTCCTAGTGGACATAAAAGAATGTCGATTTTGGCGCAAGCAACCCCTTTCTCAATCAACCGCTGGGATGGCCCTGCACCGATACGCCAACGTCCGTTTGCCGATGCAAGAGCTTCATCCCCGTCTGGAATGTCGGAAAGTGGAGGAAGGGATAGCAAATAAGCAATGGTATCCTCGTCGCTTATTAGGCAGGCAGGCGACGATGAGCTAGCTTGCACGGTTTCGAGAAGATGCACCGCGGCGGCATTGTCGGGGAGGAAGGAAGCAAACTGCACCGCCTTTTCTTCTGTGTCTTCGTCCGAATTGAAACTCACAGTTTCCGTTTCTGTCGTCGCATCATCGGAATCTGGAAAATCCGCCGGCGGAGTGGCCATTTTTAACTTTGTTAGAACGTGTCGGGTGGCGGCCGTTATTTTGTGGAGAGGTCGTCAATTGGCCCCTGCCACTGGTTTTAGCGGACGTGAAGTTGTCGCCAAGTCGCATCTGCCTTCCCCGCGTTCAACGTCACGTAGTCACGTGCTCAAGGATCCAACCTTTGTGGTTCCACGAACCACAACTCATCAAACGTCCCGCCCTATCTATCGACAACCACATCATATCAAGTCCCATCACAACCGCACCCGTTATCATCGAATTTGGAATTAATTCGACTTGCGACGACATTTATCTTGACATAGGATACGATATTTACATTGACGGACACCAAAGATAACGATTTAATCATGTCCAAACGACGAGCATCCGACGATTTTGCGGAGCAGCCCTTGCGCTCAACCAAAAGATCCAGATTAGAAGGCGACTTTACAGAGAAATCGCTACGATCAAAAAAGAGAACCAGAACGGAAAATGATTTTGCGGAGCAACCAATGCGCTCAACCAAGAGAGCCAGACTCGAGAGCAACTCACCAGATTCCAGCCCGCGCGCACGCACACGCGCACGCAGCCCAGATCCATGGCCCAGTATTGTCGAGTACCACCGCCGAACAGATGTCAAAGAAATGAGAAAGAAAAAGTTGGAAATTCAGGCACGGAGGGCCTTTGATAAATCGGAATCCCGTTTCCGCCAAGCGCGAAAAGAATACATCAGATTTCGAAGGAACAGACTACCAAGTCCAGCACCATCCGAAGACGGCTCAGTTGATTTCGACTCTGACGCAGACGAATTTGGTTTTGCTCCTTTGATGTTTAATCTCGACAATGAGGATTCAGAGGTAGCGGATGTGTTTGATGCTGCTTTTGTGCGACAACTGAGGGAGGGAATGAGGAGACGAGCGGCGGCATTGGCAGTTGGGGGACGAAAGAGGGTTAAGCAGTGGCCGGCTGTTATACCGGATCATCACACGATTACTCGACGAGGAGGTCAACGGGGGAGTTCAAACACGTCTCGCTCAAGGACGGTTCGGGCGTGCGCGGTGGAACAGAGAATTACACGACAAAGTCGGCAAATCAAGTTTTATGAGTTGGATTATTTTGGAAATGCTCGTTTAGTCTCATGAGGACCCGAAAGAGGGATGGGATTGATTTTCGGCTATTATTTGTTGGGTGAACCAGCAATGGATCACAGACTAGGAAGAGAGCTCTGGCAGATGCCGTGAGGCCGTCCAGACTATGGGAATCTTCCCATCAGAGCCATAGTCTTCTACTCAGTGAAGACTGGGGCTCGTGGAGATCGCCAGCACGTCTCCTTGCCTCGAGCCGAAATGCTCGATGGCTACACCCAGCTGCGTCTAGGAACACTGTGCAAGCAAAGCCATGGTTGACGCCCGAATGCGATACCTCACCATTGTCTCTGGCTAATGCTGAGCTTGGGTTTGCTATCACCAACATTCTGGAGCTGAAAATGCTCATCATTGAAGTCTGCTACGCGCTAGCAAGTACAACCAGCTGGGACCTCCATCAGTGGCCGGATATGCCAGTGGCCCATTTTCATACAGGAGTTTGGGTGTTTGAAGAGTAGAGGGACTTTTATTCCTATTCGTTCAAAAACAAACTCCTTGTATTAGGATCTCTGGATCGTTGGATACGTCGTGGGCGTTTGAAGAGTAGAGGGACTTTTATTCCTACTCGTTCAAAGGACGACTGTTCCTGAGGGCAGATGTTGAGCTGGGGAGACTGAGGGGATTTGGCGTCGTTGATTAGGGGATGCTGAGCTGGGGGAACTGATGGGATTTGTTGTCATCTATAAGAGGTCGAGGTATTCGGTTCTGCGAGGAAGTAAACGGATTGCATGTATGATTAGGAAGGAAGGAAATATGATACCCTGCAGGCTTTGATCCTGCTTTTGCTTTTTTGTTGCATATTTGGTTCTCTTTTTGAGCTGTGATTCCGTTGACTTGGTGATGTGAAAAGCCTATGGTTGTTTACATTCTTCAGGGCTCAGGGGGATTGTTGCCATGGAAGCCATAGACGGTGGAGTCTTTTCTCTTCGTATACAGAGCCGTACAGCCACCCAGTCTTCATGAGCCGGGGAACAAGCCAATGCAACACTTTTCTATCGGCACTTGTTACATGTCCAGGCTCTCTCGACCAGGTCGGGTGTTTGGGGCTCGTATGATATGTGGTTGGTTTTGTAGGTGTTGTTTAGCACCTATCAAACCCCATATATCATGCGCAATATAGCCCAAGTTTTCTCGTCCCTTGTGTACTGTCCTGTCCTCCCAGTCAGTCTCTTTCCCCGTTGCCAACAAAACCATTCGGCTGCTTCTAGGGACCAGTTTGAAGCCTGGTATCTTGATGTGGTCGGCCATCTTTGGTCTCTAGCTACACTTAGTTTGCTCCATTGCTGCAACGAGCTTCCCTCTTTCTTTTCCAGGTCTGTAGATACAAGATATTACCTTTTTGTCTTTTGTATCATGGTATCTCTTTCAACACTCTCCCTCTCTCCTCGGGAACTTATCTTGAAGCGCACTTCTTGAAGAAGAAGAAAATCAATTTTCTCAAATGACTATAAACTCAAACCAACTACTGCACTGTATCTAGACTATTCTGAAACCGCCCCTTTATAATAATCTCTCTTTCAACTTCACATACACTGCCATCCATCTAACCCATTCTTCTTCTTCTTTCTTCTGCTTCACCACATTGAAAAACAGATACCCTTGGCCATTCTATAAACTACTAATCTGCGGAAGTGAAGTACCCTATCTACAGACATAAACGAGGAAGGACTCTATCATCATGGAGCGCTCCTTTATTATGTGAAAGTTTTGTTTTTATATGGCAGCCGGTGTTCGACAATACCTAAGCTTTATAAAGTAATTTTAGGCATAAACACCTTTCCTGCAGTACGTACTTGTTACTTGGGAACCCATACGATTCCATCCGTTGACTTGGTTTTTTTGGGGTGTGGTTCTTTTACTTCTTGGGAAGAACGTATATGTATATATATTGATAGGTTATTCGTTCAATGGGTGGAAATGACTTGCCCTAAATTACCTCGTTAGAGATAGAGGAGAGACTTTTATCTTCAATATTTGTTGTTGTTTACAATGTATTCATTTTTTTCGGTGTTTAGTTATTGAGGCTACTCAAAGTCGGTTTAATTACTGGTGGATAAGTAAATGTATTCATCATGGCTATATTTCTTGGACTCTGCTGACATAGATCCCCTCTTTTCGTTCTTCTTTTTATTCTTCTTTCTCTAAACTCGAATGACTTGGTTTTATTTTTGCTGTTATTCTGGTGTATTATGTTTTTATTTAACTTCGTTTTATGGTCGATGGATATGTTACATAAAAAGTGCATTTTGCTTGATTTACTAGGACAATGAAATCTTTATTGGTAATAGAAGGGAAAATATGTGGCTCATGTCCAATGGATCGATACAATCAGATCTTCTTGCATAGTCATGCATATACTCACTCTGGAAATGGCGGTGGTTAGGAGACTTATTTCTGAGTTGTTTTCTATCTTTTCGAACGATAATGTGGTCATAGAAAGTCTGCCTGCACAGAAAACTGGGAGAAGCATAATCTACATTTTTGGGGGGACGTTGTTCCAGTCATGGTAATGTCTGGGTCATGTTGGCAGCAGGAAACCACCTTTGGATCATGCTGACTTGTTAGGGAGATTATTTGCAATTTTTTGTAGGAAATGTATTTCTATTTGCATCGTTGAACGTGTTAATTGTTTCAATAATTTGATGCTTTTAGTACAATGAGTATTTCAGCATTGCCAAAATGATTGTTTACTTAATGATGCTATACCCCCTTTTCATCACACCAGCAACGGAAGCTGTACCCACCCATCTCCCTGGCTTGCCTAGCCCACAACCACCAAAACTGTATCAACCTGTTTTCATACATACAATACATTGTTTCCTTTTCATATCCAAAGATGGAATCCTTTTTTTCAGCCGCCGCACTTACCAAGACATACAAAATCTCGGGATATACAAAAACGACAAGAATCCTGTAGATCCCGATCACTTTTTTCTTTTCGTCTTTTGAAACAAAAATTCCCAGATAGTTTATCAGAGATCCCGAGAAACTAGGGCGATTGCATAACCATCTGAGATCCCCCGTTTCCCGTTCTAACTAACCAATCATCTTTCGTTCCGGTCAAAAGGTAATCATCCACTTCATCTAAGACATTTCAAAAGACTAGATCTGTTTTTTTACGTGGGGGGAAACGTTTATAAAATTGTGATACATCATATTTTTTTTAACAAAGCTGAAGCCAAGACCAAGGGGCTGAGAGAGAGAGGAAAGGAGAAGAGGCCCAAGTGAGACATACATTAGTTTAGTGTGTGAGATCGTTGGGACGGCTCGCCGATGGACCGAGTGAAAAAAATAAGTGGAGACCGGGATGGCTATTGATTTTTTTATAAAGGGAGAAACAGAAAGAAATGGCGTTGTAGATTATTGAAAGGTGACATATCCGAGATCCGTGTCCCGTTAGGCTTGAGATCGGGGGGGGGGGGGGGGGTTGATCTAAGACATTTGTGATATGGGAGTGACGAGTTGGGTATTTTTTACTTTTGCGAATCGAGAAAGATGTTTCTTTATATGAAAACAAAGGTATAGTTATGGTAATCATTTCTATTTCAGCAATGAAATGTGTTATGTGATGTTTACTTGACCCCTTGTAAGAAAAAGGGGTACCGAAAATACAGACCCATACCAAGCCTCAACTCCAAGCAAAAGCATCACAATGACGGGAATTCTGTCATCCAAACGTGGACGAGGTGCATATTTTGTCTCGCTGTCTAACCTCTTACACCGCATTCCGATAACCTTCGGGGAGGAGACTCAAAGATCTATCTCATTTTAAACTTGTCACAAATGCAAGTGAACTGTCATCTTTTTTTGTCTCAGCTGTATTTCACTTCTCTTAAAACACTGTATTCGATGCATACAAAACAGGCATGTCTTGAAATTCCATTCGACCCGGTCAGAAAAATGACAGGACGAGCCAAAGACGTGGTCGTGGGACTGACTGGGGAACTTTTGATTGATGTGCTATGTGATAGATACCTAGGGAGAGATGAGAAGAAAAAGAAAACCTAAACGGAGGGCTGAGACTAGAATGGCATCGGACGGGAACGACAGTTAGATTTTACTTGATTTGGCAAGTACCAAGTATCTACTTGTCGTTTTCAAGTCCCGTTTTGTCACACGGGGGTGGCAAGACGCTGTCGAGCAGGAGAAAAAAAGAAAAGAAAACTGGATGTATCACGATGTATCTAAATTTCAACTTCGTGAATGAGGTGATCACCAGATTTGTAGACCCGAAGAGCGCCCTCGATAGCCGCTTGTAATCTCTCTCAACGGCTAGAAGATGGAGTATCTTGCGAGATATCGCGATCCCCTACCCGACTCCGAGACTTTTCGGACACCCTCCCTCCTCCCGCACTTATAACGCCACCACCACCACTCACCACCACCAGAAAAAAAAAAGCAAATCTGTCAAAATCCCCAGGTGTATGCAAACCACCCTTTTTCGGCCCGCTTGCGCATCTGGCGCAGCAGCAAAGCACTTACAAAACTCACCGATGAGCGAGTAACTGACAAGGGGCTACGAATCTGGAGGGAGGCACGGAGCAGCTGTCAAAATCTCTCAAATCCTTTCCCCTTGTCCCTGTCACCCTCCACTTACTGTGCCTCTCAGCCCTGGCCGATGAAAAAAAAGACGCCAAAAGTTGGAAATCCCATAAGGGAAAAAACAAGCTTGTTGTCAAGATCTGTCTGTGCCTCTCAGCCCAAGCGGGAGGAAGGAAACCGGGAAGACTATCAAAAAGCCACCAGAACCCTAGTGTGTATTCCAAGCCGATGAGCAAGATACATATATACAGATGATCTACACTAATGTATGTACGTGTGTACATGATGGACAAGCCCGAGTGGCAAAAAAGAAACAATCACACAATCGAATCCAATGAACAAGACACACGTACATACAATACATACATTGGCACAGACGGGAACCTAGTGTGTGTTTTTCAACCGGTGTACGTGAACTTTTGCTTCCCTACACACTACAAACCAATTACGACGTGTAGATGTACATACATTACCAACCCGTATCGTAAAAAATGACATTTGACATCCTGAATACCACCTTCCCACCCCCAATACATACAGTGTGGGGGGAAAGAGAAAGGAACATCCGGCATTCACGGGATATTCTTACTTACCGCCTTCTCTCATGCAGTCATGCCATCCATACATGTACATACTTTGACAGATAGATAGACAACAGAGTGACACCGAAGGAAGCAACGTACATACATTCCCGACCAACCTTTTTCAAATGCAGGTTTTGCTGATGTGATAGGACCCCATCTTTCCACTCCTTTTTTCCTTCGTGGCTGGACTTGATAACCTGAATTGGGAAAAAGATGGGTTATTTTTTTGCCATGTTCCAGTCCAGTCAGTCCCTGCGGAATTATCCCCGAGAGAGAAAAAAGGCCCTTCATAGGATAGGGTTATCATCATCATCATCCCTCCCAGAAAGGCAGAATGAATGGGCCTTTCAGACGATGAACCATTTATCCAAACGTTGATGAAAATCGTCCAAGGACCTCTCGTCTTGTGCGTGTTACTGTCCATGTTTATTCACCTAACCATCAAGTCCCTTCCAGTTCCCTTTGATGGCAAACTAAGCAGTCTACTTACCATCGTAAAAAAAGGGCCTGAAACACAGTAAAAGAAAAACAACCACCTACCAGTGTGAAAAAACCAATGCTGACGACACCTTACCCTTCAAATCACAAGTCCACGACAATCCCCTTCCTTCCCGTAAATCCCGATTTCCATCCCTTGCTCAAAGTATCCTTTTTGTTTTTGCTCAACACTCGCCTACCAGGCTAAATCATCATCAGTTGAACCAACTTAACTCACCGAGAGAGCGATGCTAGCTAAGGTTCTCGCCTCCGTCTCGTTTCGTCTCATCTTGTCTTGTCTTATCCGTCTGCGCCGCCGTTAAATGTCATCCTGTCAGAAAAAAACAAGGCCGTGGCGGCCGGCGGCAGATAATAACTTAAGTTATAACAGAGGATCCCACGCAATAATACACTACTTACCCTCTTGTTCATCCCCATCCCCATCTTAAAATCCTACTTAACATCATATCATAACTTGCGAAAAAGAGCCAAGTCTTACCCGGAAGTCCTCGCCTGGTTGTTTTATATTATCCATCCCATCCCATCCCATCCCATCCCATCCCATCCCATCCCATCATTCTCCGTTTTCCTTTGTGTGTCTGCCCATTATACCTGTCAAAAAGCCAAGGCTTATATCATCCTCTCCTCTTCTCTCCAAAAACCCAGATTCTCTCTCCCCTGTTCAAACTACTACTTCTTGTCCTTCTGACTCGCGTGTACCGGCAGAAAAACCAATATGTTATCCATTTAATGCCATTACAAGAACCCCCAAGACGCCAATATAAATTAACCTTACCAGAGTCCAGAAAGTTTTTTCATAAATCTTCCGAATGGTAGCGGCATATAATAATGTGTACCAACATATAATAGTAAAAAGTTGGCAGGTAGTATCAGTACCAAAGAGTAAAAAAACCAAGCCAGCCCTATATCCCGCCTCGTTATATACCCCTCAAAACGGTTTTACTCAAACAACAACCGAAGCGAGAGAAAGGCCAAGAAACTCAACGGCTGCAAAGAAAAAAAAGTCACCGTTTTCTTGTGATCTGCTTTGCTCCCCTGCTTATACGAAAAGATTGTAAAAAGAGACTCTTCTAGCCCTCCCTCCCTTCCCACACACACCCTTCCCGATCCATCGGTAAATGCACAGCTTGCTGAATCGGGCAAGCCACATATAAAAATGTGGCAAATGAAATGGCTTGTTGAAAGTGTTGTGAACTGCCTTGCATGAAATAGAGGCGCTTGACCCAAAAGCCATCTTCTTGGCAACTTGATTTCATTCTCTGAGTCCTAGTAACCACTCGAGGCTAACGCCGTTGTTTACTACTGAAACGGCAAGAAAAAGAAGTAAAGATGGCAGGTGGTGATGTGATAAAAACAACGAAACGAACGTCAATGCCAATCACACCCCCACATTCCATGCTACCACCATACACTCTTTATATCCTTGTCAATACCTTCATAGTCGTATCAAGGACCGGTGGTGGTGAGGCAAAAGGGGACGTCAGACGGAGCGAGTGAGTGGGGTGGGTGAAAAAAAACAAAAAGACCCACGGACCTCCCCCCCCTCCCTCCCCCACAGATCTTGGTTCATCAATTTTGTGCATGTTTTTGACAGGTGGTTCCGGCAAGCGAAAACGACGCGAGCTTGTGTACTTTTTATCTCACAGTTTCGCGCACAAACCCCAGATTTGGGGACGGGACGGGGGCCCGTTTCCCGTTTTCCCCGTCCCACCACTCACACCCAAAAAACACCCTTCGCTTGGAAGCAACTTGCTGCTGAACGAAACATTGTTAAAACCACCACCCAACGAGTCTCTTACCGAATCAGGGACATCGCTCCGACCGAGGACCGCATGCATGTGACCCTCCTTAACTACTTGTCTCCTTCGATGAAGCCTTCTAGAAAGAAAAAAAAAACAGGGAATAACCGTCGATTTTTGAGAACGAGGGAATTTCTTTTCCACTCAAAAAGACACCGAGTCCCAGCCGACCGAGAGAACCGATCTCTCAAGTTCTGTCTTGTAAATAGAGGTACGAGTCATTCCCCTTTTCCATCTCCGCGGAACTTTTTTTGTAAAATATCGAAAAATACAAAATGAAAATGGGTAGCAAATTGCTGAATTCCGATTCCCGACCCCCGAATTGTTGGGGAACAGGGTAAATGATGACATGTGAAAGTCCAATGCTTGGTTTTGTGTGGTGGAGAAAAAAAAAAGGAAGGGATCATGTGTGTTGTGGTGTGGCGTCTTGTATTTTTTTTCCTCTTTCTTTTCTTCAACGGTCAAGCAAGCAGTGATCGCGCAGCGCTAGCCCAACAAAAAAGTAACGAGCCGCAGGGACAGACTTGGCGGCTGTCAAGTTTGACAGGTCTCGTCAAGCGCCTGTCAGATGTCATGAAGGGGGGAAGAAGGGGTAAAAGAACGCTCAGGGGTTGGTTATCTCCACACAAACCTCCTTCCCCTTTCTGAACTCCATCATCAGGCCAGTTTTTCCCTCAGTGGCTTCTAATCGCTAATCCAGACACGGCAGGAGCTCAACAACAAATGCAGTCCTTTGTCGGTTCCGTTATATGATGATGAGTCGGCTATCGAGTCGAGTCCAACTTGATTTGTTTGTCGGCCGGAGCATGCCGTTCATATATTGCTCCGGGGCCCGCCATGGCAGCGTAATGCACTGTACCGTCAATGCAAAGCACCGTAGTAGGTAGCCATTCTCGACAGAAACGGGTCCAGATCCGATCAAACCTCCAACGAGAGATTTGGCACACAGAGAGGTTCGTCATTGCTGGATGCTTGGGATGCCGTCAAACAGGGATACAGCTTCCTCGGGATACCATCCAAACCACGAGTCTCTCCACTCCTGCAAAAACAAGGACAAGCTTGTCTCCGGGATCAGGGGGGGCTTTATTTTTTTTTTGCGGAGAACATCAGACGAGAATCATGGCCAGTTCCGCCAGGATAATTTGTGTCTCAAATGCCGCAACACACTTCTTTTTGTGATTCCTTTCTACAATATACCCACAAACCCCTTTCCTTTGATTGCCGATGATTGCTACCGTTTTACAACGGGATTCGTAACTTTTTATTTTCCATCAACTGGTCTTGCTCCACGTGTCAGCTTGAGGGACGATACTCTTGTGCTTGTGGAAGGAAGCCTCGTTTTTGGCACAATGTTGCACGATGACTTGACATTGCGATCAAACTTCGTAAGCCTCTCTTTCTCTGTGTGTGTCTGTTCGAGAAGGAGAGGAAGGGTTCCCCTAATCACGGCCGTAGTCTTGCGGCAGTCGACAGACCTTGGCAGCCTCCTGTGCATGTCAGATATATTAATTGACTGATAGCCCTGTTCTATGCCGCCGCTGTCCTGCAGGAACCGTCGAATCGACATTGTGGTACCAGTCCCTAATGATGGGACGACTTTCCAGGCTGGCAGCGCCAAGTGGTCATGATGATGGCGGTGGCTGCGGGATCCTGCTCGAAAAAAGTCCTTGTGTACCTTCGTATCAGTCCGTCGTGTTGTATCGTCAATAAGGCAACGGAAAAACAAGTGAGACAGGCGGCTGAGGAAAAAGCCCAGAATAAAAAATTGTTTTCGATGGTTCACCGACTCGGTCCCGCGCCCCAGCTTTGCGGGATACATCTCGCGCTGCCGGAGACAAGGCCAGTCGTGAAAATTGCTTGGCCGCGATACGGGGCGGAAGTTCGGGCTCAGCTTGTAGCCTCTTACCTGCTTTGTACCCAGCGCGGCCGTGACATTTGTGACATGGTGGAAGAGGGCGCCGCATGGTGTTCTGTGTGACGAAGGAGTTGTCGTTAAAAGGAGGGGAGGAAACAAGACGGAACCTGATGCCGCATTTCTAACCCTGCCTAGGGTTCAACGGTAAGCCTTCCCGTCAAACCGGCAGCCACATATCTGAAAGCGTCGACCACCGGTCAATACTACAAAATCCTTCTCGTCGAGTTTGTACCGTTGCTGACATCCATGATGAACCTATGGGTTGTGTTGCCACACTTTTCTCACTCTCTGTCACTTTTGTGACATGTCTGGTGTGTTCCACCACCAACTTTTTTTTTTTTTCTCCGAGTGATCAGCCAATGGTAGATGCAGACTCCAGATCTCAGGTGACAGATCGGATTGAACGAAAACCGCTCCTTGCTGGATGGGTATCTTTCTTGGCGTAGTTGGTGGTTTCTGATAATACACTACAATAGTGTAATCGGCGACCTGCCTGATGAGTGATGGACAGCGTTCTCCGGGGGGTTCTGACTTGGCAGGTTTGACAGGCCCTCTTGACAAGCTCGATAAACCCGGTATGTGGGTGCTGTTCCGTTCTGTTCCGTTCTGTTTTGGAAGATACCGGTACGGCGAGATACGAATACAGTACTGGTGTCTTTGGAGAGCTGTGATGAGACAGTTAATTCCCTCCACCCCTCCCGAATGGGCGGGCTCTTTTGCTCCCCCACCATGAATGACATCCCTGACCAAGTCCACATGCAAGGTTATCCCTGGTGCGGGCGAGGCCCTCCCCGGTTGACCTTGTTTCCAGATGAAGCTTGGCATGGAGCAGCTTGGCAAGATGACCACGGCTCCATGCCATTTCCAGAATCGTCGCGCAAGAAAGGCATTCTCTTTTACCACCCCAAACCAAACAAACGGCGGGACCTCGGCCGTCACCCAACGCGGAATGACGTTAAGTGGGAAGGAGTGGAACGACGCTTGTGACAGACGGTGCGGTTCAGAATAGCTTCATTTCCTGCCGCCTGGACGGACGGGCGTGACAAGATGATCATGTGATTTTGCTCTCTTTCTTTTTTTCCTCCTCTCATCAACAGCCACAAGGCTAGTGGGCCATGGGTAGCTGCATATTTTGGGGCTACCAGCAGCAAATAGGCTTTCCTTTGCGCTCCCACGAACATGTACGCCACCGAACGAGGAAACGTCGGGTGCCGGCAGCTCTCTCTTTTTTTATCCCACGAGCGTGCGTTCGTCATCTTTTCTCTCTCTGTGTCTTCTTCTTGAGGACCTCACAGGGGTTCATGCTTCAGGCAGCGCTACCTGTATCCAATGCCACAGTCATCAGCAGGACGTTGGTGGAGACACTCGGTTGTTTCGAGCCGATAGCAACCATGTTGGGTCTAATAAGAGTAGTGTACAGATCTTGCATCATGTATGTCTTTGTCGACGAGGCAAGGCAAGGCAAGGCAAGGTAAGGCGACCGACAACTCATGTCTTTGATGTGGTCTTTCCCCGCGTCGCTCCCAATTGATTGACGGGACACGGATCTGCGTGTAACCAACATCTGCTGGTGGTGCTGAAAGATCTGACCCGATGCAGCGCGCCCGACGGAGTTGACGTGCATTTCTTTTTCATCAGGGGGGATGGGATCCGAAGTACGGCTGCTGTGCTGTGCTGTGGATGGGCACATGGGCCAGCCAGCAGTCGGTCCTACTGCAAAAAAGAAAAAGAGAAACGCCATTTGGCCGAGATGGATTGGATTCTATGGCTGCTTGCTTCTTCACCGCCTGATGTGTAGAACGTGAGGGAACCATAACGAGAGTTGCACATGTATTCCGTATCCCGTACCGTGTCGCCGTGAAATTGGTAAATAGTCCCGATCGCCATGGCTCTGTGTTACCACCAAGCCACATTGAGATTTATAGTGTAGATGAAAGTCAAGAAGAGAGCTTCTGGAAATTGGTTTCCAGGGTTTGCATTTGCCGGTGCGGTTCTCGGATGGTGATTCCGGAAGTAGTTGTAAGGGCCAGACGAAGGCCTCGCCAAGCTTCTTGGACATTTGGGTGACAGATCTGACGAGCCTATCGCAATGCAGATTTCCAACCCAGCAGACCCATCCATCCATTCTCGACCGTTGCAGATTTTAACCCCACAGGGAAGTGTGGTTATACACTAGGACCCCAATCGCAAACCACCACAAAGGGATTGTGAAGATGATTATAATAGAGTTAAGTGTAGAACAAAGCGCAAAGGTGAGAATAGATGAGAGATATGTTGAAACGGATGTCGTTCCGATAAAGTAAATTGACTTTTCACCGTCGATGGCGATCAAGGACTGTTGAGGATCAACCCGCTGCATAGCGTGTTTCTCGTTTCTGGGTCCCGTCCTGCTGAAGAAGAGGGATGATTCAAATGGATTTTGATGTCAAATCAGGTTTGAGAGAGAAAGAAAAAACGGCACGGCACTTTTCCGCAAACCTGGGTCCTGGAAGCAAATGTCACCCGTACTTTCCAAATAACAGTTATTCCGAAAACCGGGCGAGCAGTTTCTCGTCGTGTATCCCATACAGATCCGTATCTTCCAGTGTTTCCCAAACTTTGCGTTGCGGAGATATCAAAACCTTCAGGAACAACCATTTATCAGTGCTCAATATTAGGGCTCCCAAGGGGTTTCACTTTCTCTTTTCCAAAGAAGAGCCGCTTTTTACCAAGGGAAACAGATTACTGATCGCCCTGTCTGTGAATGGTCATCTTTTTGAAGATGTACCTGGACTAGATAGAGACACACCCCCAAAAAAGAGCAGATGGTGACCCGTGCTTCCCCAGCTTTTTTGGCAGCTAGGCTGGCATATTGCGCTAAACCTCTCTACTAGCTCCGACGGTTTTCGGGGCTTGGACAAGTTTTATTTTGCCCTTCCGCCTTTTTTTTTTTTTTTTCCTTTTTTCCCCAAGACAAGAAAAAAGCAAAATGGTAGGAGCTCCGCAAGATGCAATTGGATCACGTCAAATATTGTGGATTACGATTCACGACGATTCAGGTTTAGCCCGAGCGCCAACGTCCACGCCATGACCTCACTCATCGGCATTTGACTTGTATATTTTATTTTATTTTTTGTTGAAATTCACGATTCGACAAAAAAATAATTAGCGGATACCAAAACCATGGATGAATGGATGGATGGCGGACGGGTGTCAACCATGTTTAATCCACGATAAACTTGACCTGGACCTGACCTCGGTCGCGTGCGTGCATTGTCGTGTTATTTCGACGACGTTGATTCCAGCTTCCCCAACAAGGTTGATATCCGGAGTGGTATTTTCCCGGTAAAGACGAGAGAGAGAAAAAAGGGATCCCCTTGTTCTCATCGGGCAATTTCATCGAAAGGGTGGAGTTTCTGGACCCCTGTTCATGGCTTGCTGCAATGTTTCTCGGTACCTGCTAGTTACGAGGCAAAGTACGGTTCTCTCTCCGTTAACCCACGACGGAGGAGGAGCACGACCCTCGGCACGGCAGACAAGACCCCACAGAGAGTTCACAGAGAGTAAGGTACCTGCCTACACAACAACAATACCCATAAGCAATGACATTCCTCCGCCTCCCGCGTGCTCCAGGACCGGGCCACAGCCGAACAGCCCTTGGCCCTGTCTGCCTCTGCCTGCCTGTTACAATAAATACACAAAACAATACAATACTGTACAAGATATGTCGATGTCATCCTCGCCCCCTGCTCGCAGCCCCCGGGGATTGTTCGTGTGCTTATAGGGTGACCCCATTCTTTTAATATAACCTCCCCGGTTGAGCCTCTCCTCCTTCTTTCTCTTTTCCAACTGCCTCACTTTTTACTTTTCTCGTCACCCATATCGTCGACAAAGTTTCGACGAGAGCGGACCCTTTTCCTTCAAGCTACACACCTCACACCCCCCCCACGATTTGAAAGAGAAAAAAAAAGGCCGCTTGTGTATGTGTGTGTAGAGCCTGGATAGCTCGGCTTGCTTCGTTTCTTGATGGTGCCGGTTTCGAATTAGACTTTTCGCCGTTAACGACTGCTTCGACACACTTGTCTAGCCCTACAGTTTTCTGGGTAACGCCATCTGTGCGTCAACCCGTTGGATCCGTCGTCGTCAACTCACAAACTTCTTGGAGGCTTGGAAAAAAAGTTGGGAAGGAAAAGGTGATCTGGCACCTGAGTGCATATTTACAAAAAGAGACTCCTTTCCTCCCTTTCGTCCAAACCCCAGAGAGCATCATCATCCACTCATCATCATCCCATTCTACTACTACTATCACCTGCTTTTTTTCTGCAGTCGACAGTTTTTGACCGACCACCACTGCATCTCCCCCCGTCTTACATCACTTTTCTCCCTTTCCCGTCAAGGGGACACGACAACATTTAGCTTCTTCCATCCTTGATATTTGAGAAATCAACAAAATAAAAGGTAAAAGACCCCGTTCTGTAGACTCACCGAGCACACTCTAGTGTCTGGCCCGGGTCTCTAGAAAACTAGCTCACTGACTCAAGATCAACAGAATACCCGCTGAGCGGAACACCACAAAAAGAAGAGGCTGTTTCGTTGATTCCCATCATATGGAATATAGCCATTCAAGAGCTTCATACACAAACAATCAAGATTCCACAATGTCCATGATCGCCATGCCACAACCTACTCCCCACTCCGCATTCAGCCGCGAATGCGCCTGGGACGAAAACAGACAGCATGCCTTCTCCTTCAACTCGAGGCGGCAGAACGACAACAACGAGAGGATCGCTCTTCCTTCCATCCGCCAAGCCATTCCAGAGATTAACAATACGAGAATACCTTCTTCAGCAGCAGCCTCACCGGTTGGAGGATTCGGGGCCGGCGCTTTGACTCCTCCTTCTTATATTCATTCACCAAACCAGAACAAGCGCAGGAGACTGTCCATCGGCGACGATAGGGAGGAGCGCAGCAGCCACATCCCAAGAATGTACCCGAGCCCGCAGCGGGAGTATCACGGAAGCCGAGGAATGTCCCCCGCGCCTACTTCCAGATCAGCAGCCACCGACAGCTGGGCCAGCCCGCCACGCAGAAGCCCCTACGCTTCTTCTCATCCCAGCCTTCCTTCAATGAGAGATACTATGCCACCAGTGGAACCATCAGATTCTCGTCCGACACTTCCGAGATTGCCCACCATGAACTTTGACCGAGCGTACTCGGCCATGCCCAGGATTCGGGACCGCTCAGCCGACGAAGACTACCTCGATAACTTTAGGCACATGGTGCACCCAGACGCAGCAGCAGCAGGTCACGGTCACTATCGGTCTGGCTCTTCCTACTACAGCAGCCATCATCATCCATCCCGCATTCAGTCTCTTTCGCTCAGCTCCGTTCAATCATTTGATCGCACACCATTTTCCTCCTCACAGGGCAGCTACCATGTGACGTACCAAGACTACATGAGGAACGAAATGGCAGCGGCAATGGGAATGGGCGAGAACAAGCAGCGCAAGAGACGAGGAAACCTTCCAAAGGAGACGACAGACAAGCTTCGGGCCTGGTTCATTTCTCATCTTCATCATCCCTACCCTACTGAGGACGAGAAACAGGAGTTGATGCGTCAGACTGGTCTTCAAATGAGTAAGTAGTAGTTTTTTCTCTCTCTTTCAAACTCTTGACAGAAATTTTCTAACGGATTTTTTGTGTCAACAGACCAAATCTCCAACTGGTTCATCAACGCTCGTCGTCGTCAACTCCCCACGCTGCTTAATAACGCACGCGCTGAATCAGACGCCATGTCATCGGGTCGCAGATCCGACTTGAAGCGGGACAGCCCTCCCATGAGCGATGGAGAGGGTAGCGTCTACGACGATGACCTTGAGGCGCTTAGGAGACGCCATGCTGTCAGCATGAGTCGCGGAAGCGTCTAGAAGGGCTTTTCTATCAGCCGTCCCTTTTTTTTTTCCTCGTTCCTGGATTGAGATCTTTTTTTCATTCTTTTTTTTCAATCTCTTGTCATTGATGACAAGTTTAAGTTTCCGGCTTTTATTAGAACGCCATTTCTGCCAGCTGTTCAGCCACCTTTTTTTGGGGTTTTTTTTGAAACGGCTTTTTTTCTTCTTTTTTTCTTCTTTTTGTTTTATCTTGCCCAAAACTTTCTCATTCGTTCTTCAATTCTAGTGGTTATTATACCACAACTTGTATGAGTTACAAACACTTCTTTGGTCACACACTTGGGTACTTTTGGATATTTTGGCGGAGTTTTTTGCTTTTCGACGAGAGATTTTTTTTACAAAGAGAGAGAAGAGAAAAAAGAAAGGAGGGATTTATTTTCTTGGATGTCATTTTTTACTACAATTTGCTTTTGAAGAAGTATGGATTGGATGGATGGATGAGAAGAATAAAGGAAAGAGAAAGAATTATGGTTTGGAAGGGAGGGAATTTTGGGATTTTAACGGAGTTGGACTTATGATTTTCATTTTTTTCTACCTTGTGGGCGGCATTCAAGCATTCATAGCATTTTGGCTTTTTCACCCATCATTCCATGTTGTTTTATCAACAAATTTTTTTTTACTTTGGGATGAAATCTTTATCTTAGGTAGCAGCGTTTATTTTTCCATTGATTTCTTATATATTATAAGAAATTGAGACAATTGGAAAGGGGTTCAAAGACAAGATTTTGCATTTTTTTGAGATTCAATGAAAGCAAAAAGTACTTTGTGCAGAAAGGACAAAATATACATGAACAATTCATTGTTATACTCAGATTTTACTGCAACCATTTCCTTTTGCAATGCTCACTGGATAACTTACGTGAAGTTTTAGTGCAACTTTTGACACATAGACACAGAGCTAGAAAAGTCCTTAGTCCACTCACACACATCACACACAACCTAACCCACATGATCATTTTTAACACATGTTTCCTTGCTATACGTAACTAACTGGACTTTCTCCTTGCGCAAAACATGTGTACTTCTCACACACACACACACACACCTACACATTTTGGGTCCTACTATTTGGCCGCAAACACACACATACAGGAAACATGCATCTCATACCGCCATCTCGATAATCTTTTAACCTGCTTGCGTATGTGTATGTGTATGTCTCAGATCCAAATCAAAGACATACATACATAACAAGTTCCAGATTTCTTTCGTGTGTGTACTGTGTATCCCCAAGTCTCTCATCCGATCTCTTTTCTCTTGGAGAAACCCCCTAGATCCTTGCAAAGTTACTTATTACCTCAAGTCCTTCACAAGTTCACAAATCCCAGTTCCGGGACATATGTGCCCTCGAATGTGGTTGGTCTATACGTGTGAAAAACTAAATAGGACTGTAAGAAAACAATCTATTTACGACATGCAGACAGTTTCAAAAGAGGAAAGGTGGTGGTGAGACTGCGTTTGCCGCCTTTCCTTGGGGGCAAAAAGGCTTTTTTCTTGGTCTCTGTCTGCAGCAAGGACGCTAGCTAGTAGGCTGATTAGTTGCGTTTTGTGTTATATGAAAAGCAGCCCTTTTTTTCTTGAAGGATGAGGTGGGGATGGTGTGATGAGAAAACGGGAATAGTAACCGGTGAAAGATGTATGTAAATCCTTACAGACTGAGAGATATTGGCTTGAGACTGAAAGGGAAAAAATAATGAAGATAGTACTGACCGGCTTGAACAAACCTGTCCTTCTCTCATCACCAACCAACCCCCTTTTCCCTCAGCACTTTCTCCCAGCTCCCCAGCTGAATCCTCGAGAAGGCTACCTACATACCACCAAGGCATACCCGCACCAGCCACACACACATAGCCCGCAGGATTTAGATCTCGGTCAAATTTTTGAGTGACCCTCCCCCTACCACCCCCTTTTCGTCTCCATTTTCCCCTCTTGCCAACATGTCAGTGATACCGCACCCGGTTCCTAATGCATTATGCAAACAACCTGCCTCTTCTGTACACACACACACAAAAGAATTCGCGCGACCTCGCAAAGTTTCGCCTCTTCCGAGTTCAAAGGTCCGCGTGTCCGTGACTTCCTGCCGCTAATTTGTAGGTGCAGATAGATCTAAAACATACTTACTTTTTTCTTCTTCACATGTCGTGTACTACGAGATCACGATTGCTCACCCAGGAGCCGCGTGTGTTGTATTGTGTGTTGTGCTGTGTTGTATGTTGTCGCACTGTACGCATGCGGACTTCCTGCAGACCTCCACACCCATCTTCGTCTTCTTCGCCACATGTGCTGTCTGTCTGCCTTGTGTGTGTGTGTGTGTGTGTGTGTGTGTGTGTGTGTGTTTAATTTTGGCTTCTGAAGTTTCCCAACAACGGGTACCCGTCACCGCCTCTCCGGGTAGCAGAGTCTTACATGTGAATCATAGTAACTCAGGGCCCCATGCTGCAAGACGAAAAATAAATCAACACAGCAGCAAGTGTGTATCCAGCTTCTGCTAATTGTTGGTCAAGGGGGGGAACACGGGATATATTATCCATCATTACACGATATGAGCGGTCAAGAAAACCCCTTACCCCTCGCATAGCACAAGCAAGTCCCAGCCCCGCAGCCGAGCATGAATGTGTAAATGTGTGTACGACGACGGATAACACCTGTCGTCTGTCTTGTCTCCTTCCTGTCTCTCGGGAGTTTGAAGAGGGGGCGAGAACCGAGCCGAATCGGAGCAAATTGGTTTGTCCAAGGAATCCTCTGTGTCATGCTTCTGTCTGTTTCTGTACCATTGCATTGGACTGGGTTTCATCGTACAACCACCACGTATTCCAGCCTTGAACCTCTTTTTTGATTGTTCACCGGGCGGCAATTAGTCCGCGGACTGTCCATGGCGTCGGTAAAGGTTTTTTTTTGGCGTCTTTTGTTGTTGGTGACACAAGTTCGCGTTCCGATCAACCGTCACAGTCTAGTTGCCTTTCTTATGCATGTTAATATGCAGACCGAACGACGACAACCGGAGATGGGATCAGACAAATGTGTCTATCCAGGGCACTGCGTCAAGCTAATGGGTGATGGAGATCTGTGCTACCAGATCGTGGGTGACAGCAGAAAGTGTGAAATGCGCGCGCGCTGTGAGCCAAATCGACGCTGGCCTATCCTTGGGACAGATGATGTAGCGCCGTGTGGGGGAGTGAGACATGATCTGAATACGATCAAGAAGGAGAGAGCGCGTGACCATCTGGAGCCGGGTCCTTTTGTCCCAACTGGGAAGGTTCAGAGATGAAGAAGTTTGAGCTGATTTATCGACATCCTTGAAAGAGATGCAGTTTGACAAATGAGAGCAACCTAGGAAGCCGGGCGTCAGTAGCGTCGTCACGGACAAGGTGCTTCCCCCCTGGAAATTTTAATACGTAAAGTCATGTATTTTCGAGTTCAACTTTCGTACTGAAAAAATTGTCTCATCTGTGGCAAGCCGTCAACTCAGGCAGTCGATGATGTCCTCGAACCGTGGCAAAGGACTGTGCACATTGAAGAAAACGGAGCCTCACAGGGTCAACGTTGCCACGCGAGCTCAGTTAAGCTTTTCTTGATGGCTAGAGGGCAAGGGACGAGCTTGAAGAAATCCGGGGAGAGAATTTGAGAAGGCAACTCCAGGGCATCCTGTCGATGCTTGCCAAGTTGTTCGTGTAGGTATGAGAGTCAGAGATTCCCCCTCCATCTGTCAGTGCCATCCCTATTTGACATTAACTGACAGTTTGTTGACAATCTCCGTGACAACAGAACCATGATTATGACGCAACTCTTGGAAGACGAAGTGACAAAGGGCACGCCACCCTCGTCATTAGCCATCAACACCATTTATCAACGGACGTGCGTCGGTCTGCAGACTAGTCAACTATGTTAGTTGCTCTTCTGACAGCGGCGAAAGAAAGAAGAAACAGTTCAGGTACCGGTTATTGTGACCGAAGGACCGAAGCTTGCATTTGAAGCAATCAATGCATACGCAGGACGAAAAGAGACAAAATTTGCCTCTCACATTTTCGGAAGCCGAAACTCGGTCGAGTGTCAGTGGTTTTTTTTTTTTTTTTTTGCTGCGGAGAAGAAGTGTTGCAGTGCATTCTGTGGCATGTGGAATTTGAACGAGGGATGAAAAGTTTTCGGGCTGTGGCATGTGTCGAGAATTGGCAGATGCTGTTGCTCCTTCCATGTGTGAAATTTAACCGGTGGTTTGAGATGCAGATGGAAAGAGCGATGGGGAGGGCCGGCATACATTTGAGTCCGGGAAAGAGCGAAGGAGCGAAGGTACAAGATTTAAGCTCCAAGAAAGATAGAGTCGATTAAACCATATTTTAAAACCGTGTGTAAATAATAATGGAGGATAAATAAAGCAATGAATATAGAGGAAATAAAAAGGGGAAATAATATAAAATAATGAGCTATAACCCTAACCCTTAAAAGCAAAAATAATCGAAATAATATCAATTAAATGAAATAGAAAAAATATTAATAAAAGAAAAGATTTTAAAAAAATATATTTCAACATCTTATTAGATGTTGTTGTGGTGTTATTACACTCCGGTACGGGGAATCGAACCCCGAGCTTCGCGGTGAAAACGCGATATGTTGACCGTTACACTATACCGGATGTTGTTGAATGCAACTACGGAAGGTAGGATCAAGAAGGGTCCCGCGGGTCGCTCCTTCCATTTTTTCAGAGTAGTTATTAATATTATTAACAATAAAACAACTATATAATTAATTAATTTCAATATTTAAGCTGATGATAATAGTAAATAAGTTGGATAAATATTAAAAGCCTCTTAAAAACCCTACAGCTATTTCACTACCCTTTATATGTGCACATTCCGTCCTATTTTGCTGATTGTTTGATGGTTGATTGTTAGTTTTCCCAACAGTCAAACAAATTGCAGCGCTCCTACCTTCGCCCACCAGCAAACCAAAGTGGATCCAGACCGGCTTCAACGACATCATCACTCACTTCTTCTTTCTTTTCTTCTCTATCTTTCGGACTCACCGAGCCTTCCCCGAACCAAAGTTCAAATCAACTCGAAGAATCCCACCGAATTTCTCAATCTAGAAATCTCTGCAGATAACCGTGATAACTCATCGTAATATTTCCTGCACGTGGGTTAAACTGCATCTCTTGGAAGTTGGCAACCCCCACGCAGAATCTCACCCACAAGAGGTATAAATAACAAGGATCATGACAAGAACTTCCCTCACGAGGACAATTGACAGATTTACACGTGCGGAAAAACGTGCTTTCTTTGATTTGACGGTTTGGGAAAAACACGGGAAAGATGTTCTAAAACCAAGAAAACAAAAAAACCATGGCTGCCGCACCCGAGGAAAACGTGCCAAATGCCCACTTGGTTGATCCGCCACATCCCACTTCACTGGTGCCTTGGTGATTCATGGAAGTGGGAAAAATCCGGTACCTGGCGCGGAACCGACGGACGATCTTGGTTTTGGGTCAAAAAGGAGCGGACATAAGAAGCGGGGGACACTCTCTTTCCAATTGCCCAAAAGAAATGATGCTTGCTTTGTTTACACACTCACCAATTGATTCGTCAAAATGTCTACTCTTCCCATTTTTGCTGCCACTCATCCCAGAGCTTGCTCGACTGCTTTTGAGCGAGTGTTTATGACTAGAAGTGATATTCTTCATTGTATTCACGAGCCCTTCGGTGATGCCTTTTATTATGGTCCTGAAAGGCTGAGTGAGCGGTTTGAGAATGACGAGGAAGCGAGAAAAAAGAGTGGATTTGCAGAGGTGACGTATAAGGATGTGCTGGATCAGATTTTGGATCCCAAGGCTTCAGAGGTAATGCCATCTTGTCCACCATAACCAGTTTTCTCGATACACCCGTATTGTGAATATAATCTTCCAACCGATACCACACATACACCGACCACCAATCAAAGAAAACACAGAGAGCTAACTCATTCCAGGGAAAACGAATCTTTATCAAAGACATAGCCCACTACCTCCTCCCATCCAACAAACAAAAAGCCAGCATCGCTCCCTCACTTCGACACCTCGACAACACACCCACCACAAACGGCACAACAAATGATGTCAACGGCATCAACGGCACCCACCATCTGGAAAACCCAACAGTCCTCCCCCTCCCCCTCCTCTCAAAATTCCACTTCACCTTCTTAATCCGTCATCCCTGCCGCGCAATCCCCTCCTACTACCGCTGTACAATCCCCCCTCTTTCCTCCAAAACCGGTTTCCCCAATTTCATGCCAAGCGAAGCCGGCTACGATGAGTTACGCCGCTTATTCGACTACTTACTCTCTCAATCCCTTCTCCCTCAAATAACAGTTATAGACGCCGACGACCTTTTAGATCATCCAGAAGAAATCATCAAAATCTACTGTCAACACGTAGGTATTGATTTTTCCACTCAGATGCTAAAATGGGATGGGGAGGAAGCCCAAAGAAAAGCGGTGGAGCAGTTTGAGAAGTGGAATGGGTTTCATGATGATGCTATTGGGAGTACGGGGTTGAAACCTAGGGTTGTTGGGAAGGTAAGTTTTAACTCTGGAGGAGGAATTTTGTTGGGAGATTGGATAAAGTTTGCTGATTGATATTGATAAAAGAAGGTATTGACTAGGGAAGAAGAAGACGAACAATGGAGAGAAAAGTATGGGGAGGAGGGACAAAAGATCATTAGGGAGACTGTTGATGCTAATTTGGAGGATTATGAGTATTTAAAAGGGTTTGCTGTAAAGGTTTAGAGGAATAAAGGAGGATGGGACAAGAGGTGGGAATCTGTACATGTAATTTGTTTTAGGCGTTTAAAAAATCGGAATGAATGGATCATAAGATTGACATAGCTACAATTCATATACAATATATATATATATATATATATCACAGCAAAAGGACAGTTGTGCTGATGTAGGTAATAGTAGTTATCTCGTTGGTGAAGGTGACGGGAACCGCCCTACTCAACTGGAAATTACACCGGCTTGCACAGATCTAAAAGAAGTAACCAGGTTGGATGTAGACTATCTTTGCTTTCCTCTTTGACAAGTGGAAGAAAAAAACCAAAAAAACCATGGCACTGCCAATAAAGATTGAGAAGAAACTACCTACTCTCGACTGAAGAAAGCTCACCTTCAGGAACCTGTTTTAAACTGGGGTAAAAGTAAACAACAACACAAACCAATTCGTAGTCCACCGAATCAAATGATAGATCAAAGTCATATATGGTCATGCAAAGAAGAAACCACAAGATATTTGAGACCAAGTATATATATATGCTTGCAATTTCTGTTGCTACGCGACCCATTCAAGTCAAATCCAAAAACAAAAAACGCCAAGCTACCCATACGCAGAAGTGACATCGCCAGTTCATCAATCATGACCAAAAATCTGATCCAGAATAACCACCCCATCCTAAATTTCATTCCAAAAAATCTCAACCCCCTCACTTCGCAGCACCTCCCTTTAACCTCTCCCAAATCATACCCCTCTTCTTAACCTTCCCCTGCTGACCTCCAGCCCCCGATCCACCTCCACCACCATCACCAATCCCCGGTCCAATCCCAGGACTAATCCCATGCTGTCTCTCTCCTACACCACCACCAACCCTCATACTATTATTCCCTCCTGCTTCAAACCCACCACTACCAGCCCTTCTAAACCCTTCCTCATCCCTCAACCCCTCACTCTTTGGATCAATCTCATCATAATCCTCATAATAATCCATCATCTTTCCCTTTTCTCCTCCTCCACTGACACCAGTAAAACTATGACTGCTCCTGTTTTGTTCCCCCTCAACATTAACGAGCGAAGTAGAAGACATGAACCCAGCAGCCTCTCTCATTTTATCCAATCCCGTAGCCAAGTGCTCCACCAACGGTCCCTTCCTCGCCTCAAACTGCTGATCATCTTCCTCTTCCAACTGTTTCCACTTGACAGGCTTGAATTGCTGTTGCCCCTGCTGATCCCTATGTTCAAACGGCGGAGGTGGTATAAACCCAGACGGAGAAGGAGGCATCGAGTCTAAAAGATCGGCTTCATAATCCTCATTCGCAGGAGATGTGGTAGACTCCCTCGGAGCCATCGCCTGCGCCTTCCGGTATAAAGCAGGGAAACGCGCTTCAAACTGTGTTTCCAATTCCCTCTGATGCTGAGCTACGGCCCGTTGACGTTCTAGTTTGCGGGATGGGATCAAGTCGACGACAGGTAGATGTTGAGAGAGAAAGGAGTTTAACCATTCGTCGTAAAGGGCGTGTCGTTGGTTTGCTTCCTCCTGTACAAAATATAAGCACTTTGAAACATAGCCAAAACAAGAATATGACTTACCTCTGTAGGACTGGACTGCTGTCTCAACCCATCCAGATACTCCTTCGCCTCCTGACTCATCTTCGACCCACTGATATACTTATCAAACGACGCCGAAAACTCTCTATAATGACCCTTCAGGATAAAACACTGTCCCTGCCATCCCTTCTTCTTAAACTTGTCACAAAGCGCATCGGCAACAGGACACTCCCAGTCAAACTCCACAACCCGATCATAAAACACCACACATCTGCACTGAAGCCACTTGCTGAAGCTTCTTCGACTCTGATCATCCATGAACGTGTCTTCAATCATTTCCAGTGAGGTGTTCTGCACAAAACTCAAGGGCGCTCTCAAGTTGAGAGCGTCATGAATATGTGATCTCTCAAAGTCGGTTGACGATCTCAAATCAACTATGAGAATACCCTTCGATGGGTATATCTCTAAAAGGCTATTCAGATGCCCAGGAAGTATCATTCTCGTCCGGCTCTTTGTAGGTTGCTGACTTTGGACGGCACGAAGACTCTGCAAATTGTGGTTCAACTTCTCCTGCTCCCGTCTGTGATGGAACCAGACATGAATGTCAGACGTTTCGACTCCCAGGTGTGAGGCAAGATGCTCTGTCACGCCTAGATTCGGATCAGGATCCCGAAAAAAGTACTCCTCCAGACGGCGGACGACATGGTCTGCCATAGGCTGGCCTTGGGGAACTTCTTGGTCAGAATGAAAGATGGATCGCTTGGAACCTTTGGATGTGGTGATGAGCATCGTCCTTGAGATGGGTTCGTTATGGCTGCTGCTGTCAGGTCCTGAGAGGGACGAAGGACGAGTCTGCCATCCTGTTGTGCTCAGCGAGGTGGTTGAACCCATATTCTTCAAAAGGGGCCGCGATGCTTGACCGAGAGCTGCTGTTGGTGCTATCGAGTCAGACGGCGTGTATTCTGTCCGGTGGTTTGGGATAGTGCGTTGAGACGACCGGGGGTCTCCTGCAAGCTGCCTATTCTGGGTGGTCTTGATGTTCTTCGCTGGGGTAAAGGTGCTTCCTGACAAAGCGGATTCGCCGTCATCCGGGGCCATCTCTGAGGCCAAATCCTGGTTGACGGTAGCAGCAGCACTTGGAGTTGCTGGTGCTGGAATTGTGGGACTCTTGGAGGCGTGAAGAAGGTTGTTTGAGCGAATAAAGGCCACAAACGCACAGGCTGGATCATCCGGCAAGAAATCCCAGACCATAACTGGAAGTGAGAGCAAGAGTAGGGTCGAGTGGCTCTTGAAAATACCCTGCACCTTGACATACTTGGCCAAAGCGGGGAACCCAGCCAACCATTCCTCCCAAGCTTCCATATCTAGTCGTTGATCATCCTCGAGAGCTAAAGATATCATAACGTGTGGTTCGTCCTCGTTTGGCTCTGACGTGCTCGGGATCATATTGTCCGATGCTGAGGGGTAACGTTGGCCCCAGCCACGCCCACCCGGCATGGCGGAATCCAATAGTCGCCGTCGAGAAGACGATTCGCTGGGTGGTGGGGGAACAAGGCGGCAGATCTCAATGCTGGGAGCCTTGTAGTTGGATGTCATCATGAAGTGAACAGGTGTGGACCTTGCCTCGAAATGCTTTCCGTTGATCAGAATAGGCCGTGGATGTTTTAATCGAGCCAGGACTTCAGCATGAAGCATGGCAGCAGAGAAAGCCTTGTGTCTCCACTCCTCGAGTACTTCAATCAAGGCGTTGGTAAAAGAATATCTGCCCGGATCAGGAGCGATGGCGTCCCAACTCGAGGCGGAGATGGTCTCTGTGATGCTTTGCCCAGTGGGAAAGGTGGCGCTAGCAGCACCGGCACAACAATCAAGAAGGATTAGTACGTCAGATATGGACCGTTCGAGGAGAGTCTGAATGGCTGACCACTGCAGCCAGGGCGAATCGGGACGACGGTTGGCACACCAAGTGCTCATGCGGGATTCGTCAATCTTGGCATGACCACCATAATAGACGATAAACAACGTCTCTTCTGATTCGTACTGTTTGACCAAGTCGCCGACTTTAAGCATCAACTCTAGGTGGGAGTTTTCCGAGGGTATTGAGAAGATGTCGGTTTCGTAGTTGTAGTCTTCACGTAAACACTTTTCCAAATCCTCAAGCTCAGGTAATACAAACAGGTCATCGCTCTTCCAATGAAGCATCAAGGCGTGAACCTTTGTGTATCTCTGTGTCGGTCCACGGTTTGGGAATGCTCTGCTTGCCGACTGCAGGAGATCAGTCAGGTGCGGTTTTATAGACAAGGCTCTGGGGGGAAGATACGTACATCTTGAAGAGCCTGAGCAAAACTCTCCAAGTGTTTGACATGGTAGCTAACACGACTGATATCATGAGTAGCCGGTGAACAGCTCTCGCTCGAGGAACCATATGCAGAATCAGCACTGCTGCTCATGCTCATGCTGCTAGCATCTCTGTCGTTGGCTGGCCGCCTTGTGCGGATTGTCATGAATGGGGTGTTGGAATCCATATTGATGGTGGATTATTGCGTGGAGACGGTGAAGAAAGAAAAAGACCGATGATATGATGCCGTCGTCGTTCGTTCTGAAACTCTTCAATCCATCAAGAACACCGCGCCTCCACAAAAGCAATTCGAGAACCAATGAATATCTTCACATGTGGGATGCCAAATAGTAAAAAAGATCAAGTCAAAAGATGGAATTCCCAACGGCGGGGATTGGATGTTCTCTCATGTCGACCCTCCTACAGTGCAGTTTCAGGCAGATCCAGATTACAGGGCTGTGTTTCTCCTGCAGGTGCCCAGGTGCCGCGGGGGAACACGCAGCTGAGGCCAGAGGTTGACCCCCGGTCACCCATTTCGGTTTAGCGGCCGTCTCCTCGGTGTTGCTTTGGGCAAGAAGTTGCCAAGAATGACTCTCTCAAGGGTTCGTAGACTGTGGGTCAAACTGTCAAGAGCTCTGACCAATTGTTATTTGCCATCCATATCTGGGGAAGCTAGGCAGCTGGCATGTCTTGGCAACGAACATACCCCAGAGCTGTCATTCAACGTCACTTCTACTCATCATGAACCCTAAATCATCACCGATTGAATCAAAAAAAGAACAAGATGCGTGAAAGAATCACATTTATCCAAAAATTGGGTGACTCGATCGACCCGGCAGAGGTCAAGATTGACAGAAATGTCATCAAAGCCCCACAAGTCCAAGCCGTCCGTGAAGACAGATTGACCATTGCCCTCGATGAGCTTCCTTCCGAGCTTCAATCTTTACTCAGTGGTCTTCATGAATTACACATTCGATGGGTTAGTCCAGTTGCATACGAGACCGTAAGCCCTCTTCTCGCAAGGCTTCCTCCCGGATTTCACCTCTTTTTCACCCCTGGCAATGAAATCAAGGCTACATCGTGAGATTCCCCCCTCTCTCCACACCACCTCACCTCAACTAACACCCTCCTCAGAACCATACTCTGCCAAACCCTCACCAAAATCTTCGGCCCCCAAATCTCCTGCACAACCCCCTCAGAATCATTCACCACCCTCCCAACCGACCGTTTCTCCCACTCCACAGCCTACCAATTCTTCCATCCCCTCTCCACCCTCTCCCCCTTCATCCACTACACCCAATCCCACCTCTGTTCCCTCTCAAACAAACCCTGCACAACCCGTCTCTCCTCCCTCCTCACCTCCTCAACCCTCGACATCTCCTACGACACAATCTCCCACTCCCTCCGTCTAACCTCAACATGGCCCTATCAACGCCAACAAATCTCCGCCTCTTCCCATCCCAACCACCGCACAGAAGTAGGCATCCTCTCCTCCGACAAACCCAAAACCCTCGAATCCCACGAACTAGGAATCTCCGGCCTCCTCACAGTCCTAGACCAAGACACCAAACCCTCCGTAACAATGTTTACTTTTCCCTCTCGCCACCGTGACGCCGAATCCTTTTTCTCAGCCACCTTTCTCAACCCAACAGGTCTTCATCCAACTCTTCAACTTTCCCTTCCCTCTCCCTCCAAACCCCCAGGAAATACCTGCAACCTCCACGCCTACCTAACCCTCCCCAACACAATCTTCCCCGATAAATACCAACTCTCCGATCCCCTCTTCCTCCAATCAAAAAACATTTCTTCCCTCCGTTACATCTCCACCCCAATCGACCTAGAAGCACCCGCATACCTAACCAAAAAATGGGGTTCAACCCTTTTACTCCAACTCTCCTCTTCTTCTTCCCCGTCCACAGCAGAAATCCCCTTACACTTACGTTACCTCCCTCCATCATATACAGGCTACTCAACCGTTCAAACCCCTTATCCAGCCATATTCTGGGCTTGCACAGCTGAAGAAGGAACCAAATTCCCTACAAACCCTTTCGAAAAAGTTAATTTGGGTTATGATGGATTGTTTGGTCCTAGGACGGTATTTTGGCACGTTGAGCCTAGACCTGTTTCCGGCAAAGAGTTGGTGAACAAGGTTAGAGTTCCCGTGTTGGATTTGGCAAAAGCGGATTATGTGAATTTGGGTACTGCGTTAGTTGTTTTGAGTGGGTTTTTGTGGGTGGTTTTCAAGTTGGTTAGTGTGGTGTTTGGGAAGAAAAAGGTAGAGAAGGAGAAGAAGACACAGTGAGAGATTTTGTTATATATTTTGGTAAATTAGTCAAAGTGATATACTAGGTGGGACTTCCAAAAACGGCCCAACCTACAGTCGCAAGCGACTTTCAATCGATTCAACATATTTTGCCTGCTCAAAAAGGATGCGTATCAATCCCTCGTTACATCACATCCCACTCTGCACCAGAAATTATTATCCAAACTTGATTAAAGAAACCTCCGGGGTTATTTATGTTGATACAATAGCACGATAAACCCTGGCCATGCCGCTAAATATACTTCTTTCCCTTCATTTCCAACTCAACAGTCAAGCCAACCCCAAGGTAGAGCTAAATATACTCGAGAACCAAGCCACCCCTTCCTAACCGGGCCTCATAAATGGATTTGCTGCGTCCCCACGCTCCCATGCTTCATCTCCCAAATCATTTTCCCGTTCATCCCATTCTTCCTGATCTGACAAGTTCGTATATCTGCATGCATTCCGCCCAAACTCATCGTCCCAATCCAGGTCTTCGTCTGGGTAATCATGGGTATAATAGTTTTCAGCTGCCAAAAAAGTCAGTAAACAACTTCCCTGCATAGAAAGAGGTGTATTCTCTCACCATCTTCATCCTCCTCATCCTCAGGAAACTCATCATCCGTCTCGTCCTCATTACCATAAAAGAACTCTTCCATATCTGGCTCCGTGTCGAAAACAAGCAATCCGACCTGATGTACCGGCACGGCTTGATCTCTAAGTCTTTCGGCCGGTACTCTTTCATATGTCTCAATGATGTAATCCTCGTCGTCTGTTGTGTCGTTGTCCACATCCATAGCATTCTCAGTTGCTGGTGCTGGCGCTAGCGGCTTGGCTTGCTCCTTCGTGTGCTGCTGCGTATGACGCTGTTTTGGCACGTGGGGCTTCCATCGTGACGTCGCCGGGCTGTATTTTCCTTTGCTGTCCATGAGCTCTAGGTTCTTGCTGATTTCATTCAACGTCCAAACATCCATCGCCATAGAAAGCTCGTCCATTTCGGTCTGTGGTTTG
Source organism: Podospora fimiseda (assembly GCA_033297215.1). Lineage (NCBI taxonomy): Eukaryota > Fungi > Ascomycota > Sordariomycetes > Sordariales > Podosporaceae > Podospora > Podospora fimiseda. The sequence goes on along the minus strand of MU865292.1, from coordinate 179,452 downwards.
ATCATGGATGGTGGCAGTGTGGTCTTGGTCTCGTCGCCTTTCGGTTTCGTCCGCGCTGTGGAACCGGGTCTCTTAAGTGCAGGTTTCGGGGCGGCAGCAGACGAAGAGCTCGCAGTTGCAACGGTCTCAGCTGGTGTTTCTGTTGTGTGTACCGTACCGGCTTTGTTGGTATCATCAAGGATGGCTTTCACTACTTCAGGGTTCAACTCGGCAGATCTGGGTCTCTTTGGTACTCTTTCAACGAACACAGCAGGGGAACCACGTCTCTTGGCTACACGAGAGACAGTCGACGCAGCCAGTACCGACTTGGACAGGTGGAATTTACGTATGCCATCATCAGTCGTGGGCTGATGACTCCTGTCGGGCGCCGTTGAGGCCGGGGCTGGTACGGCTTCCGGAGCAGGGGTCTCGGCATTGAGAGTTTGTGATTTGGGGATCTTTTTGGGACGTTTGTCCAGTTTCTCATCGCCTTCCTTGGTAGGCAGGATTTCTGGAACTGTGGGCTCGCTGCTAGGAGCAGCATCTTTCGTATCGTTGGCTGGATGCGCAAGCTTCCTTTGGTAAACCCAGCCATTTGGGTTGGATGAGAAATTGCGAAAACGCTTGTTCCTGTCAACTTTTAGAAAGTCAACAGGGGCTTCTTCAGTGCCACGTTTGCGCTTGACGTGGATCGTTTGCGGTGGTAAGTCCGCCATGGCTGCAGCTGTCGGACGTCGGAGGGCCGGTACAGGGTTGTGTTGTGAGTTGTTGGAAGGTTGACGTGGTTTGAAAAAAAAAGGTAAAAAAAAAATTTGGATGCAAGAAGCCCGATGGTGCCTGAAACTGTATTATGGGCGCTCGGCGGATGCGGGACAATGTATCCTTGGGAGAACCGCAATGAACCCAAAAAAAGCCTTGTGTAATTCTTATTCAAATAAGGTTATCGATATCCAATATCTTTTCAATTCTTTGTTTTTGTACGACGTAAAACATGAAGGTTGAGATGAAGGGCAGAAAACCAGGGATCGAGGAAAGTCTTCAAAGTCAAAATATTCGATCTCTAAAGCTCCTTCTGTCGGGACTCGGAAATGCTTGGACGAGACCCAACTATGGAGCCCATGCTCCACAATTGATAATGGACCACATCGGTCGCCACTGAAGCAATGAACTAAGCATGCAGGCTCGAGCCGCAATTGCTAACGGAGTATTAGGCAATAATTCTCAAAAGTTTTCTCGATTTCAAAGAATTGTCCATTTCATGTATCTGAAAGAAAAATTTTGATGGCTTCTGTGACATGTCAGAGAAAGAAAGGCGGTTTTAAATGGCAGAATTATTAAACCATTTATGACCGCTTTTCGTTTTGGTCGATGACGATATCAGATCGGGAGATCGGCGCTAGAATCCACTGAAGCAATGGAGCTTGAGAACCTAACGGGCTGGGCATTTTTGGATTTTTGGTGCAACTGCTTCTTAATTTGACAATGCAAGACTGACCGATCATGTACCTCATAACGGTATCATCACCAAAATTTCACGGCCAATGAGAGGCCAAATGGCCTACATCCGCACATATCCGGCAAACACCCATGGTTGCAAAAGATGCATGAAGGAGGGGTGGTGGGCGCAAAAATCAAGGCAGGCCTGGCTTCCCAGTTTCCGTACCTTAGCTTCTTCTTATCTCCATGGCCCCTCTCTTGGGCGAAATGGTTCTTTCCTCAGCTGCTTGCATCTGTTGATAATTTCGAGTCTAATAGGAAAGTGACTCCGCATTCAAAAGGTAAAAAAAAACTCTTCTCTCCACCGAGGGGTTCTTGGAAATTTTTGTTCCTTCAAAAGATCTCATTCCTCCCATTTTTTTTTCTTTGTTTCTGCAGGACCAGGGCCTGGAGCTTCTTCCGACGCCGACTGTGCAGGAATCACAACCTTGGAACTACCTGCAACATTGACTGAAAGCGGTGTGGGTATGTATCCTTTCCAAAAAAAAAAGTTCTTCTTTTCCCAATTGCTCTTTCACATGCCCTGCATTACGAGCTCATGCTTTCCTTGCACTGGACTGGCAGTCAAGTGCAATGTTCTCGACCCCGCGTCTGGCGGTAAACGAGAGTGGTGTGACATGAATCCTACCCTGCCCGATGACTTACTATCGACCTATCCATCTACCCTCCCACCCATCCAATGCCTTCCCACATCTTTGATAACGCTCAAGGCCTGAATTAAAAGGCCTACCTCGCCGCTTCCCTCCCCTGAAACTATTCCATGCAAGCGGCACATGTCGGATTGGTTGTTGAAGCTTGGTTGCTAACTCGACCACCCAGACCCCAACCACTTACACCTGGATTCATGTCATTGATTTGATCATCTATCCGCCACACCTCACCCAACCTCCCTTTTCTGAGCCTGTCGGATAGCAATTGACGGCTCCTCTCTTCCCCTTCCTATACCTTCATCCATCATTTCATCAATGTATCATTGATCGCTCTATACCTCTATCCCTGAGCCGATAATCTGCCCACCATGGCTACAGAAACGATTCCCGCTGTCATCACTTACACCAAGCCTGGAACCATACCTCCCGTTTTCGTGGCAGGCACCTTCAGCGACCCACCATGGCAACCTCACGAGATGGACTCTTCCCTACAGGACGATGGCGAGCACATCTTCCGAAAACCAATTCAGGGCAAGCTCGGTGACAAGGTTCAATACAAGTTCCGCATCGGTCAGGGAGACTGGTGGGTTCTCCGTGAAGGTGATCCTACAGTCACTGATGCGTCTGGGAACGTGAATCATGAATTGGAATACAAGGCCCCTTTGAAAGAGTAAGTTAACTCACTGCATCATTCCGTCAATTGGTGTTGGCTGCCGAGGTAAACTGACATGTGCCCCCAGATCTGCCGCTCCTGAAGTCAAGGCACCCTCGAAAGACGAGCCTGCTCCCGAAGTCGAGCCTGTTCTCAAGGACGAACCAGAAACCAAAGATCAGTCAACTGCCACGGATGAGCCTTCTTCCAAGGACGAGTCTACTGCTACGGACGAGCCTTTTCCCCAAGAGAAGCCCGCTGCGAAGGAAGATGTTCTCGAGGAAAAAGTCGCCAAAGACGAACCAGTGATTGCTGACGAAGGTCCCGCCGCCGAGGAAAAGGTTCTCAAGGATGAGCCTGTGGTCAAGGACGAACCTGTCACCAAACCAGCCATCAAGGACGAGTCAACGACCAAGGAGGAGCCTGCTGTCAAGGAGGAACCTGCTGAGGCGGAGCCTGTTCTCGAAGAGGAACCTGTTGTTAAAGAGGAACCTGCTGTCAAGGAAGAGGTTGCTG
>MU865292.1:128934-176062 GCA_033297215.1 Podospora fimiseda | reverse complement strand
AGCCTGTTCTCGAAGAGGAACCTGTTGTTAAAGAGGAACCTGCTGTCAAGGAAGAGGTTGCTGTCAAGGAGGAGTCTATTGTCAATGACGAGCCTGCCTCCAAGGAGGAGCCTGCTGATGAGGCGGAGCCTGCTATCAAAGAGGAAGTCGTCGTCACGGACGAGGCTGCTGTCAAGGAGGAACCTGTCGTCGAGGAGGAGCCCTCTGTTAAGGAGGACCATGTTGACGAAGCGGAGCCTGTTCTCAAAGAGGAGCTTGTTGTTAAAGAGGAACCTGTCGTCAAGGAGGAGTCTGCTGTCAAAGAGGAGGCTCTCAAAGATGAACTCGTTGCCAAAGACGAGCCGGTCACAGAGGATGAAGTGGTTACCAAGGAGGAGGCAACCGAAGCCGAGACAATCACGAAGGACGAACCACTTACTAAGGACCAACCAGCCATCAAAGACGAACCAGTCACCGAGGCCGAGCCAATCAAGGACGAGCAAGCCGCCGAAGACGAGCCCGCTACCACGAGTGAGTCTGCCATTATCGATGAACTTCCTTCCAACGACCAACCTCCTTCCGAGACCGAGGCTGATGCCGCTTCTAAAGACGAGGTAATTTCCAAGGAGGAGCCCATTGCCGAGAAGGAAACTGCAGCAGCTCCAACAAATCCCGTCGTCGACCATCTTCAGCACATTAAGGACGCCGAGACTCCGAGCCGATCGGGCACTGGTACTCCAATCTTCGCCAGAACAGCTGCTGAGGTTGCTGATTCTGCAGCATTGCTGAACGAAGATGTTCCCGAGCGCGAGACTCTGGCAGTAGAAGTGAAGGACAGTGGCATCCGCGAACAGGCACCTACTCCCATGGGCGAAATTGCACAGACCGCAGCTGATGTTGCCGACACCGCTGAGGCGTTGGATCGCGTCGATGCCATTCTAATCACTGAGCCTGTGGCGAGTGACGAGGATTTGTTGGGTGGCGCTGCTCAAGACCAGTATCCCGACCACAAGTCGCCCCTTTTCCCTCATGAGTGCCTCGGCCCAGCCGAACCGAGCGAGGATGTGCGGCCGCCCGATATTCATGAGGATATGCTAGCCGTGGACAAATCGCCAATTGAGGATATTGACCCTGATAAAGTTGACCTCAACGACCCCATGCTAGAACGTTTCCCCTCCAGCCGCGAGGAAATTATTGATACAGTTCGCAAGCTGGAGACCAGTCTCAACGAGGACCACGTGTCTTTTGAAGGCGCTCCCCATTCGCCTGCCGTGAATGCATCGCTTCTTGGAAGTGATGTCTCCGATGTGTCACACCTCGAAGTGCCCAGGTCCCCTCAGCTCTCTGGCAACCTTAGCCCTCCATCAGGACCGCTCCAGGCCATTTCTGAGGCTGACGAACCCGAGACCGAGGGTTCGACCGATAAGCTTTCGGCACCGGTTGTTTTTGCCAATCCCAACATGAAGCACAGGCCGACCCCTTTGGAAGGACACACTAGCGACGACGATGAAGGAGTCTCTCTTAGGGATGCTGTGAGCCCAAGAACCATCGTTCCTCTCGAAAAGGTTCTATCCTCCAAGCCTGCCGAACAAAACAACACCTCTCTGCCAAAACCCAATGATCTTTCAACCGAGGAGGCAGCACCCGAGCCCGTTCAGTCTGGGGTTGTCACGGAATCGGAGGAAGAGCAGAAGCAGGCTGATGTTTCGGATGAGCCCGCGGTGGCCGAGCCCGTCAAGTCTGAGAGCAAGGTCCCTGAGGATGTCAAAGAGGAGGCAGAGGATGAGAGGGCTGGTGTGGTTAACGTTTCCGCTTCCGAGCCTGTTGAGGCTGAGGCCATTAAGGCACCGGAGGAGGTCGAGGTCGAGGCCATTAAGGCACCGGAGGAGGTCGAGGTCGAGGCCACAATTAATCATGAGCCTACACTCGCTGAGCCGGCTCATTCTGAGACCAGAGAAATCTCTGAAGGCGCGGAGGAGATCGAAGCTGCTGACTCTACTCATTCCGAGATTTCCAAGCCTTCAACTGATGACGGTAACCACACTGAAATCACTGAGCCGGTCGAGTCTGAGACATCCAAGGACTTGGTGGAAGAATACGGGCAGCGTCAAATCCCTGAGGCTGCTCAAATCCAACAGCCCAAGCCCCCTGTGAGCGAGGCACACCAAGCTAATGTTCCAGATCCCACTCTGCCCCAAAACCGCGGTGTAGCGGAACCCACGGAGAAGGCTGCAGTCACCGAGCCCGTTCAATCTGAGGCACCCAAGGCATCAGTTGAAAATTCAAATGAGCCTGTGACTCCTCAGCCCGTTGAGTCTGAGGCTCCTGAACTGCCTGTAGCGGCCACGGAGCAGGTTGCAGCCCCAGAGGCTGTTGAGGCTGAGGTTTTTGAGGCGGTTGTGGAGGTCGCAGATCAGCACGAGACCTCGGAGCTGAAGCAGACCCAGGCCCCCGAAGAACTGCTCGAAGCCATCGAGGAGCTTGCTGCACCCGCGGTTCCCAAGTCATTGCTGGTGCAGACAGATCGGAGTGTCGACCTGGAGCGCGCTAAGCCCGAGGCTTCCAATGTTGCCACGGAAGCTAAGGAGCAGACCAGAGCGCCGGAGCTCGATGGGTCCGACAGTCCCAAGGCGGTTGCGGAAGAGAGTGACCAGCTTGATGTCTCTGGTGATCGGTCTGTCTCGCAGCCAGCTCAACCCGAGAGCCCCGAGGTAGCCGCAAAAGACACAGAGGAGACAGAGGAGACCGAGGCCGCTGATGGCAAGTATTTCCCTGTCATCCCCGGTGCACCTGCAACACTCCGAGAGATTGCTGAATCAGCCGCCTCCACGGCAGTTGATACGCCAGCCGTCTCCCACGAGATCAGGAAGAGAGGGTTTGTTGCCGAAACGGAGCAGCAGGATGATGGACCCGGCGAAGCCCCGTCACCAGCCTCGACTAACTCTCTTGGAGTGCGGCCTCCTCATGACGCCAAGAATGGCTGGATTCAGGCTCTGTTTAGAGTCTTGTTTGTGGACTGGATCGGAGGGATTATTACTCGACTGTGCGGCAGCAGGCGAAATTCGACGTAAGGCAAACCAAAGCACTTGATTAGCATCGATATTTTATCGAAAGCATCCCCTTTTTGTGGGCCAGTGTGGTTGACCTTTTTTGTCTCTTTACATATTATAGCCTCTTGACTGCCGGCACAGCGGCGGCTTTCGTTGGGATATGGTATGGATGGTGGATTATTGGTGATAAGGCATGGGCACCGGGTATGATTCCATCGATCTGATGAATTACGAGTGGAGGACAACATGAAAGAAAAAAGAGGGGATAGGAGTTGGACTTTTATTCTTTGTTATGGTTATGCGACTCTCCTTTTTTGCGAAACATCTCTACTTTTGAAGGGAAATGAAGAATTACGATAATGCGAAACCTGGAATGTCTTTGTGTTTGTTCGTCTGTTTGTTTCCTTATTGGCTGTCTTGTGCTTATTGTTACTGTCATTGGGGGTCGTCTGTCTAATAACTATGAGGCAAGAGATCCGAAGGAAAAAGGAAACATGGCATTGAGATTTTCAACACATTAACTTGAGCGGGAAGTTTTTGATTCCATTTTGAGTCCAGGGCAGCATACATAAGCTCTCTCTCTCTTATTTTGTCAGCAACCTGCTTTCAAGTACGGTACCTAATATGATCCTTTCTATTTCATAAGTAACTTAATGAATGGACTTGAATGTGTCTATATATAGCCGTATGAAATGTTGATGGCTGTTGAGATTTGTTTAGATATTGCTTATGTGGCAATTTGTGGTCGAAAAGTCGAAAAAAAAGAAAAGAAACGAAAAAAAGAAGAAAAAGGAGAAAAAGAAAGAAAAAAAAGATTTGTAGAAGGCATGGCACGGGGCAGATCATTTCCATCCATCAGCCATCTCCTTCCTCCCAACTGCAATTTTCATCTCTACCTCTGAAAAATTGTAGAGTCCTGTCTGATGAGCGGGTTTTATCCGCTGAATTATTATGAATTCAGTTCTGAATGGTTTCTCCCGACAAGCTGTCCATCCCATGATGCTTGCACGGATTCTGGTTGTGATTCTCTCTTCTTGGCAGTGGTATACTGATTGTATTTTGTTTGCAAATTATATAAAGCTAGGTGACGGTATTAAACATTGAATCCAGATAACAAAGACTTTTGATAATGCCTCGTTCGTGGAATATTTCTTCTTTTTGTTCAAGTTGTGTATTTCCAAAATTTCTTGGTAGTTAGGTTAGGTTGATGAATCGTGAAGACTTAAGAACATGAACTTCTCGCGAGGTTGGGCGAAGCCACTTTATACAGCATTTTTTTAAAGGTCGATAATTCTTGAAGTCTTGTTGGAAAATGTCAAATCCGATTGGGCAGTTTTTTGTGGATTTTTGCTGCATATTTTACTCTTGTGTTGAGAGAGGCTGTGCTTTTGCGGGGGAGGCCGATACTGGAGCATGCATGATGTCAGAGACAAACGGGACAAGACATGAAGACACCAAGAAGAAGAATAATGTGGCTGATGGCGGTGATGAGGGAAAAAGGGGGGGAAGTAGTTGGGGTAATAGTTAACGTTACCACCAGCATTTTTCAAACCCTGATAATTCTCAGGTCCTGTCAAAACATAAATATGATTCGTGGATATTGGGGGAATGACTGGACATCCATGCATGCACAGCCTCTTGATGAGAAAATGGAAGAGGGGGGAAATGTGGCTTGCTTTTTGGGCTGATGGGGGCCTACTAAAGACGAAAAGTTGGGCCGACCTAAGTTCAAACATCTGAGTCTGATAATACAGCATTTTTTAACCTCTATACTTTTCATGTTCTGTTCATACTTCAGCTTGATTGGTTGATATTGGAGGTGATGTTTTTTTGTCCGAGTGTGCCTTTTGTGGTTCGAACATATATCGAAAAGCTAAGTGATAAGTGATTGTCTTGAGAGCCTTTTAGTGGGTTAATCGCAGCAAGTTAGAAGACAACCAAAGGAATCTACAGCAAACATCAAAGTCAAGCCCTTGGCAGTCTCTTGAGTCTCTCGGCTGCAGTGGTCCGCACACCATATGCTAAGAAGAGTTAACCACCACAGAAATTTCTACTACCTCAATCCTCTCAAGTCTTGGTCATTCTAAACTACGATTGGTCAGTTCAGAATGGGCGCCTGAGAGGAGGGGGAGGCGTAGTCAATGTTTTCAAGTTTCGTATCCCCTCCCACAGCATTTTTCTTAACTTTGATGATTCTCAGGTTCTATTCAAGTCTAACTATGATTGGCTCGCTCGGCACTCGGCGGCTATAATTTACAGCATTTTTGAGCTCTTATAATCCTCAAGTCCTATCAAAGCATAGATATGATTCGTCGGCACCTGCGCTGTGTTGTTCTCTGTGCTTTCTGGCTGCTTACCGTAAATCTCTTAGAAAGATGGAAGCCTGCTGGGATTGGCGAATCACAACGGCTGAAACTTTGTGGTATGAATCCTACTACAGCAATTTTCTAATCCCCAGACTTCTCGGGTCGTGGGCTTAATTGACTCTGATTCGCTACTGGTTGATTGGCTGGAAGATTTTGAATAGCATTTTTCAGACCTTTGAAACCGTCCATGTGCTGTCAAACATCAGATCTCACTGGCTGGCATTTCAAGCCCCCCACCTGTAGGTCTGACCAGCGCTTATGTGAAGCTTTCTACCACGAGAGAACAAATTGTGAGAGGTTTCGAACAAGGTAATTATATTTCGAAGTAACAGTTATTTGATTGTGAAATGAAGGCGAAGAAAAGGAGTAAAGTTTGCTGTCGTTTAGTTAATTAGTCATTGCTGTGAATCTGAACCTAAACAAAGAAATGATAAAAAAGCCCACGACAATAAGTATCCTACTTCTGCCCGTTTATCCTCTTCCACACCTCACTCTCAGCTTCAACAAGCTTCGTCCCCGCTGCTTTGGCGAATTTCATTGCCGATCCAAGTAACCCTTCCTCATCTTCATCTTTCTGGTCTGGCGATGATGGATAATGGTGGACGTTGCCTATACCACCACCTCCGTAACAGGATTCATAAGGACTGGCTACAGGCAGTCTTGCTGGCTGCGTGGTAGTTGGCGGAGGAGGCTGAAAAGTGGTTGAAGTTCCTCGTTGGTTGTAGGGTAGCTGAGGAGGAATCTTGTCTGTTTGGTTTGGTGGAGGTGGGTAAGAGGGCGCGGTCGTTATAGCTGGTGCTGGAGGTGCCGGCCCGGGGTTATATGAGGTTGCCGAGGGGAGATGAGGGACGGCACCTGGTTGAGGGGGTGGAGGACCAGTTGGGAGAGTGTTGGTTGGTGCCGCGGCGGTGGTTGTGGTAGCTGGGGGAGGTGGTGAGTTGTCAGAGGATGAAGTGGTGGTTTCGGGGGGAGAAGAGGCCTTGGCTGCGTTGATGGGGGAGTTGGTGTGAAGGGGGATTGGTGGCATTTTGGCTGTTTATTTTATGAAGTTGAGAATTTGGATTGGTATAAAGTTGATGAAAGAGAAAAATTGCCAAAAAAGAGAATATGTATCCTTTTGAAAAGTTCTTTGAAGGAAGTGTTTGAGAGTGAGAGGTGTTCTGTAACACCACGTGTAAGTGGCGACGTCATAGACAGCTGATTGTCAGTTGGCTTGCAGCTGTTTGGCTGGTCTGCTGTTAATTGCTCCCAGGGTTGGGGTTTTGAAGTACGTCCTTCTTCCGTTCATGCTACCTTTGGTCTTCACTCCCAAGTTCATCCCGTGAAAACATGAACAGTTCCAAATTTCTCCGATATGACCCGAATGCCATTGTTACTTTTTTTCGTGCATTTGAGCAAAAGGTGGTCATTCAAGCTGTCCCCCTCTATTCGGCAGGCGGTCAGAGCGCCAAGGTACGGATAGCTACCCACTTATCCCCGGCATGTTTGGCACCAATTGAAACCCTGCAACCATCGACCATGCAGGGGAATTGGGGGTGGGTGATCAGCCTCGCGGCAAGATTCCAACCATCGAGATTAAAATGCGGGCCAATTTTTGGATTTATAGAAGGAGATACACACACACTACAGAGTCAGACTATTATTCATCGCACACCAACATATTTAATTTGAAAACAACCTCCGACTCCTCCCAAACACCATTGTCAAAACGAGTCGCGATTCAACCCACCATCATCATCAACCTCACCACCAACCCACAAAAGGTTTCAACTTTTGAAGCAACCATTGAACCGTTAATAATTATCCGCGCGCACACAAATAATCTTTATCATCATCATCACATCTTTATCTTTTCGCCAACATGGTGGGCAAAGTCAGCGAGCGCGTTCTCGCCAGGGAGGGTGCGTTATAGCATACACGTTATCGTGTACCATTGCTAATCCCGCGATCGCACAGGACTCGAACGAACCGACAATGGCATGAAGCAAACGAGCTGGCCCGATGTTCCGCCAATCAACCAAAAGAACTACTACACAGATTATATGAAGCGCGATGACCAAATTCTGTCCTTCAGATTAGCGGCCGAGGCGAGCAGAGATAGGTTAGTCCAAAACGCCAAAGACCGCGATCGCGCTCTCAACAACACCAATGGGGAGGTCTCCTTTTTAAACGACGAGATCCAAGGTGACGATGCGGCATCCTCGGCACATCTGGACCCCTCCAAGATTATTGTGATACATCCCGGTAGTCAGAACATGCGAATCGGCTTCGCAAGCGACGCACTACCGAAAACCATCCCTATGGTTTTGGCCACAAAATATCCACGAACAGAGGCAGAGGAGTACGAAGCATTACCCAGGCGCAAGTTTGAGGAACGATCGATGGATCTCCAGCACGGCGAGGAGTGGTCCAAAAAATACCAAAAGATGTGCAACGACCTCAAGATCGACATGCGCACAAACAAACGAAAGGTCCTTCCCAATTCCAAAGATCTCGTTGTTAACTTCAACCGACGAACCGAGCCAGAGATCATTTCACAGCACAATGACCCATTACAGGTGGAATGGACAGACATCAAGACTTTGGAGGACCCGGACTCGATCGCATCTTGTTTCATTGGGCACCAAGCCCAGCGCGTGCCAGATGATTCGAATCCGAAATTCAAGTTGTGGCGACCGATTCAACACGGATGGCTGAATGAGGCAGAATACCCGACCAAGGCACATCTCTTTAATGATCTCGAAACGATATTAGATCGGGCTTTTAGGGATGAATTGGGGCTGAAGAAGAGCACCGAGCTGAAGCAGTACAGTTGCGTAATCATCATACCCGACCTCTACGACAAGAAATACGTCGAAGAGCTTTTGCACCTCTGTGTCGAATGGTTTGACTTTAGCAGAGTCTCATTCATACAGGAGAGCATGGCGGCGACGTTTGGTGCGGGCTACACACAAGCCTGCGTAGTAGATGTTGGTGCGCAAAAGACTTCAATCACTTGCGTTGAGGACGGTCTTTGTATCGAAGACTCCAGAGTCAATCTCAAGTTTGGAGGCTACGACGTCACCGAGACGTTTATCAAGATGATGCTTTACGACAATTTTCCGTATCAAGATATCAACCTCCGCCGGCGATATGACTTCTTGCTCGCCGAGGAGCTCAAGATCAAGTATTGCACCCTGTCACAAGCCAATATCTCAGTACAGGTCTACGACTTTCACTTGCGCGCTCCCAATCAACCAACTCGAAAGTATCAGTTCAAGTGCTACGATGAGGTGATTCTCTCGCCGATGGGATTCTACGATCCGACCATCTTTGACCACAGCGCGAAGCTCAAAAGTCGACGGGAACTGGTTGACAGGTCGTACAATGCCTACGACGTAGAACAGCCAGATGACCCGACATCCTCTGCACAACTCGCGGTCTTGGCGTTAACTCAACCCTCGGTCATGCAAACCACAGTCAGCTTGACTGCACCGGGCGAAATGGCTACGCCGAGTAAGGAACGTACGCAGCCATTCAACTTCTTGGCCAGACCAGACGCAGCGAGCGCCACTCCAGGAACCTCTAAAGCTCCATCTCCGGCACCAGACGGCACCAGCACCCCCGTTCCGGCGCCGTATTTGTTTGGTTCATCATCAAGGGATGCAGGTAGTCCCTCGCCCTTTGGTAGAAACGGCGGTACGCCAGCTCCTCCGAATGGAACGTCTGTTTTACCTACAACCTCGTTTGACGGCCAACCTCTTCAACGAACGGCTAAGGACCTGGCTATTGAAAGGGATTCGGTACTGCCCATTGCGCCTCTGGATATTGCGATTATGACGAGCATACAAAACGCGGCAAAAGGTGACGAAAAAAAAGTGAGGGAATTGTTGGGGAGCATAATGGTTATTGGAGGCGGAGCAAAGATTCCGCACTTTGGAACGTTTTTGGAGGAAAAATTGAAGGGGAGGAGGCCGGATTTAGCGGATAGGATCTTGGTGAGCAGGAGCGCAAAGGAGATGGATGAACAGGTTGTTACGTGGAAGGGGGCGAGCGTTTTTGCTAAATTGCCGACTAATGATTCGTGGATTACGAATTATGAGTATAAGATGTTGGGGAGTAGGGTTGTTTATCATAAGGTTTTGTGGCAGTATTAAGGGGTGATAATGGCTCTGGAGTTTTTGGGGTTTTGAATTATGTGGTTTTTTCGGGGCAGATGGGTTTCTTACAAAAATGAGTTTATGGGAGGAATTGGGGCTGGGATGGAATTTTGTCTGTCTCATTTCTTGCAGCTTTGATAGAGTAGTGAGCATGAAAAGCAAGCCATGGTTTTTGGTTTTGTGCTGCTGTTTTTTACTTGGTTTTACTTTTATGATTTGTGTTATTGATATGATGTATCATTATGCTATTTTATGAGATGAAGCGTATGAGTATCATTATCATTATCATTGTTTGCGGGGGATATACACGATCGGAGTGATGTGTGTTTGGAGAAGTTTTGTTGGTAGCGGGTATCATTCATTCATTAGATACCTATATAATATACGGCATGCAAAGTTATAGGTGCGTACCCAAAGGAGGTAGCGGACTCTTTCCGAGTTGGTGGTTGTGGTTCTCAGACTTATCCCGTCCGAATAATAGCATATCCAGCATTTGGATCTCTTGATCGTCTTGACCGGGGAAAACTACCCTGTTTAGAGCGCCGTTGTCGAATGCGATGCCGTGCGTTTTGTGGTTCCGAAGGAGTCGGTCAGCTTAGGTCCAAGCAGGGATGGATTACATGTGTCTGCTCTTGATGACACTGATGATGATGGTTTTTGGGGGTCTTGAGGATTTTGGAAGGAAAGATGCCGTTAAAGGAAGTGGTTTGAAACAAACCAAAGCAATATCCCTATTATTCTTGCTGCTTCTACATTTCTTTTCATTTCTTGACTTCTTAGCTCTGGGATAGTTTGGAGTAATTCATCCCAGAATATTCTTATCATGCTATCTATTTCGGCTCTGCTCATTCTGGTGCATGATACATGTGATATCTCGTCTAAACCAACGAGGCCCATTCCAAAGGGTAAGTAAGTACTCTGCGTCTGCCCAATCTATTAAACCTGTGATATGGCCTGTTTGGAGATTGATGAGGATGTTGGATGGGATTAAGTCTGCGTGGGTTAGGACCCAGGGGGTGAAGAAGTCGGAAGGGGGAATGGAAACGACATGTGATTTGGCCACCCACTCACTCACACAGCTTGCCAATTGCCAGCAATTTACGGATACCTAAGGTAGTGTACACCAAAGTAACAAACACACTGCAAATTTGCAGGTAAAGAGCACAGACCACATATTCTGGCGTATATATATTCTCGTACACCCACCCTCCCAAAATCTTTCAATTCTTTTTCTGTTTTTTTTTTCTTGACCCTCATTAGAGGTGTCCCCAGCGCTGTGGTGTGTCCCAATTTGAAATTCCTGATAAGATTAGCATGGTTTCCTACATCTACGGATATAATGGTTAACAGCTACTTTCTACAACCCACATTACTCGGTTCATCGCAGCGCTGGTTTTTTCCCCATCATTTTCGTGGGTTTGTATTGCGATATGGGGAAGAGATTGTTTGGATGTAGGTGAAGGAGGAGGTTGAGGAGGAGGAGGAGGTGTGTGTGACACAAACTGTCACGGCGTGTACTGGGAGCCATTCTGCCCATTGAGCCATGCCCTTACAAAAGGATACAAGACTACAAGTCCCCAGGACTTGCACTCGAATGGCTTATATAGTAGGCTTTCTCCTAGGTTTCCCAGGCCCAGGACCAGCGCCGTGACACAAACGATTTAGTTGCATTTTGGCACAGATGGCTTTAGGTAATGGGTAATTTCAGGATGCTCGTACAGGCTACACATTGGAGAGGTGTTGTCAATGATGAATTGGGTTTATCGAATGAGATTATTCTCGATGCCGGCCTCTTCCGGCCTTCGGACCCGAATTAAAGACCGAACGGAAAACGCCAAGGCCGGTCTTGATCCCCGAGTCCGGGTCCGTGAATCTCCACTCACGGAGGTGCTTCATTGTTCTTGGGAAAAAGGGTCTTCTGATGGAGGATATTATCAAAACCAGGTTACAAGAATTCAATATTACTTTTGGAACTCGGAATGAGCAGGGTGAAGGTTCACAATTGATTTTCTTGTTAGGTTCGCTCCTTCTCTCTTTGCCAGGCTCTTGCCTCAATACGTCATGTCACGGTCTTGGGCACACAGTAGGTAGTTCTTGCCATACCACGAACAATATCTTTTGACTTACCTGCAATGACGTCCATTGAATTCCAATTTCTTCCCTTCTCCAACCCCAATACTCTTCTCAGCTCAACATCAACACCATCTCATTATACTCACATTTATTATCACCATCCACCACCCTCAAGTTCTCAACATGCCCGCCTCTCCCGCAATCAAAATCAACAAAAAACGTCTCATAGTCTGCTGTGACGGGACCTAGATGAACGCCGACACAGGCTACAAGAAACCCTCCTTCCTCCACCCAGTAGGCAAAGCCCAAGTCCCCTCCAACGTCACACGACTCTCCCGCACCCTCCGCAAGAACTGCACAGATGGGACTCTTCAAGTCATCGAGTACCACTCCGGCGTCGGTTGTAGGGGAACGTTGACGGATGCAGTCACCGGTGGAGCCTTCGGCCGCGGAATCTCGGAGAACTTGAGGGCTTCGTACGCGTTTATATGCGCCAATTATACTGATGGAGATGAGATTATTTTGGTCGGCTTCTCCAGAGGAGCTTTTACAGCCAGAGCTATTGCGGGCATGATTTCTGATATCGGGTTGTTGACGAGGGAGGGGATGGAACATTTTTATATGGTTTTCAAGGATATGAAGCATTGGAGGGACGAGGACTGGGAGGATCCGTTTCCGGATGAGCCGTTTCCTAATAAACCGTGGGGCAAGGGGGCACCCGAGATGTACAGAAAGATGTTGGTTGAGAGAAAACTGAGCAGGATTAATCAGAATGAGGGAAAGGGACCGTTGATCAAGGTCAGGGCTGTTGCTGTTTTTGACACGGTGGGGAGTTTGGGGATTCCGAATGTTTCTTTCTTGAACCATATGGGGCTGGCAAAGTCGACAAAGGAGTTCAGGCTCTATGATACGAATTTGTCGGATCGGATCGAGTATGCTTTTCACGCCCTGGCGTTGGATGAGCATAGACCTCCGTTTGCTCCGACGGTTTGGGAGAGGACTGCCAAGAACAAGAACACGACTGATTTGAGGCAGGTTTGGTTTCCTGGGAATCATGGAAATGTTGGTGGCGGTTGGGAGGATGCGGGCATGGCCAATATGTCACTGGCTTGGATGATGGACCAATTAGCTTCAATTGGGGTGGAATTTGATGAGGCGTCTATTGCGAGGATGATTGCTCATTTGGAGAAGACGTATCACAAACTGGCAGAGAAAGAGGATGTTAAACTGCCTCATCCTGTGAACAAGCAGCCCAGACCGGTGGGAAACCTTGAGGCTGCCGCCATCCTTTCCGGGGTGAACCCGGATGCAGGGGAGAAAGCAGGGTCGGAATCAAGCGATGGGGAAGATGGAAGAGGATGCTGTCCTGGAGGATGCTGTTCTGGTTTGGGCTCCAAAGTCAAATCACTTCTTTTCAGTCAGAAGCAACTACATTGGGGTGTTGAACCCTTTTGTGAGAACAGTGTTCCTGTTCGACCCTGGGCTCTAGGTGCCCTACTTGATACTGAAAGTTGGATGTACAAGCTTGCCGGACACGATATCAGATCTCCCGGAACATACAAGAAGCTTGATCCGATGACAGGAAGGGAAACAAAGGTGTTTTTGGAGGATACGAATGAGAGAATGCATAGTTCTGTGAGGGTGAGATTGGCATTAAAGGGTCTGGGGTTGAATGATCAAGAGGAGTGGAAGGCTCCAGCCTTGCAGGGTAATTGGAGATTGAGAAAGACTACGGTCAAGATTGTGGATCCTATCCCGAGTTCTATCGCGACATGGGAGCCCGTGGGACTGATTGATAGCGTTCATACCAGCGTTAACAAGGGGTTAAAGAATATGCTTGGTGTATATGGCGGGGGGACGGATGCGGCTTCTATAAATACTTCTCAAGCACCGACGACGGTTGATATCATTGTGGAACAGCAAAGACCGTTGGAGATTGACGCGAAAAAGGGGTATAGATGGGTTTGGGAGTGGTGCGGGAGCATGAAGGATGCGCCGCCGCAGAGGTTGATTGTTGAGGAGCCGCTGGGACCGTTTGAGAGACAGTTGTTGAGGTTGACTGGAGGAGTTCCGAATGTGTATGAGTATGCTGAGACTGTGAAGAATATGGATGGGAGGAAGATTTGAGTGGGTGGTGATGTATACGACTTTCCTAAAGAGGTTTTTCTTTCGAACTTGTTTTGGTATTGATAGATTGTAATTGAGTATTAATTATTGACTTTATTGGAAATTGTAATCTGAAACTGAGGTGATAATAGTTTGTTGGGAAGAATCTGTTTGTTTGTCTGACAAGCAAGTTGGGGTGGAGGTTTGAGGTTGTACAGACTTTCTTTTTCTTGGTGAGAATGTTTGAAGATCTGAGACTTGGGTATCACCATGTTTTGGATTAGAGTAAATTTTTTAGTACACTTTTTTGTAAGAGGAGTCTGACATGATAATTTTTTATTATTACCGATCGGGACCGAGGTAGATACATGGGGAGGCGAGTTTGAGAAGAACAAGAACGGAGTTACCAAGCAGTTGCAGTGACTGAGTTTTTGGTCGGAGGAATAGGGATTTAGATCCAGATAAGTTGGTTTTGTATTTACCGGGTAAGCAAGGAGGAAAAGGAAGAAATGTTTCTTGTTTTTTTTTTTTTTTTTGTGATGGGATTTGATCGAAACAGGGAGGAATAAGTTGTGTGAGAAGTCCACGTGGTGTTCGGAAATATATATCTTGAGTGAGAGGAGGGGAACCGGGATTTGATAAGTGTTGGTAGGAGGAATTGGAAAAAGGAGGTTTTATCAGAGTTTTGGGAATTTATATAGCTTGTTTCTGTTTTATGACGGGGTTGTTTTTTTTTTCTTCTTGTTTTTAACAGTCGTTGTGGATACGTTATATGAGAAGGTTTTAGAAGACGGAATTTAGGAAAAGGGAGCTTCTTGAGGGTAAAATTATAATCTTGTGGGTTAGATATGCACTGTTAGGCATGGCTATGAATGGATAAGGAGGGAGAAATGAGATATGGGTGTGCATTTTAGGGCTTGGATTGGGGTTCTTCAAGGTTCAAGTTCATGTAGCATGAGGTGATATTGGGGGGACTATAGTATTGAAATTGTCTAGTCTAGTGGTTTTCTTTGTATTCGGTATTGTTCTTCTTATCTTGTCATGAAAAAGGTGGAATGAAGCCTATGTAATTTATCGAGGATTGTTAGGAATATGTTGAGTTTCCCCCTCCCCAGATCGAGTAAACACTTAATCTGCAATCCTTTCTTTTTTTTTTATGAGAATGTCTTGCTTGTAAGACCCGGAGTTCAGTTTTTACATTCTCGTTGTTTCCTTGTGTTCGTTTTACCACTTTTGTTTTGCCCTTCCAATTTTTCTATTTTCTTTTGTCTTATTTTCCTCTTCCTCTTCCTTATTTTTGTGAAACATCAGGGAGTTTCCTTACCATTGATTTGTTGCTCAAGTTATTGGTGTTGAAACAATTTATTACCTCGTTATAAGACAGAAAGCAATAGGAGTTACACGTGGCTAGGTCAGGGACTAGGGGATTAGAATTGGCACTTGATGGAGGGGCACCCCCCAAAATCGAAATTCTTTATTCTTCTTTAAAATAGAGGTCTATTTGAATTCTTTTTTCTTCGGTATAATTATGTAAGACTCTTTATCTTATACTAGGTTTTTTTTTTATTTTTTTTTTTTTTTATTCCTAATTCAATATACCAGCTTTTGTTCTTTCAGTAATGTTTTTTGCCTTTTCCAATAAGATCCTTAGATTTAATGTATAGGCATATTTTTTATATTTGAAATAGGGCTTATTAGCTTTAAATATAGATAAACAATAGATTAATTAAGCCGGTTTCTTTTCTTTCGCTTTAAATCCAGAGATTTCTACTTAGGGGGGTGCCCGCGTATTAAAAAGGGGGTGCCCCTTCATCAAGTGCCTTAGAATTTCCTTGGGAAGGATGAGTTTCGTAGGTATGGAAAAGAGGCCTGTTGCAAGTAGTTTCCCGTTGGAGATACACCTCTTCAGGATGAATTCCCGTCAGACAGTCAGAGGTTTCCGGAAAGAAATAGTAAGCCATTACCACCAGTTCGGAGTCAGCCTTGCCTTCCTCTTGGATTCGGGGATAATGTTTCTGATTCTCAAGTGATACGAGTTTGCCACATGGTACTCGTAATAATGCATTCCCCCTGATGATGTGTGTCCTTTCTTTACGAGGGAAGATGGTTTTTTTTTTGCAGAAGTAAGAAGCTTAGCTTTGGTGCCAGGAACAATTATCCGTCCAGTGTTTACCTAGCGGACCTTGTCAAAATTTGGATCTTGGTTAGACAGGCATCACAGCATGAATGATGTGTTGCGTGGTCTGTAAGGCTGAGTTTGGATGGAAAGGCATAAAGTTGCCGGGGGGTCAAAAATATGAGAGAGATGGAGAGTCGTATTTGGTGATACCGACCCAAGATTTCGAGGATTGGAATCCCTGATGGGAAAGGATCTTTTTGTTTTACATACCTAGGATCGGTCTGAACGTACGGAATACAAGACTTGCAACCACTGTGACAGGTTTTGGATGATCAACACAGACCAACACCAAACGAATGGTATGTACGGAATAGATCAACTCGTTGGTTATCAGTTCAACAACAAACCGGCTTTGTCCCCGAGATCTCCGAAGACTTATTTCTCTAGGCATCCAAAATGTTCAAGGGTAAGCGTAAACAAGAATCCTCCGTGCTGAATATCCGTGCCATAATCTGGCATTTCTCTTGTATTGACAAAAGCCCCCCGGTCCCGAACATACCTGACAGCACAGACATACTCGTAGATTACCGATCTGGCGCGAAAAAAAGAAGCTTCTGAGCGGAATTCCTGAGTCCTGACCCCTCATCCCCGGTGTCCCCGTTGACTAGATTCGGAGAAGAAACCAAGCCGGAGTAATATCGGAATGGTCCGAGGGAAAGGGGAGTTCGCTCCGGACAGGCGTGAAGAGACTATCAGCCCCGGGAATACTATTTTTGTATGGCGGACCTGCCTGTTTGGGCTCCATTTAGAGCTGGTATCCTCGTGAACGTGCGCGTCAAGAGCTATCTTTCGGGATTCAACGTGTCTCTGAGTCACACTAGCTAATAGTTGTTCGGCACCGACAGCCTGGTCCGGTTATCTCGTCCGTTGTGGCTTGATTGCCTTCTCTTCGGCTAGGGAGATATCTCCTTCTTTGGTCTGCTGTCATACGCACCTTAAAGTCCGTTTCTTATGCAAAAACACCCCACGTGACAGGAGATCAGATCCAGACGGGGAAAAAAAGAAAAGAACACCGGCGGCCTCCTTTCTTCTTTGCGCGGCGGGAAGGATCGCTTCGTCATTGGGTCTGGAGATCTTCATAAGAGCCGAGTTATAGGCCGTGGGAACGGACGGATAAAAGGTGAGAGATAATTTCCCAAACGGGCGAAGGTTGTTATGCAAAACGTGTGGAGGTGGCTCTGCTCGCCCTCGGCCATCGAAAGACCACCTCGGGCCTTGCTGCTGGTTCTCAAGAGAATTGGCATGTGCGGTCGCTCCGTGATACCGTTGCAAAGTGACGGAGAACTGCTACAGAAGAGGAGTTGACAGCCTTCGAAAGCCTGTATCGAACATGTCATCGAAGGTCTGTAGAAGAAACACTAGCGCCCGAGTGTCCGAGCACATCTTGGGGGGGCACCTTGGGTTGCGTGCGGCGGAGTACGGGATCTGTACAGCTTGACAGGTCGCACAGATTAGATGGTGCCGGGGAGCCATATACGAAAAAGACGTTGGCGGAATTTCTTCTTTACGATCCGACAGGAATACCTATCCATTCCACTTGGAGAGATGATGACGACTACGTTCTGACTTGTCAGTACTTTATCAGTGATGATCAATGATAATAACTTGGTCTGGGGAATGGGACAGGATGGGATGGGATGGGATGAATGCAAGGTACCGGACCGACTTGGTCAGGCACAGCCAGGCACAGGAACGGGGGAAGAAGAAGAGAGGGGCGAAGTCTTCCCCGCAGACGACTGTGAAGAGGGTAGACTGCCGTTCGTGCCTTGGTGGTCCAGCTGATGGGTCGAAGCTTGGTTCGACGACGCTAAATCTGATAATACCTGATATAATACGGATCACCAGCCCTATATGCCAAACGCATTATTGCTATGAATATCACGCCAGGGAACCCCGGTTCTTATGCAAGTAACTTATTAAGAATCACTGCAAAGAGTCCAATGTCCAATCCAACAGGTTGGGCAGCATGAACAACGGGCGGCCGAGCGGGTGGCCAAGTTCGCTTATTTGAGAAATTGGGGTTGTATTCGATCTGGGAAACAAGTTCTGAATACATCTGTTTGGTCAAAAGAAAAGAAATAAAGAGTGAAAAACAATGAGAAACTCATCTGACCAAAACATTGCCAAGCAGTCGTACTCGGGCTTCAGGTACCGGCGATTGAAGAAACCGACGAGACTTTTTCTGGGGGGAATTTGAAGGGAATAGAAACACACCATGAGCTGTTGAGTGGTTCGAGGTCCACTCGATCATCCATCCTTTGTATCACCTTTCTTACACCGCTGTGCTGCAACCCTAAGGTAGTGGAAGGTACACTGAGTGAGATCGATTTAGAAACAATTCCACTCGTGGACCCGTGGGGTGATGAAATGGAGAGGGAATTTCTTTTTTTCCCAGGTTCTTTCGGAGACTTTTTTTTCTTTCTTTTGTCGCGAATGCGATCTGGACCCCGATCTGCCGTTTTGGCTTTTTCATTTCTGTTGAGTTTTCAGGAACAACTGACGAGTGTCGTTGAGAAATGAGGTGGGGTGTGGGGTTTGGTGGGGAAGTGTAACATGGGTCTTGGATTGCTCTGCGACACATCTGAGACAGCTAAATATCCCTGTCAGGCTTCTTCAGCCCGCCGGCTCTGGTTGCCGACAAATCAGAATTGACAGCCCAGATGCGGGACCCCTGAATTGGATTAGCTCAGTAGCCAATCACGGCTTAGCACGACTCCACCGCAACGTCAACCTCAAACCGCGTTGCTCCGTGCTCAGGTCACGGTTCCTCCAGTCGCGTCTTTCCAACGACATGGCTCCTTCCCTCCCTTCCAGCCCAGCAGCCTTCCTTCCCACGACGACGACCGAGATGCCTATTCGAGATTCCAGGCATCACCGTGTGACTTCCAGGTTTCTCTCTCGCTACGATTCATCTTGAGATTTCATCATTGTTTCCTGATTATGGATCCAAAACGAATCCAAACCTGCACATTCGCTACCAACCTGCCAACCTACCAATCTGGAAGTCATCGAACCCCTCGGACGCTTTTTGTTTTCTAACCACAAGAATATCCTCCGGATTTTCTTTTTTCTCTTTTTGATTTTCGCGCACGGCCTCTTCAGCCCGTCCTTGCTGCCGTTCTTGGTTGCCTGACCTGTCACGTCGACCACTCAGAGCCGCAGGACGGGTTCTTTTTCTCTCTGGATCTTGGGGGCACGTAGAAGTTCTTTGCAGCGGATAAAGATTCTGGAATTCCATTTGACAAAGAGGGAATTACGGAGGGAACCAACGCCCAACTCACTCTCTGTCCGCTTCAGATTTAAAAGACGACGGGGTTGCGGCCGGGTCTGTGTGGTCTAGAGGTTTCTGGATCTACAGCCCTCTCTTTTGTTCTCTGCGGAGAAATGGCACACTGTCCAGATCGACGTTGCCAAAACGGCGCTCGATGCAAAGATGTGGTCTTGCCAAACATGCTCTGCCATGATCTCCCACAGGGATTAGTTGGGAAATTCTTGCGCAACACCCAAGATCTCTCTGTGCCATGTTGCCTCTGTATCAAACAAATCTTTACCCAGAAATCTCTGCAAGTGCAGAGTCGTCTTCTTCTTTTCCCGTCTGCCGTTGCCACCTTGGAAAAAAAAAAAAACTCCACGGATGGGTGCTGAGACAAGCCACCTCCTCGGGTATCTTCCCATTTGGCCCTGTCGAAGCCTCACAGCCTCCACACGACCGAGTCCCATCGTGGTATAGCCTGACTTCTCCTAGACCCCCCTTTTGTGTTAACCAAGTGGATAACCCCTCTTGTTCTTTTCTAATCTTGGATCATGGAACAGACTTGACATTTCCCTCGAGGGTGAAGCCTCGTCTCTTTATTCTCTTTTTGGCCCCTCCCCGAGTCTCCTTCTCATCATACCTACCTACACAGGTATTCTGGTCTCGTCGACCTTGTCCCTGTCCCTCGGTTCATGGGCCGCTTGTTCATCTGGGGCAACCCTGCACGAATACCCGGCTGGCCCCCCTCTGCTGTTTTCCCAAAGGAGCACAACAAAATGTTCTGAGCCTAGTCCCTGGTTCTGATCCTCTGATACCTCAGTCCTCTGATGTTCCGTCATCGATGGACAGATGTAACCCATTCTTCACCCTTGTTCCCAACCCTTGCTTCTGGGGTAGGCCAAGCATATTCTCCCACACCACCTCTCCTTCGACATCCACACACACTGGTCAGTTTGTTACAGGAAAATCCGGCTTAGCTCCTACCGACGTTCCGAACTTGACCGTGCTGAACTACACTACCTATACACTACTGGCACTCTTTTCTTCTCATATACCCCCAAGGTCCTACGACGCCCCGCCATCCGGCCCTCTTCTCTTCCTTCCGCGTCGTCCGTCCCACACAAAATTCTCACTGGCTACTGTCCATTCCTTCTTCTACAGTCACTCCTTTACTAACAATTTTTATTTCTCGCCCCTGATATATCGGCCTCTGGTCTATAACACCAAGAGCTGGTTCTCTTTTTCCGCCCCTCCCGGACAGATGCCAGTGTAGAATTCTTTACGGATTTGAAAGAGTTGCCTCCCGGCCAACTCACCACACTCATTTTTTTCTTCTTCATCCATACCACACCATCCCAGATCGAGTCCCCCTCGACAGTCATTCCCTGCTTTCTCATATCCGTTCTTCCGGATATTCTTTTTTTTTTTTTTTTTTTTTTTTTTGCCCACTACGAGGGTTTTCCGTTCATTAAGTTACATTTACTCACTACGAGGGCCGGCTTCAACAGAGATTTACGACAACGAAATATAGACATCATTCCTTTATCAGAGATAATTCACATTCACATTCACATCCACTCTTCTCGCCTCGGTTGATCATACTTTATCTGGAGTTTGGGACCGGGCCATTGCGCACGTTATATAGTTCCCTAGTAAGTTAACAAAAGAAGAAAAAAGACGGCCGGTGTTGGCATCTTATGATACAAGAGCGGGGGCACTCTCGTGTGCCAGGGCTCATTCCCGCCTGCTCGTTCATGCTAACCTTTAATAGCTGGCTACGCTCAGCTTCCGGTCACTTATAGATTAACAGCACATAACCTTCTACTTCTTTTTGCCGAGCGTCATGGATACGACTCAGGCACCTCTGTATGCCGTTTCCCGTTCCTTAACACTCAACTGAATCAGGAACACATCACTTACACATAGTCCGTAGTCCACAACAAATACAGGTTCCTTCCTTCAACTTTGACACTTCCGAGAGCCATTACAGGGGAGACATTCCGCCGTCTCGTCCTTCGCCCGTCTTCAACATGCACGGAAACGGTATGCCGGTCAAGACGGAGTCGATGACAGCACCGCAGGGAATATGGACCACGCCGACTTCTCAGGGGTTGAGACCCAGGCCCGCCACTATCCATGAGGGCTTCTCGTATTGCATGCCTGAATTTTCTCACGGATTGCCTGCTTGGGACCTCCAGGACACACCCAGTGACACCGTCTCGTCCCGCCCCATCTCGGTTCACCAGGACTTCTATCCAGTCACAACGATGGCTAGCAGTGAGTGTCATGATGGATGCGGCGGCGGTCATGGGGAGCTAACCATTCCTTCAGGTCCCTGGCCGCAGAAGCCATGTGACGACGGTCTCGATCTGAACAATCTGGACCCAGAGATGCATAACATTGGTCAAGCATACACCACCGACGAGGCAATCCCGATCCTGGACCTCAGATACCCCGGTCATCAAGTGGAAGGCGAGTCCTTGAACTTTGAGGGCGGAATGAATACCCGCCGCATGTCTGGATCGTCCTTTACTGTGTCTACGACTGGTGGTTTGTCCGAGATGGGTGCGTCGTACGAGGACTTTTCTGCAGCACTCTCGGATGCGCCGTCCTTCAACTCTGAGTATCCGCCTCCGTCCAACAGAAACTCGATGATTTCATCCACTCAGCTGTCCCCCGTCGCCTCTCCCCGCATGACGCCCCAGAGCCGTTCCGAGTTGGTAAGGACCCAGAGCCGAGGACGGGGTGCTTCGCCTTCTCCGCGACCCGGAATGCGTGCAGCTCCATACTCTGTCGAAAGTGCTCGGAACAAGAGGTGGTCTACCGGCTCTTACGGGACGAATCGCAGACCTTCGCCTTTTGTCTACCACAATCCTCACGATGTTTTCAATCCCCATGCCAGGCTTCCATCTCGCCATTCTTCGCCCACTATCGGTCACGGCCCGCTTCCCCTGAATTACGGCAATCTGCAAGCAGCACAACAGCACCCTTATCTGCTTAACAATGCGCCGCAGTTCAGGCCGAACAGCATGCTCCTGCCGACTCAGTTACCATCACACATGTTCCACAACGAAACTCACCAACAGTTCGAAAATGCGCCTCCACTTCTCTCTCACGGTCTGTTCCGCATGCTCCAGAGCAATGCTGACCCTCACTCACTTCACGGCCACTACGCGGATCTCTCAGACCCCCCGGATTTGTACGCTTCCCTTCAGGAGGAGCAGATTCCTCCTCCACCGGAAGATATGAATCCGAGTGATCCCGACCTGATCCCCCACGAGCAGGAGTTGAGGTTTGAGGGCGATTTGTACACGCCCAGATGGGTTCGTGGTCACGGCAACAAGCGAGAGGGATGGTGTGGTATTTGCAAGCCTGGAAGATGGCTGGTACTCAAGAACTCTGCTTTCTGGTACGACAAGAGCTTCACTCATGGCATCAGCGCCGCGACGGGCAACCCGTTCCAGGAGCCCCAGGAGACGAGACGCATGGATGGCAACCCGGACGTGTGGGAAGGTTTGTGCGGAAGTTGCAATGATTGGATTGCATTGGTGAGCAGTAAGAAGAAGGGAACAACATGGTTTAGACATGCATATAAGGTGAGTCCACCCCGCAAAGAGTTTGGGGTAACGGATACTAATAATCGACATTCAGTGCCATACACATCCTAAGATCAAGGATGCACCAAAAAGGAGGAGAGAGAGCAGTCATACGCGAGCATTAGCGGCAGCCAACATGGCAAAGCCTAGGGCAACGGAACCATTGACGCCTCAGATGACTCCTGCAATGTCAACGGCAAACACACCGACCCCAGGTCATGCTCAGGCACAGGTTCAGACTCCAGTGCATTCACAAGCACCGGCGCCAGAGCATATTCGGGTCCAAACCCCTCGTTTGCCCCATGCAACTCAGCAGTTGCCTCAGGAACAGCAGCTACAACAGACCCCAATGCTTTTGACTCAACCACAGGCTCAAACGCCACATCTCCAACTGCAACCTCCCCCCATGGGCCATCACCAATACCATCCAAGACGCCTGCCTCCTCATATGCAGTTCCAGGTGACTTCGGCACCTCCTCAGCCCCCGCCGAGGACTTCGGTGATGAGCCCCATTGGCCCTCTGGCTCCCATGGATGGCTTCCAGAATATGATATGATCTATCGTATCCGAGAAAGAGAGAGAGAGAGAGGAATATCAATGACGCCCGTTATGACTCACAGTATCGACTATAAAAAATCTACAAAAACAAAAAATCTGGACACCGCCTCAATGATGAATGAAACGGAGCAAAAGAATATATATAGACTGGAATGGCATGGATTTTCTTTTTCTTTACTTTCCTAATCTTTTTTCCTTTCCCTTTCTGTCACTGGTTGGATCATAGGGTTTCTTTTTTTTTTTTTTTTTTTTCCTCTTTCATTACAAACTCTGCTCTGATTCTTTTTTGCATATTATTTTTTTCTCCATTACTTTTTTTTTTCTCTTTTTGGTTTTCTCGCACCCTCTCTAACAGCAATTTTTTTACGAATGCCGGTACATCGTTTCAATTTTTTATTTTTATTTTACTTTTTTTATTTTTGGTTTTCCAAACTTTTTTTGTTTTGGATTTAATTTTGATATACAACCACAACAACACAATAAACAAACAAACACATACTCTTAAGTAGTTTAGTTTAGTTTTTTAGTTTAGTTAGTCTTTTCTTGCTGATTTAGTTGATACCCTTGATGGAGGAAAAAAGGAAAAAATTCTTCGGGTGAGAATGAACAAGAGAGTTACTCGAGGAAAAAGGGGAGGAAGAGGAGGAAGTTTTTTTTAAACGAGATTTGGGGGGAAACACGAAAAAATCCAAAGCTTGTTGGGTTTTTTTACTTTACTTTTTAGCATAGCGGTTTTTTCTCTTGGATTGCAATTGAAAGTTTTTTCGTTGATGCAAAGAACATACATTTGTTTTGGTATTGTTACATATCATGAAGTGTTTTTGCGTTGCTCTACTTGATAATTTTCACTCGGTTTGTATCTAAATACTTTTCTTTCCTTTCCAGAGGCAAAGGAATTAGAACATTTGGTCTGGATTTGTGTCTGTTAGTAATGGTAGTAGAGAGGATCGTTTTGCGATAAAAGGCAGGTTCTATCACATCATCACCGGGGATGGGCGGCGGCGGCTCGATATTCATGCCGTCTTTTCCATATTTCAAGAATAGATACTGGGGAAGTAAATACCGGGAGATGATTTTTTGACAGCCTTGTGCGCGATTGTAATATACGTACCTACCTACAGTTCGCTCACTCTCAACCATGAAGCATAATTATTGGGACGGGCGGCAGGATGGCGGCTCGATATTCATGCCGGTTTTCTATTTATTTAGATCTTTACAGCTCGCTCTGTTCGGCATTTAAGGAAACTCAAATGCCTTCGGAGATAATCCGTACACTCAAATACCCTTACGCGTGGCTGGCTTCGGGATGGTGGTATGTAAGTAAGGTGCTATGTTCAATCACTGGTACTAATTGATATATATATATAATCTCCTCGAGTTCATGCGTTCCCCTGGCTTTTTTGGGTATGCATGGTGACCTTATGTGCGTGTCTTGCGTTATCACACGTCCATCTTGTCTATCAGTGTAACCCCCACATTTATGAGGGAGATGGAAAAAAGAAACAGGGGTTAAAGTGCTTGCAGGTGTGTGCCCAGGACCCAAAGTGATTTTTTCAGCTGTTGCTGGGTTCGGTGTGGCTTTCCAGAAATGGAGAGATGACCTGATCAAGAATACCAGCTAGGTTTTGTTGGGACGAATGGGTGTTGTTCAGGAGGTGGGAGCTTTAATGGTGAGGTAGGTAGAAAAGGCAATTGAGTGTCTGAGTGGTTCAAGTTTGGCGCCTCGATTGGTTGGGTGAGTTTCCCAAAAATCTGTTGTGGCTTGTGAGAAGTACCTACGGCCTGCCCTTTGAGGGATTGATTTGTGACCAGTCGTTATGCTGCTTCAGATAAAGCTTGGGACGTTCTCAGGAGAAAGGGCAGGAAAAGTGTTTCAGTAGCCGTGGATCGGCACTTATACAGATGCAGAGATGATCTCTTCTTCAGCTTTGGGGACGGACTGACATTGATCGTTTCCCTAAACAGAAGAAAAGAGGAGGTAAACCAAAGATCTTGTGAATCTGGAACCTGGAGATTACCACCCCAGATATGGTTCCAATCCCGAAAACCCCAAGATCCGTTCTTCCGATCACACTCTTAATGACGCAGGAACGAGAAGAAAAAGGAGGCATCAGATCCTTGAAATTGATGATGGATTTGGGATTGCCACTGCAGGTCGGTATTGGTTCCTAGCCTGTGCTTTTTATTTCTGCACGATGCATCTCATTCTCAGCCGCGGGAAGTTGGTTCCCATTGATGCATTTGCCCCACTGGAAATGCGTGAAAATCATGAGGATAAATTTCCGACGGTACCGAATGAATAAGGAAGGCGAGAAAAAAAATAGAGGAGAGAAGGTTACCTCGCGCTGTGACAGAATGCCGTTTCCCAAAAGTTGGAGGTTTTCCAGGTTGGTTCGGACCAAATGTCCCAGGATTCTCCACATGATCACTCTGCAGCTGACGGCTTGCTGTCGGGGCAACGTACCTTTCTTTTTCTTTTGAAAGTTAACAATTCAGTTTTAGCCCACGTGCTGGCTGCCTGCTTGAGGATTTTCTTTCATGGATGATGTGAATGATTGAATCGGTGTGAACATTTCCCCATGTCTGATATTAAACATGGGACATTCTCAATTTACCCCACCAAACCACGCTCTGCCAAGATGATTCGCCAAACTCCAGCCGCGGGGCTTGCAACCTCACCTTGTCCCCATTGGGGTCGCTGCCTTGAACACATGTTTTTGACTCATCTCATTCATTCATATCGTGCATGTTGTTGTCTCAGATCCCAGTAGAGATTATCTTGTTAGGCGAGGTGACTTTTTGATACAGTTCACGAATTGGTGAAAAAGAAGGATATACCCGCATTTCCCCGGGAGGATCATTTTGGCTCCCTTCCCCCTCTCATCATCACCCATCAGATATCCATCTCGTACAACCCCCACCCCAAATTATTATTATAACGCCTTTCGGTACTATTGGGAGAAGGTAACCAACGTGCCTCACTTGTCCCAAGCAAGCACCAGAAGTTGCGCTTCGCTAGCCGCCTCTCGGTCAGACCTCGTACAGACTCTTTAACTTGATATTTTTGGACAAAAGGTCCCTTCTGTTGTGCAGCAGCCAGTTTGGTGTGTGTTAGTATGTGTCTTGATTGCCGCCGGCTGTGAATCAAGTTTTTTTTACTTCAAAAGTCGGGATAAATAGCTATCTCCAAATTCTCTTATAAGCAGGGAGTAACCCGTGCCGCGGGCCAGGGCTGCTTCCAAAATCCGCTGGCAGTTTTATCAATCCACCGAGACCCTCAACACTGGACACACACAAGCACAGACCCGACGGTACCACCAACTTTTGTGATTTTTCTGCATATCCTGTTCCCTTCCTTATTTCTCGGCCCCATATTCCTAATATATTCTCTATTCCTGGTTCCCTGTAACCACTTTTTTTCTCTTTTTTTGTTCTCTGCAGGTTCGAGCGTTTGTTTGGTAAGAAAGAAAACAGAGCTTCCTCTCAGTTGTTTATTGACCCAAGCTCTGACCATCTTCTTCTTCTCTTTATCTAGATTTTTTTTAATGTTTACTATTACGAAATGAATATCAACGACGACGCTTGAGTAATGAACAACATAGAAATTTGAGCCAACAGGAACAATATCCTCCCTGTTCTGATACGGGTTTTTACGAAAGATACGACTTGCAGTGCCAGCCACCACTTTTACTATACATCCTCCATCCCTCCCTTACTACCTTACCACACAGAACGGTCCGAATTGGCCCGTCTGCATCTGAATTTCATCTTCAATTCCACCTCATTTTTCATCCAACTGCCATGATTTGGCTCTCAATATAGGAGGTCAGATATAGCAGAGACACAAGATTCAAATCTGCTATGAGTGGGGAACAAGAGGCATCTAGGTACGCATATACTCTCTCCCTTGAGTGCCTAGGCATGCATTCGGGACAGTGTTTTGTTTCCCATGCTGATCAACCGATTGCCACAGCTTCGGCGATTCAAACGCTCAGCCGCCCACGCCTAAACAGACACCGACTTCTACCATCTTTCCGAGCCCCATATTCGAGACCCCAAAAACGAACTCGGGACGATTTGACGAGTCCAACGGCTGGACAACTCCTCGTTTCGCCGAGGAGTATTCTGTCTTCAATTCGACGCCGGGAAACCTCCTCAAGGGCGACCACAGCACTTTTCCAAACTTTGTACCAGGGACGCCATTGACCTTTGGTTCAAGCCCAAAACGCCCATTGTCAACCGAAGAGGTCACAAATAGCACCTCGCCACGCGAGAACCTGTTCTCACCAAACCCGAGCTTACAATTATCCTCCATTGAGCCGTCCAAGGCTCTAGATTCTTCCCCCACTCAACTGCCGACTCCCACATTCGGTCATCCCTTGGTTGCTGAGAGGTCCGGAAAGAAAGCCCGACGTGGTACAGTTACCAAGGAAACAACACAAGGGCAGACAGCAACGCCACCTCCTTCCGCCCACAAGGGCCATCGTAAGATTGCTCCCAAGTTGGACGCCAGTGCAATGCAAAATGATCAGGGCTACGGCCAGCCAGATTTTATGGCAAATGTTCAGCAACAAAATATGGGTGGCTTTGTGACATCACAAAACGACATGTTTGGGTATCCCATGTCAGCTCCGGCCACGGCCCAAAGTTTCTGGGACCCAAACCCAGGAAACATGGTGGGGATGGGCGTTGATTTTGGGGCCAACGGTGGTAACGTTTTTCAGAACCAAAATGGTGCGCCTCAGCAATTGAGCCCAGAGGAATGGGCTCAGGCCAACCAGATGGCTCAAGCCATGATGAATGCTCACGCAAATGGCCATGTCACGACAGGCGAACACCAACAGCCGTTGATATCTCAAGCGCCCATGCCGGCTCTTGTAACCTCGGCGCCAGACCAGGGCATGTTTGCGCTGCACTACCCAAATGCCATGGAAGATCCATTTGCCATAAGTGGTAATCACGGTGATGCGGTGGATCCTGGGCTTCTGTTCAGCCGTCCTTCGTCTGCGAACATGGACACGGCTCCAATAAACCAGTCCATGCAGGCCCCGACCACATCGAGTCATTCTACGGTCGGCCAGGATGTTCAGCCAAACGGTCGGGCGGCGCCATCGTCGAAAAAGGCAGCGCCACGTACCGAGTTGCGACGTTCATCGAGTACGAGGAATTCAGGGTCAAACAAACACGACCGAGGCTCGGCAAGCTCCCCGATAAAACCAAGTGGACGTCCGGGACTATCTCGCAGCTTCAGTGAAAACAGGGGCAAAAAGGCAACAGCTAGACAAACGTTGCATACTCTTGCGCCAGTCCCACGGACACAGTCCCAGCTAGTGAACAATGCCGGCGTGAACGCGAACCGACCCATTGTATCCCAACCGCAAAGGCCAAGCGGTAGATCATCGCCCCTCAAAAGCAATCCCAATAATATCCTGTCCAGTCTATCATCGATACAAGAGTCTCCTGGGCCCAAGATGCGTACACAAGCAAAATTCACCATCGATGCCAATGGCCGAGCCCGCGTAGAGACGACGGTAATCGTGGAGGATGGTACGCCAACAAGTGCACGGAAACGGCATGCTTCTCACTCGGTAAGACGCCGTCAACACTGGGGCTCGTCAGAAGACGACGACGACTCCTCCACCGATGACGAGCCAATCATCATCACCAGCAGAAACACTTCGTTTGCGATTCCAGATCCCGTAAAGCCGGCAGGCATACATCCATTCCACAACCCACAGCGTAGCGTCAGCGAACGTAGCACCACCTCCTCGTCATATGCGAGCTTTCCAAAAGGAGGTCCTCTTGACGATGGGGCAGATAGTGACTTGGAGACTGTGGTGGACAATGATATGACACCAACAGCCTTGAAAACGGAGGGTGATGCTCTTACTGAGGTTCAGAAGCTCCGCGAGACGAGGCGGGGGCAACAGTGGTCGGCATCCAAACACAGTTTAAACACAAGTTTTTCAAACAGCATGTATGCTCAGAATAATAATTCTAACGGCAACAATTTGGCGTCGTCACCAACCACTACAGCGGATGCAAGCTTGCCCACACCCACGACGGGACACAGGACGAATCGGCGGGTTCGGTGTGTGTGTACCCGGACCGAAGCTGGTCGGGGCGAGTTTACTGTCCAATGGTGAGTTCTTATCATCTCATCATCACATGGTCTTATTCTAAATATCTTTGTATCACAGCCGATCATGCGAGATGTGGGTTCACGGACGCTGTGTGAGCGTCACTGAGATGACCCAACCAGCCATTTATATATGTGCGTACTGCGGAAACACGCCGATGCGACCAGGCGGAAGGTTCCGTGGCGGTGGTGATAAAACCAACAGGAACACCATCAACACCAACAACAATAACAATGACAATAGTGGCCGCGTATCGAGCGCTCCAGCGTCTGCCACCTCGCCCCTGGCACACAAGTCGTTCAAGTCGTTCCGATAATTCTGGTTTCATTCTTTATCATGGGGTGAGTGAGGTGAGGATTGTGGTTGTGTATTGGCGTGGAACCGAAGGATTTGATGTGTTGGGCAAAAAGGAGAGGAAGGAAATACAAGAGTAACAAAGGTATAAGGCGACCATATTTTGTTATATAAATGTATATGTGACGTTTTTGTTTGGTTGTACCCAACCGCCCGGTGATTGGTATTTTGGCACGTTTCCTTATCAGTTGGAGGCGACACCGGAAGGAAAGAAAATGAAGTTTACACGACATTTAGAGTCACACATTTTTGAGTTGCACATGTGTGATGAGACCCCCATATCGGCCGATGCGGCGGTACGTGACCCATTTGCAACGACAAGAAGATGCCTCGTGGGGGAAAGGAGGTCGTCGGAAACCGGGGATGCCGGAAGCGGGGAACTAGAGTAAGAGGAGCTTGAAGCTTGTCCCGTCTACCGGCGCCCTTTTTAGCTTGGACCCGTCCGACTTCGGAAGGCGGGGTTGAGGGATTGTTGGGTGGGAAAGCAAGCTGGTTGATGAAAGTCAAAAAGGCCGGTGAGGAACTTGACATACCTTAAAAGATATCTGAGTTTTTATATTTATTTTCAATCATCTGGTCCAATTTGTTCCCCCCAAGAAATCTTTCTTTTTCCTTTTTGCAAACCAAAAAACGCAATTGAACAACAAACAAAACTTCACCCCCACCACCACCGATCTTATCCGACCTAACCCGAAAGACGGAGGAAGAGAGCAAAAGGGAAACTTTTATATCTGCTGCTTTGCAATTCCTGAATCTTAACTTTACAAATCAAACAGATTTTTATTTAATTTTTTTTTTAAAAAAAATCATGGCAACTCACAATATCGTTGTTTTTGGTGGTGACCATTGTGGTCCTGAGGTATATGGTTTTGCTCCCTGCTGCTTCGTTTCGTCATGACCATAGGGAAGGAAGCTAACAGTTTACTGCGTTTTTTTGAATTATTTAGGTTGTTGCTGAAGCTGTCAAGGTTCGTTTGTTATTCTGATTTCATCTAACCTTCCTCCTGTGGGGGATATTTGATAGGGTATCACAAGGCGGAATGGGAAAGGAAAGCTCATACAAATGGGGTATATAATAGGTTCTCAAGGCCATTGAGGCAAACAGCCCATCAGCTGGCAAGTTTAATCTTCAGGATCATCTCTTGGGCGGTGTAAGTTTTTCTCTCTCTTTTTTCTTTTTCTCATGTCTTGGAGGATTGAAGCTCTTCTGAGAGAGCTACCCCGCCATCACATCATCCGAGCTTCTGGGATGGAAAAAAGGCACAGAACACGACACATTTGCGAGCATACCCAGCACAGCATCTACTTAGCACGTTGTCTTTTCTTCCCGATCTGGGGGCACTCTGTGGTTACCTCCTTTGAATGACGCCATTTGCGCAACCCGGTCTGATCCCAAAAACTGACTTCTTCCCTCCCAGGCCTCCATCGACGCACACAACTCTGCCCTTACCGACGAAGCCCTTGCAGCCGCAAAGGCAGCAGACGCAGTCCTCCTCGGCGCCATTGGCGGTCCCGAATGGGGTCCTTCCTCCCCTGTCCGCCCCGAGCAGGGCATTCTCAAGCTCCGCAAGGAACTCGGCACCTATGGAAACCTCCGTCCATGCAGCTTCGCTTCCGAGTCTCTCGTCGATTCCTCCCCCCTTAAAGCCGAGGTCTGCCGCGGCACCGACTTCGTTGTAGTCCGTGAACTCACCGGTGGTATCTACTTTGGCGACCGCACCGAGGACGACGGTTCAGGCTTCGCAATGGACACCGAGCCGTACTCCCGCCCCGAGATTGAGCGGATTGCCCGTTTGGCTGGCTTTTTGGCGCTGGCAAAGAACCCCCCTGCTAAAGTCTGGTCTCTGGACAAGGCAAATGTCCTTGCTACGAGCAGACTGTGGCGCAAGGTCGTCAATGAGGTTTTCGCTGCGGAGTTCCCTCAGTTGGAGCTGAATCATCAGTTGATTGATTCTGCGGCCATGTTGATGGTTAAGAATCCCAGGGCGCTGAATGGGATTGTGATTACCAGTAATTTGTTTGGTGATATTATTAGTGATGAGGCTTCGGTAATTCCTGGGTCGATTGGTTTGTTGCCTAGTGCCAGTTTGGGTGGTATTCCTGATGGAAAGGGCAAGTGCAATGGTATTTATGAGCCGATTCACGGTAGGTTTTTTTTTCTTATTCTTCTTGGTAACTTTTGACTAACTTTGGTAGGCTCTGCTCCCGATATCTCCGGCAAGGGTATTGTCAACCCCATTGGTACCATTTTGTCCGTCGCCATGATGCTTCAGTACTCGCTTAACCTCCCCAAGGAGGCGGCTGCCGTCGAGGCTGCTGTCAAGCTTGCAATCGACTCTGGTGTCCGCACCAAGGATCTCGGAGGTAACGCGAGAACCACCGAGGTTGGTGATGCAGTTGTTGCTGAGTTGGTTAAGCTCCTCAAGGCTTAGTTTTTTTTTAAAAAAAATTGGATTGGGAAAAGAAAAATTGGGAATTATAAATAAATGGGTCTTTTATGAAAAGAATATTAATACTATGATGAAAAAAAGGTTGCTTTTTTGGGTTGTCTCGGAATATAGAGGTGTGTGTGTATATATGATGAAAGATTTTGTGGGGGTTGGCATATTTGTGAGGTGTGTTAAAGAGGTAAAGGATAGGGGTATGATGATGATGATGGTTTTGTTTATTGCTTGACTTGATGAGGTTGTATCAGGGGTGATAGGAGATAGGATATGCAAACATGAAAGAAGAATAATACCCCGAGGTGGATTGGCAATCTAGGGTTATGTACCCAATATAGCTAGCTAGCTACCGATGTGGTTCAGCTTAAGAGGAATTTTAAGGAGAGCAGATTATCGTGAGACTTGTCTTCTTTTACATCCATAGGTGAGAGTTCAGGAACAAATGTAGATGGAATATCACCCAATATTCACCAATCATGTTTGTGTTTTGACAGGCCTTGGGAATTATCAGGGTTTGAAAAATTCTGTAAAATAGGTGCGTAGGATGAATGCCTTTCTCCTCTCACGTCTTTCTTATCATCAGCCCCCACCCCCCCCACTCCCGACCACTCATCAGTCAAGCTGAAATATCTCAAGTGAGGCCTCCCCCCAAAAAAAACACAGCCTCTGTCAACAAAGGCTTGCCACCTCAGGATGAACTGCCCAATGGGATTAATATTCGCACAAGACTTCAAGAATCATCAGCTTTTAGAAAATGCTGTAATTATACTACATAAAGAGCCCACCCACCCACTTTCTCCTGGTGAGCTCCTATTCACACCAGACTGCATCAATGTACATATCTGTGTTTTAAAGGAGGGTGAATAACACGACAAAGAATAATTTACCTTACATGACTAAAAGCGCAGCCCATATACAGGTATTCAAAAGTCTGTATGTTCTGGATTCATTAATGACCTTAGTGTTGAACGATGATATACGAAAATAAACATCAAGATGCCTGCCG
Organism: Podospora fimiseda; assembly: GCA_033297215.1. Lineage (NCBI taxonomy): Eukaryota > Fungi > Ascomycota > Sordariomycetes > Sordariales > Podosporaceae > Podospora > Podospora fimiseda. The sequence goes on along the minus strand of MU865292.1, from coordinate 142,819 downwards.
AGGCCCAAGGGGGAGGCATAACAACAGGAAATTCCATGAGATAACAGTGCTAGACAGCAACCAATCAATTCTCTCTTCAGACAGGACTCTACAATTCTGAGACTTACAAAAATGCTGTTAAGCCCCAAAACTGGAGGCCAAACCAGATCTACGTTTAGTTGGACAGAACTCCAAAACTTTGAGATTATGAAAAAATGCTGTAAACCCGCGGGGTTTCCGTCTAACCCCCAAATCCGTGTAATCACCTGTCTTCACCATCTAACACATAGGATACCACGACCCATTCATATTGCTCAACCAACTGAACTCGAGAATTCTCATTGTGTAAAAAATGCTGTACATGGTGTCGAAGATCATGCAACTTCTGAGTCTATCAGACCACATCTGCATATCCGGCTTTCTGATGCAAGATTGGGCAACCGTATCTCAAGAACTGATACCAATGACTGCTTCTATCAACACCTTTTGCTCCCATCTCGCATCAACTATGTCATCGTTCTGTTTTGCCTTCAAGCAGAACGATAATGGGGCATACAAGGATGCGAAGCTGCCTCTATAATTTTTGAGCCAATGAATTTTAAATCCCAACAACACTTGACAGTTTTGGTATTCAGAAAAATGCTGTCCCTACAGGGCTGGTGTGTAACACCCGAAAGGTATTTTCACCAGGCAGAAACAAAAACCCCCTCGGCGAATCAAATTCACGATCGAACAGAGTCCGAAAATTCCGGCGGGTCTGAAATTGCTGTAGCGATACCGTGAGTTCCTAGGTACGGGCAAAGACACAAAGTTGAAACCATCAAGTTTATATCCCCCTCATTCGTCGATTCTGCGAGGCCTCCCATCACCCATTGTATCCCATCCAAGACTTTTCAACACAGAAGACAAAAACTTTGAGGACCTGGCCCCCATCTGCCACTTGCTTCTCGCCCCCCCCCCCCCCGGAATCCCATCCATGGTCCCCTTCCAATCAGATGCTTCAATTGCCAGCCTGACCCGACCATCAAGATTCATCACCCAATCATTCTTGAGAATAACCATGACTTGAAAACTTTGACAACCATAAAAATGCTGTAAGTCCTAGAAAGCCCGCGATATTTCACTCTTACCCTAACCCATCCCCTCGACCAAGATCCGGTCATCAACCAATCAACCTTTAGGGCAACCATGACTTGAAAACTTTAAACTCCATAAAAAATGCTGTAAAAGGCCAATCGGCTACCCATGCCAACCCATCACCTCTCTCAATCCCCCAACCCATCCGGTTCCCCATCAGCCCAAACAACCACATTCCCCGGCATCTTCCCCTCCCCCTCCAACCCCCTAAAAAACCTCATCACCTCTCCCCCACTATACCTCAAACTAAAATGCATCAAAACAAAAACCGTCTTCGGCCACCGTCTAACAACCCCTTCCAAATCCCCCCAAATCGTATGTTTAGTCTTTTCCGCCTGTCCTCCATGTTCCATCCTCAAAAACGAACACTCACAAATAACAACCTTCAACCCCCTTTCCAACGCCTTTTCCATCTCCCCTCCCTCAAAAACCTTTATAGTCCCATCCCCCATAAACCCAAAAACCTCATCTCTAACCCCCTCCGTAACCTCTTTCCCCTCCTCCCTCAACAATTTAATCTCCCCCCCTTTCAACCCCCTATACTCCTCTTTCAATCTCCGTCTAACAACACCAAACAAATACCCCAAACAAGGCACAGTATGATCACACCTCACACTCCTAACCCACCACTCATCCCCTCCCTTGATCCCATCCAACTTCACTTCATCCCCCTCTCTCAATCCCCTAATCTTATACCCCCCGGGTTTCCCCTCACTAATCCTCTTCATCTCCTCATCCCCTCCCCAATTGCATTCCCTACTACCCATCACAAATTTCTTTAACGGTTCCTCAATCTCAACAGGACAATATATATCCTCTCCCCCCTTTTCTCTGTTTTTATTGACAAAAGCAGGAGTTAATAAACAGTGGTCGTTGTGGCCGTGAGTGATGAAAATGTGTTTTGGTCGTAAGGAGTTTACGCAAAGTCCGGCGTCAAGTAGTAAAGATAATTGTGGAATAACAAAGGACGTGTGCCATGCCGCTCTTGATCGACCTATTAAAGTCAAATTGTGGTAAGGCGCGGGAAATCGCCATTCCAGAATGTCGGAGCGTGGTGATTGTGGGAGAGGGTTGGCAAACGTGAGGGTTGAGGGTTGTTGTTCTGGTGGTGGTGGTTTTTCGGACATGATTGATGCTTTTCATTTGTTGAAAATAAAAAGTCAAGAAAAAAAAGGTCGGGCGTTGTCTCAAGGATTTTCCTGCTCAGCTGCCTCACATATTGGGTTGTTGTTGGTTGATGAGGTAATTGGCAAGTGAGAAAGGAGCGGAGATTCTCCAACTTCATTCAATGCTTGGACCCACAGTTCACATTTCACTCACACATCATCAATTTCATCTCAAGATAATGGTCATTGGTATTCGTAATACGTCAGGAAAAAGAGAAAGGCAAAAAACTACAAAGTAGCGAATACACCACTAACAAACATACATTCCTAGGTATCGTTTGCTCCTCAAGAATTCCCCCTCCTTATCCACCTCATTACCCATGTCTTTTTTGACATCATCATCCTCCCGCAACAATCCATTACTTCCATTCGGGGTATAAACTTTGACATCCTGAATCAATCCTTACTGTATACTGTTTTCAATTTTCTTTTCGTCTCCTATTCATCGTCACCCTTTACACCGCAATGTTTCCGGCGGGAGTGGTAAGTGGAAGAACGGGGTTGGGCTTCGCGTTACCGTTGAGAGCGTTTCCGTTAAGAGCGCCTCCATTAAGACCGCCACCATTGAGTCTTGACCCGTTGGGGGCAGCAAGACCATACGGGTCTGGAGCCTTCAGACCGCCATTACCGTGGCCCGTAATGGCATGTCCGTTGCCAGTGTGGGTGGTGCTAGCAGTCTCATGTGGCTTACGGACCACCTTGGGAGCAACTGGGATGTCGTGACTCTTGGAGGCGTTGCCAATCGAAAAGACTGGACTCTCCCACTTGTCACCCTTGCGGGCGAGCTCCTTGTACTCGGTGGCCTTGGAGCTGATACCGCCAGGCAAGTGGATGTTGGGGAAGATGCTGTCCTCCTTAGTGATGGCATAGTTGACCTTCTTGTCCGCGGCAACAGCCTGTGCCTGCTGCTTGCCCTGAAGAATCTTCTTCTGGGCCGCAGTCACGTACCGATTGTAGATGTTGGGCACGTTATCAACATCCTCACGAGCCTCATCGAGGGCGCGGTCAGCCTCCTGCTTGATCTGGAAGAGTATAGTATCCAACTTCTTGGCTTGATCCTTGATGGCCTTCTCCAATGCCTTTTGCAGGCCAGGGCGAATGACCTTGAGCATGATGGGCTTGAAAAGGCTGAAGAGCAACTTGTGGTTTGACTTGGCGAGCTTGATTTGAAGATTCTTGACATCGACATCCACCTTGTCAATCTTGAAGAAGTTCTGAGAGTCTCTATCCGTCGGAGTAGCCATCTTCATCCTGAAGGTGAAACCGTCACCAGCCAGAAGGATATTGGCAACGCCAGTGTCGGTGAGGGATGGGAAGCCCTGCTTGCGCTTGATGTAGTAGCTGACATCACGCAGATCCATCTGGACGCCCGCCACCTTGACATCGAATGTATGGTGGCTCTTGCTGGTAAGGTTCTTGCGACCAAAACGCATGTAGTTTTCACTAGCAATCTCGAGCATGTTGGGCATGAAGTTGTCGCTCTCGAGAACCAGGTTCTCGATGACAGCATCAATCTGAGGGTCAGAATACTCGATACGAGGGACAGGGATGTAGGCCACCTTCTCGAACATGGCGGGGAGGATGACCTCGGTCAAATCCTTGATCAGATGGGGCTTGAAGGTGGGCTTGCCATTCTGGTCGTTGCCGAGGTCGGTGAAAAGCTTCGTCAGCGACGCAGCGAATGCCTTGTTCTGAGGATCCTGATCAAACTGATCGGCCAAGAATTTGATCTCATTAACAATGCGGTCCGTGTGGCCGCGATACTTGTCCCGGAGGAGGTAGTTACCCTGGTCATAAAGCCGGTTCCACTGGACATTGGAGTCGTCGTCCAGGATGTAGCCTTGCTCCTGAAGGCAGCGGCGGATGTAAGCATTGAGAGACTTGAACCAACCGCGGAGCTCGGGGTCACGGTCAGCATCATCGTAGATGGTGCTGATGGAAGCCCACAGGTCGTCAGTGGAAGTACCATTGGCAAATCTCTCGATCAGTGTCTTGAGATCACCCTCAGCCTGGATCAAGCCAGAGCGAGCGTCTTTGACGGTACCGGAACCGCCCCTGGCCAACCGATTGGCGTGGTCGCCATAAAGTTCAGCGAGATCCAACAATGTCTGGATAGCACGGTTGTAGTCAGGGTGTTGCTGGCATTCGAGCACCATTTTCTATCACATACGTTAGCCTGCAAATCTCAACTCAGAGTGGTTGTTCCGTGTCATACCTTGAGACGCCAGACTGTCTGGTCGCGGCGCTCCTGGGGCATTTTCCTCTGGAAGTACTTCTTGGCGCGGGCGTGGTACTCCTCGCGTCTCGCCTTAATCTTGTCCTTGGTCTCGTCGTCGAGATTGGCGTCAACCTTGCTCTGAAGGGTGTTGGCAGCTGCCTGGGCACCACCGGCGGCATTAACACCAGAAGAGGCACCGGTGCGCTGATCGTGGGCGGCAGTAGATGCGAGGTCAGCTGGATCAGTTGATCCGCTTGGATGAGCAGCAGAAACACCCTGAGTAGCGGCAGCCTTGGCGTCCTCCTTCGGGTTGCCTCTGTAGTACTCGTTGACCTTGTTCTTGAACTTATCCTTAGAAAAGTCAGGGGCCTCATGCCAAGTGTTGTCGGCAGCAGGAGTGTCCAATTGATCAAGATCCTCGTGCGAAGGCTTGACACGGGCAGCCGCGTTGGTGGCGGCATCGCCAGCTATATCACGAAGGAGAATGGTGGCATCGTTGAGAAGCTTGCGGAACTGGCCATTGGTGATGATGAGAGTTCCCAGAGTCCGGAGACCCTCGAGGGCCTGGTTGCCATGCTGAGTGGCGGTATCCTTGTCGACCGGGGCGCCGGGAACGTTCACTGCCGTAGGGTCAAACTGCTGGGTTTGCCAAATGAAATCTTGAAGCAGGTTTCCCTCGTTCTTGGACAACAGCAAATGCTTGGCCTGCTTGACAACATCCCTGAAATCGGCTACCAACCCTCGTCCCTCGGACGAGAGCTTCTGAGATGGGCTCTGGAGTGCCTTAGACTCGAGGAAGCTGCTCAGGGCAACGTCGATCTGGTCATTCTGTAGGATACTGTCAGTAACTTGGTCGGAGAGAACACCGCATGATGTAGGTACATACCGAAGGAACCTTGCCATTTTGGAAGGCACTGAAGATACCGTAGAGCTGAAGCTTGCGGTTGACATCTGCTTCCTTTTCTTTGACGTCAGTTGGCCTGTTGACCTTTGCGGCCCCGTTTGTCGCCATGGTGTATCAGTTGTGCAGCGTGATTGGAGAGGGAAGGGTATCACTAATTAAGATGGAGATGATAGGTGGATTGTGTGGGTATCAAACTAAAAAAGAAGAAAACAATAAGAGGAATTGCTTTTGGGGGGTATTTGGGGTATCACTATCAGATGTTTTTGTTGAGTCAAGTCGAAACAGTTCTCAAAGAAAATGCAGACAAGGTCTGGGAAGTGACGAGCTTTTAGATGAAGGGACGGCGTGAGACCAAGTCTTTGATGGTGGGAGGCCGTTTAATAACAGGTAGTAACGTTGGGAACCAAGGTGACGTGGGGAGCACCTGTGAAATGAGAGGAGGGGGGAGATGGAGGGGTTGCGTCATAGAAAAGAAGGAAGTACAGACGAATTTTCCTGAATCGTCGAGGAGGCCTTGCGTGACCTTTCCCTTCAAAGACACCAAGTGGAAGCTGCAGTTACCCGTTGAAGCTTGGGCCTAGACAACAACAGGCCTTCGGATAGGTCCTTCTGTGAATGATCGGCATTCACCCCCTGTTCACACACACCATGTTTTTGTCTGGAGATGAGCTCCTGCTGCGATTCAATCATTGCATGCGTCACTCCCCCAGTTCCGGAGCGGGTATTGCCATCCCTGGATCGCAAATTAAACAAAGCCGTGCTCCTGTAACTGTACACGTACTATACGGTAGGTACCACACTCAAGCCACCAACTTGCCGATGTGAGGCCTACTTTGGTTCGATTCATTCAACGAACCCCATCGATAGGGCAGAACCTATAATGGCTGTTTTATAACTGCCGTTACTCTCCCCTGGCCTTGTCCTGCTATTGAGACATCCTCAGACTTCTTGTGGATGCGTACCTACAATTTTGATACGAGGGTATTCATGAACGGGATTGACGAAATTGACGTAACAAACATGGAAAGATTAACAAAACACACAAAGAGACTAAAAACCAAAGGGCTGGGAAAAGCTGAAAGCTGTTCCTTTCCCTGCCTGCAAACGAAAATGAGGTCTCAACTCTATGACGTCACACAGAGTGGATCTTTGGAGGTGACGGGGTGTGTCTGTGGATCGAACTGCAGGTGCATCTGGGTTTCGCCAATCTCCCTTTGCCCTTGGCAACAACTGTCAATCCACCACCCATTCATCGTCTTTGATGTTTCACGGCACGCTGCCACGCTGCCTCCATTCATTCAACGACTTTTGATATGAGGAAACACAACGTATCCGGTCTCGGCAACTCCCGGAACACAACAACAGGCACATGACCTCGATGAGAGCGGATAGGAAGCTCCACCCTTGCTTGATGAATGGCGACAATCTTCAACCCGACTATTTGGGAAGCCAAGGCGGCAGGGCGGCACTGTGACGGATGGTTGTTCGATCTATCTCGATATTTGAGATGACAGCGATGTCAAGAAAGGAGCATGCAATCACACCCGTATAAACAACAGGGTTAGGGTTTCTTTCGGCTAGGTGGGTAGTAAAAGTCTCTGGAGTGGCTGATCGATTCCAAGAAATTAAGACGTTCCACACAAACATTTCAACGCGCGAGACACTTGTATCAAACAGACAGAACGATTTATTTTATGATTGAGGGCGCCGCTTCTCTGCTCCAACTTCAGCAACCTGCAAAAATGTTTACACTCGACGAAATTCTTATCAGCATCATCTTATCAGACCGATGGACGGTCACATGACTTCGAGAAACCACCGCCTCCAATGCAGGGTGGCAGGATCTATGGGATCCGTGCAGGGGTGGCCTTCTGTCGCGGCTGCCTTACGTGACCAAGCAGCTGTCAAATGGTCAAATAGAAAAGACCGGACTTTTTTCGAGGTGATTCCCCGCCTCACCGACGCTGGAAAATCCTCACCTCAACAGTCGTGTCTCACACCACACGCCATCAAAAATCACGACAAGCCATATACCACACACACCTTCTGATCCCGACCTACAGTCCTAACCTCTCCACCACCACTCAACCGGCCATTAGTCTACTTCACACCTACATATTGGCTGGTACCTTAATTTTCGTTTCAATTATTTCCAAGCGTTGTCGAGTTCCTATTCTTTGTTCGCAGCGCTCTAATTCGTCTGCTGCCGGTCCCTCGTCGCAATCTTGTTCCCCAAGAATATTTGAAAAAGAAAGACATTAGAAGCCATTTGTTCTCTTTAAAAGAATCTTGAAAGTTCGGAAGCCCTTCCGTAAACAAAGGCTTTGTTACTTTCTTTTAAAACAACGCCTCATTTTTTTTCCAACTTTTTTTTTAATTAAAAAAAAAATGAGCATATTCAACCAAAAGTCAAAATTTAAAGTCAAAACCGAGACCCGCACAATCAAGCAGGTAGTTGAAAAAAAAAAGCCCGCCGAAAGTTCGATCACTTCGTCTGCTTCCTCAGCTCGCGCATCACCTGCAACAACAGGGGGGATAAACAATGGCGCTGCTGCTGCTCGTCGCATAGCTTCCTCCTCCGATACCCCGCGCGCATCGCCAAATCCACGCAGCAGCCAGCACCACCTACAACCGCCATCATACTCGTCTTCGTCCGGATCAAGCGTCACCAAGAAGCGATCTCGCGCCGCACTTCCTCAAGCAGGAAGGAAATCCCGATCCCCCGCTGCGACTGCGTCGCCGTCTTTTGGCGGAAGCGACTCGGATGACGACGTGGACGATGACTCGTGGCAGGATGCAATCAGCGATTTGCGCAAGCGGCAGAAGCGGGCGCATGAGGTCCGAAAGGTAGACCCAAACAGACGGGTGCGCCACCCAAAGGTCTGGAAGGGCGACAGGGAGGGCGAAACCGAAGGACTACCTATAATACACGCAAGCGAGGTCGCCAACCACAGAGACAAATGCCAACCTGTCATGGGGTTGGCGCGAGACGAGGTCATGGTCAGGCTGAGGTATCCCGGGAGCAATTATAGGGAAAAGTACGTTCTAGGAAGAATTTCTGTGAGGGAAAATCGAGTTTTGCTGACCAACCCTTTTTTTTTTGCGCGCTTTTTACAGATACGAACTCGTATGGGGAAAAGATAAGATCGACGGCGTCTTGGACATCATGAAAGTAGTTAAACACGTAGCGACGACGTACCTAATAAACGAAGAAGAAGCGTCACCTTTCCTGGACCAGACCTCCGGGGTATATCGACGACTCGAAAAGAGCAAAAACACAAACGACGGCAATGGTTTCAAGGCTGCGCTCAGGGATTACAGCGAGCAGCTTCTCGCGCTGCAACGAAGAGGTGTCATTGCTAAAAACTTGGAGTCTATGAAAGCCATCCCCCACGATCTCGTAGCCTTCATCCTGAGCCAGTGCTACGACCGCACCGTTGCGCCCCGCGTCGAGCTCCTCTCCAAGTACGAAAACGGCACCGACTACGTCTACGGCGAGCTACTCCCCCAATTTTGTGCGGACATTTTCGACCGCACCAACCTCACGTCGCAGCAGGTATTCGTTGATCTTGGGTCAGGCGTTGCAAACGTAGTCCTCCAGGCGGCGCTCGAGATTGGTTGTGAAAGTTGGGGCTGCGAATACCAGGAGAATGCGTGCAACCTCGCGGAGGCTCAAAGAAAGGAATTTTCTGCTAGGTGCCGTCTCTGGGGGCTTGCTCCCGGAAAAGTACATCTCGAAAGGGGCGATTTCACGCAAAATGAGAGGATCTTGGAGGCTCTGAAGAGGGCGGACGTCGTGCTCGTGAACAACCAGGCGTTTACTGCGGGCCTCAACGACCGGCTCGTCAACATGTTTTTGGACCTCAAAATCGGATGCAAGATAGTATCGCTGAAGAGTTTTGTGCACGATAACAAGATTGCCGAAAACGATGTCGCTTCCTCTATTTTGGATGTTGAGCGGCTCACGTACCCCGAGGATTACGTTAGTTGGACCAACGCCGGGGGGCAATTCTTTATTTCGACGAGGAAGTGAAAGACTTCCAAGTCAAAATCTGCCTTTCAACACGATTAGCGAAGAACGCGAAGAAGAGGAATTAGGAGAAGATGTTCAGGGTATGTAGATGGTGGATTTTGTTTCTCGTTCTTTTCCATTGGCATAGCAGAGCATGGCCAGGAGGACTTTTTTTTTTTTTTTTTTTTTTTTTTTTGGAGTGAGCATTGTTCTGCATAAAACAGCAAGCTCGTTGTTTTTTTCTCATGTAAGTATAAAATAAACGGATAGGAAAGAGGGAAATGGAAGGCAAGGCAGGAAAGCAGATGCAAGCATCAGCGTGAGCGAATGTTTTCAGCAATAAAAAAACAACGATCAAAAAGGATAAAATTATACACATACCTTTGTTCCTCAAGGAAGTATGGATATCCAATACGAACCGAATTCAATATCCGCTTTTTATACCCAAGTCTATACTTTATCCAGTGTCCCTCCCCATCATGATATGTATAAACCAAAAGAACGCTTCGCTGAAAACAGAAAATACCCAGGTATCATGATCAAAGTCTTCACTTCTTACCCCCCTTCTTGTTAGTAAATAAAGGCTCGTTAGCCAAATTCATAGCCTCGGCCTCCTGTCCTATCCTCCGCATGAATCGTTCGACAAGCTGTTTGTTTTCTGCTTCTTTTTCTGCTCGTTGCCGCTCGACCATATCCAGTTGCATGTTTAGCACTGCCAGCTCGTCTTGTACGTCTGCAACCAGTTTTCGCTTCTCCCGGAGTTCGAATTCTCGGTCTTGGAGTTTACGGGAAACGGTTTTGTTTTCGGAGGTGAGCTGTGTGATTTTTTGGGTATCACGGATTGATTTGGCGCGGAGACGGACGAGTTCTTCTTCTGCTTTTTGGAGACGGGAGGAGAGGGATGTGTTGGAGCGGAGGGCTTCGGTTAGGGAGAGTTGAAGACGGAGGAGAGCTTCGGGATCGGAGGAATCGTTGGAGGGGGATTGGGATCGGGATTTGTTGTTATTGTTGGGGGTTGAGAGGTTAGTTTTGTTGTTGTCTGGAATTGGGGAGGAGGAGAATTGGGCTTGAAGGAGGGCTTTTTCGGCTTGGAGGACTGAGAGGCGGTCGCAGAGTTGGGAATCTGGGGAAGTAAGTAAGAGGGGGAAGGGAGTAGGAGGCGTGGTGGGGTTTAGGGTTACGGACATGCTTCGATGAATTCTCGGTTTATTGGGGTTTGGTTTGAGGATTGTTTGATTGAGGAGAGGTATTCTTGTCGCCAGTCGGCGGCCATGTTGAAGTTTTTGGGTTTTGATGTAGAAATGAAGCTTGTTGGGGAAGTGAATGATGCAGTCAGTCAGTGACGGGAGTCCATCGCATAAGCTCTGCGGTGTGGTTCAACAACCCCGCGAAGGATAGTCAGTGACAGGGGTTGGCTGGCTTTTGTTAAAAGTGGAGGTCAGGTCCATTCAGTGATGGGCAGTGCGGGATGCTTGGTCGTCACCCAACCGCGTGGCTGCCGCTAACAACAGAGACCTAAAGAAGGATGGAGCTCTCTCACTCATCAAAGACGGGAGCTTCTTCAATCACTGATCAACAAAAAACGACATGAAGATATGATACATGATGGACGTCGCTCATCCAACTGCAGGCTGGGAACAGCTTGGTGAGCGCTTTTACCGCAAAACCCAGCTTTATACACAAGTATTTGATTTGAGCTTGGATCTTGATAATTACATTGTTGTTGGAGCTCCCTACAGTGGTGCTATAGGTGGGTTCTCCCCGTCCGTCCCTTTCCTCACCTTCGTTTACTGACAAAGCATTCTCAAAACAAGCTTTATATCGCGATGAGGATAAATTGGTGGCATTTCAACCAACCAAAACCACAAAACCCAGCATCGATATTTATAGCTGTGCTGGAAAACGCATTCAGACGATCCCGTGGGACAAGGGCTCCATCAAGGGTCTCGGCTGGTCTGAGGATGAGAAGCTGCTTGTTGTCACCGCCGACGGCACCGTCAGATGCTATTATGGTCTGCAGACAGAGTTTACTCAGTTTTCGCTAGGAAACGGCGCTGAGGAGGTTGGGGTGAAATCATGCAGGTTTTACAACCATGGACTCGTTGCGCTGTTGGCAAACAACTCTCTCATCTCGGTCTCGTCATACGATGAACCCCGTCCGAAGCTTCTGGTCACGCCCCCGGAGGGTCATGTTTACTCGTGGAGCCTTATCCCGCCTGCATACACCAACTCACGCTCTGTCGAGGTACTTTTGAGCATCAACCAGACGGTGTATGTTTCTGATGCTTCCGAGTGTGAGGATCGCTTTCTGGATATTGGCCCGTTTAGTCACATTGCAGTGTCACCAAACGGCAAGTTTGTGGCATTGTACACTCAGGATGGGAAGGTTCATGTTATCAGGAGCGACTTTCAGGAGCGGTTGAGTGAACATGACTCGAAATCCAAGATTCCGCCAAAGTACTTTGAGTGGTGTGGAAATGATGCCGTTGTTATTGCTTGGGAAGATGAGGTTCATTTGGTTGGGCCAAATGGAGCAGTGGCTAGGTTCTACTACGACAATGGTCGAGTTCATCTCCTTCCTGGTGAGCAATCTTACCCCTATATTCCGAGGTTGCGATCTGACTAATAGTGTAAAGACTACGATGGAGTCAGAATCATTGCCAACGATACCTGCGACTTTCTCCAAAAGGTCCCAGACGTCATCGATGAAGTGTTTCGCCTCGGCACTGACTCACCAGCGTCTGTTTTACTGGACGCCGTTGAGCAACTCGAAATGCAATCACCAAAGGCAGATGACAACATTCAGCTCATCAGGCCTCACCTCGTTGATGCTGTTGATACCTGCGTGAATGCTGCTGGTCAGGAGTTTAGCCATTACTGGCAGAAACAGCTTCTTCGGGCCGCATCTTTCGGGAAATCTGTGCTCGATATCTACAACAGTGATGACTTTGTCGATATGTGTGAGACATTGCGTGTCCTCAACACCGTCCGATTTTTTGAGATTGGCTTGCCTCTGTCTTATGAGCAATATCAACGCCTTACACCTTCAGGACTCATCACACGACTGCTCAACCGTCACGAGTATCTACTAGCCCTGCGAATTGCTGGGTATCTTCGTCTTCCAACTGACAAGATATATGTCCATTGGGCCACGGCAAAAGTCAAGGTTGGCAGCGATGACGACGATACAACCTGCCGAAAGATTGTCGAGAAATTGTCAGGTAAACCGGGCATATCTTTTGAGTCCATCGCCCGCGCTGCCTATGATGAGGGAAGAGGTCGCCTGGCGACTGAGTTGCTGAACCACGAGCCAAGGGCTGGTCGTCAAGTTCCATTGCTCCTCAGCATGGAAGAAGATGAGCTTGCTCTTGACAAGGCTATTGAGAGCGGTGACACCGATCTGGTATACTTTGTTCTCTACCAACTCAGACGCAAGCTTCCCCTGGCGACCTTTTTCCGTGTCATCAACAGCAGACCGACAGCCACGGCTCTCGTCGAGGCCTCTGCGCGTGTTGGAGATGGTGATGGGTATGAAGACACAGCATTGCTCAAGGATCTGTATTACCAGGATGACCGTCGATTGGATGGCGCCTCGGTCTTTGTTCGCGAGGCCTTACGGCAGCCGGAGAGCAGGACTGCAGCAGACAAGCTCGCACTTGCCGCCAAGTTACTGTCTGACAATTCCAAGGAAAATGCGTTTGAGTTGGGTGCTTTGAAGGAATCAACTACTCTTTTGCACATGCAAGCTGCGTTTGAAAGAGATCTCAAGGATAACTTTACGGGCTTGTCGGTGAATCAGACCATGTTTAAGTTGATTAGGCTTGGGTATAATGGGAAGGCAAAGAAGATTCAGAGTGAATTCAAGGTTCCTGAGAGGGTGGCTTGGTGGATTAGGTATGTTTTTCTCTTGCAGTTTTTATTATGTTGATGTGTTGCTGACATTTTTTTCTGCACAGGCTTCAAGCTCTCGTTGCGAAGCGAGACTGGAATGAGATAGAAGAGATTTCCAGACAGCGAAAAAGTCCGATTGGATGGGAGGTATGTTGTTTTTTCCTCAATCTTCACAGTTTGTGTCTGCAGGTGCTGACGTACTTTCTACAGCCATTCTATAACCAGGTTCTCCAAGCAGGTAATCCACGCCTTGCAGCTCTTTTCATACCCAAATGTACGGGTCTCGAACACGGCCAGACAGTTACCATGTACGAGAAATGCGGTATGCGTGTGAAGGCAGCCGAAGAAGCCGTCAAGATCAAGGACGTTGAATCCTGGACGAGGTTGTTGGAGGCTGCGGGGAGGGCAACGAACGAGGGTAGGGAGATTGAGAGGATTGGAATGGCTGTTTTTAAGAAGTAGAAGTGAAGTTTTTTTTTTTTTTTTTTTTTTTGGGGGGGGGGGGGGGGTTTTTTTTTTTTTTTTTTTTTTTTATAAAAAAAAAAAAAAAAAAAAAAAAAAAAAAAAAAAAAAAAAAA